>JAFIRS010000829.1:0-532924 GCA_018342105.1 Gonioctena quinquepunctata
TTTTTCTGGAGAACATTGTTATAGAGATCTGAATATTATTGAAAAAATCGCACTTAACACAACAACGGTTATAATTTAAACCTGATGGATAATACCTACCCTTTCAGAAAAACTTCATGAGAAAGCTTTACGAAAAATGTTTCCCACTCAAAATGACAAATATAATTTTGAAGTTATTACATATGTTCAGTACTCGATACTTCCATTGTGAGAAGAGGACAGAACAATGTACGAAGCTGTACTCTTACCACCCTCTCCAGGGGCAGTCAGAAAAACTTAACTGAACTGAAAAGTACTCTCTGCTATCTACAATTGCAGATTTGCCTGATTATCTAATAAGTTGTTGGAAAACTGTTCATTTATCTACGTGTGTCAGTTTCTTGGTGCACTTAATGGTCTGGTGATAAGGAGGACAGTCCAGGAGAAGTAATTATTTATCCAGAATATGGAAGTCAAATGCTGAGGTGAGTGGGTTTGTCTTCGTCATTGTCCGATGTCATAGATTCAAATTTCTCAAACTGCAGTCCGTTTAGCTTCTTTCTCCCCCAACATATTTTGGCCATCGTAGGGAAAATATTTCTTCTTTCTTACTTCAACAGAACTTCAATATCGCATAAAAAACAGATTCAGGTGCATTTATTGAGAACATTGGAAATAAAACCAAGAAATCTGAAAAACCTGGGGTATATAAATAAACTTGTGGTTCTTGAGTAAGTTTTTACCTAGGCCAAATAAACAGAACATTCAAAAGGCAAAAATCAGAACCTATATCATGTCGTGGTATATCACCGTGCCAATGATATACCAAAACAGAGTTTTATGTACAAAAATTTCAGTTTACTCATCTTTCACGACCGTTTCATGAAATTCTGAACCTAGGAGTAGTTTTTTATTTAGATTTTATTCACGATTTGATGCATATATTGCAGAATGACTTACGTAAAAAATGTCATTCGTCTCTATTCTATTAATTTTTATAAACACAGTGTTCATGATAAACTATGATCAAACATTACATTAAAAATAATAATATCGAACATTGTTGTCCGTAGGAATCAGAGCTGTCAAGAATGTCCAGGACTGAAGAGTGTCTACAAGAATATGGGAAAAAATTTATAGGCTCCCGCCAAACAAAAGATTTATTGTGGGTGCCGTTCAATAACTCCCTGACTGTGACTTGATTACCAGGCTACAGAGTTGATGAAGACGTCCTAAACCTACTTGAAGATCCTATGATGAGAACTCGTTTATTGAAATATGCCAGGGTAGTTGAAACCGTAGGCTGCGTATCTGTACGAATCAAAATATAATTTTTTTTGTTGATATTCAACTCATTTTTAGATTTTTCAATCATTTTGGTGGAGACAACCTGCTGACCAATTTCACGCATGTTGGTGTAAGTCACCCATCCAACATTGTTGAGATTATTTCCAATCCCCGTGCGTATATTTTTTAATACAATACAGAAATTCGAAAAATGCAGTATTTTTGATGAAGTTTCAAGCGTTAATAAAACTTCTACAAGTTGAATCAGATTCAAGTGGGATTAGATATATAGGTATAAAAAGAAACTTATGGAGTAGGCTATGAGGAACTGGAAACTACTGCAATTGAGAGTTTCCATTAATTCTGAAAGATGGGTAATTATAACCAAAATTTGATTTCATTTCCAGGGTGTTTTCCCATTGATGTTTAACGTAGATGAAAGTTGGGGTTGCCACCACCACCAAATAAATTCACTGGCACATTTTCTGCATGAATTTTATCATTTTCAGATTCCAGTCACCTTCAATTTATGTTGAAATAGTGCAAGTGATAATTTGCAATATTCTATAAAACACATTTGTTTTCCTTTGATATTTGTACAACGTCAATTTGGCCCGTTCGAGTATCACATATATTGTTGTGCTGCGTTAGTAGAATAATTATTCTCTGCTGTTTTTATAAAAAAAATATTTCTGGTAACGTTTTGAATTCGGCATTAAATTGAATAAAAACAATATATAGGAAAACCGAGACAATTTGAAATTAAATGATATTTCTATAAAATATTTTTTAAAAAAAATATTGTTATCATGGGGAAGGGAAAAATTATGGTTAATTAGTATTGAAAAAAAAAATTCAAAATTGGAAAAAAAACACATTTTTGTACCTTGTACACCAGGGATTATTGGAATAAATTCGGAATTCTATTTTTCCGGAGTTAAAAGAGCTAAAAAATATATTTTCATTGTAGAATGAATTTTACATACTAGAAGATTTGTTTTTAATATTTGTAGTAGAGGTGGTAATTTAATTCGTTTTTGTTTTGGTTGGGATTACTTGTTGAACTCTACTTGAAAGTAAAGTTTTAGGGTTTATTCGAATTAGTGAGGGGCTCAATCAAGTGGGACTTCCAGGTTCAACTCAAACCTTTCCTGATTCTTTCGAATTATATTCTAGGGAGCAAACTTATTCTTCAATATCTAAGTTTAGTTTTTATTATTTTTCTCCTGTGCTAATTCATGTTTAGCTTAATTTTCATAAGTTCGTGTTCCTTTTAGTACTGTTAATTTGAGGTTCAATTTATCTTTTTTATGTATTTATAGATAGAGTATACACTATTATGTAAGCCGCATGATCTTCTAAATAAAATTATTCTTTATCGTTCTGTAGCTGAAACAATTTTTATGAGGTAAGTTTATCTTTAATTTTATTATCTTCTTTATTGATAATATCAAGATTAAAAATTATTGAGTTTATAAAATTTCAAGAATATATTTTATTTTTATTATTGGGATTAGCTATAACTAATCGTACCCCTTTTGATTTTGCTAGGGGTGAATAAGAGTTAGTTTTAGGGTTTAATGTGGAAACAGAAGAAGGTGGATTTGCAATTTATTTTTAAATAAAATAAGAAAACTATTGTTTTATTATTAAAAAGAAAAAAGTTATTTTATTATAGTTGATTCGTATTGGGAAAGAATTTCAAAAATTATAATTTTTAGTTGAATATTGAAATATTTTATTCTTGAGATTTTCATAGTGGTGGTTATTTTGAATTTGGGTTCGAGGTACTTTGCCCCGATTTCGATATGATAAATTAATATATTCAGCCTGAAAAATTTATTTACCTGTTTTCTAGATAATTTAATATTTTATTTTAGTTTATAATTAAGTATTCTTATTTATTTTATTCGGTTGATGAACTGAAGAACAAGTGAATAGATAATTCCAATCTTTATTTTATATTTTCAAAATATATTTGAATTATTTAACTAACGAAAAAACTCAAACTAGCTGTTACAGTATTAATCATATAATAAAAAATATGTTACTGTTAGAATCTGACCTGTTAAAATGTGAGGGTTTTCTACTGGACGGGCTCCAGTTCAAGTTGAAAGTAATACTATAGTTGGAAATTTTAAAATTGTTGCTTGTAAATTATTTTTCAAGTTACATATGAAAAACGAAATAACACAAGTTCTAATTAATGTACTTATATATACTTTTCTGTTATTTATACTCATGCTTCGTTTTGCCTACTCGTAATTGATCAATAATTCATTGAAAGTACAAATTATACAAAGACAAATTGCAAAAACTGCATAAAATTATTTCAAATGAAAAAAAATGTTTGACCCTTCAGCAACTTCTGGGGAAAGGAAGGATGAACATAACGGAAATCATGAAAAAAAAAGTTATTTCCTTCATTGAGTGCAATATTCTTCTGAACAGAGTGACGTTAGAAATCTACAGTTTATAAACTCACCTACTTCATTTTTTCCATACCAGCTTTTATAAACATAATCCGAATGGAATTTGTTCCAACAGATCTGGATTATTTTGCTCATACGAAACAAATCGTGAATATGTTGGAGAATATTCACAAAATACTTTATTTTAAAATTTTCACTCGGCAATCGCGAACTGTCACTTCACGTAGTGTTATTTTTTACAATTCAACTCATCCATCCATGCAGTAGCAAACTAATCCTTGTATTAGATAACCTTTGCGCAAAACAATAATACTATCGACCTTGATGAACCGCTATTCTTTGGAAATGATTCATTTCATTATCAATTACATCAATACCATCCACACATTATTAATGTGGGTTTTCTTTGGTCTCGCTGAGGATACGGTTTTGCATTGTCGATGTCAAATCATTGAATATGCATCCGAGATGTGAGGTTTTTATCGTTCCCAAATGTTATTGTTATTAGATTAGTTATAAAATGATAATAGAACAACAGATAGTAAGACAGCAATAATAATGCTATAAGATTATTTATGAATTATTTTATTACATATTAGTAAATTATTTGAGAATCAAATAATAAAAACGACAAACAAACGACAATCAAAAAGCGATTGAAATCATGAAGTGGATTGATTCAGTTGATAATTTAATAATAATAATATGTTTATTACGGTTGAATGAACAACAATATCAATCGAATATAATATAAATATAAATTAATGACCATGTGTACTCACAGAAGCAAGTGATTGCTTGTGCGTGACAGTTTACCCTACTTACAAATACATAATTATCACACTAAAAATATATTAAATGACAAGTAGAGCTCGTCCAATATTGAAACGACCGTTTGGTAGGTAGAGAGGGAAAAAACACGAGTGGACACGATTTGGTGTGGCAGCTTATGCTACGGCGAATCTTCACCAGTGTCTTGGCTTGCAACGTTTCAAGGGTTAGTTTTGCAGTCATTTATTCAACTTTGCAATAGTTTACTTGTTACCTTGCCAAAATGCCCACTGGCAGATATGACGAAAAATGTTTTTTCCATTCAGAAGTTATAGAAGTGTAAGTTCTCTACGTCTTGTGTATCGCCTAGACCAAATAATTTGGTACGCCTATGGAATTTCTATTAATAGTCACAGTTCGGGCATCTTCGAGAAGAATTGGTTGTTAGGTAGGGGAAGGCCAAAGTGGTCGTTTCAATATTTGACCCAATTTTGGTATTTTTGTCAATTTTAAGGTAATTTTTTTCCGAAATCTAGAAAATATTAGCATTTTTTGCTCAAAGCATTCTATTGTTGATGAAATTAGTGGAGAATACTCTATTTGTGTTAAGAATCCATATTTTTACCATATATTTGAAACAGTTTTTGTTGGTTACATATTTTAGTTGTTGAGGAAGGTGGTTATATAATTTTGGACCCAAATAGAGTAAACTCCTTTATCCAACATTCTTAGCACACTTAGGTACTTTTACAGTAGTGCTTTTATTCTGAGTGGCATAGTTGTGGTCTGTGGGTTCCAGTGCAATTTTAAATGTATGGATGTACATGATCATTTTCTGACAGTATAATCGTCCTATATCTAGGATTTCAGTAATTAGAGAAAGTTCATCACTGGAAAAGTTGAGTTTTTTATTGTGAATAATCCTCAAAACCCATTTTGGTAAAACATTTAATCTTTCCAAATGGCAGTCGAGAATTCCTCCCCATCCCATAATACTTTTCACACTGGATGAGTGCATATTATACTGTTTTCAGGTGATGAATATCCAAAAATAGCGATAGGTATAGTTTTCCCAATATCAATTGCAGAATCATGAAAAAGTCTTGCGGCGAAATCCTGTGAGCAGCAGTGGCGGAGATAACTAAATTTATTTGGATATTTTAAGATTTTAAAAATAATGAAGAATGAAAAAAAATTAAAGACAAGCTTTTATTTATATAAATACATTAAGAGAGAAAAATAATTTCTTTCATTGTTTGATGTAGGTTATTATCATATCCCAAAACGTATTTCGATCGGCACATACCAAGACCATAGACGCTACTGGTTTTTGATCTTTCAGAGCTATCAAAACACAAATATAACGCGTGATTTATGACCTCTCATCGTAGACACACCTGCCAGCATCGATGTCCGACTCGATTGGCCCAGACGAATCGGGTGTACAACAGACAGCTGCCACTCGAGTCCACGTTGACTATCGGCTCTTTTGATCTACCGTTTGCCGACGGAAAATGTTTACGAGTAGTACAGATTATTTTTCGTTCTGTTTCTTCGCATATACGCTCGTGTTAGCGAAGTGAGTTTCCATTTGCTCCCTATAGAAACAGCTTCTGCAATTGATATTGGATGGACTATATCTGTATTTACCGATGGGTCCTCTAATTCTTTTCGTTATGAAATTAACGTGTAAATCCCAACGTAAATGTTTGTCTATCATGATACCCAAATATTCGACAGACTCTGCATCTGGTATTGTCGTATTTTCATCAATAAGTTTCCTAATTGTGGCAGATGATGGGAGATAATGAGTTTTATTGATGTTAAGAGTGAGTTTGTTATATTTGAATCAGTTTTTAATGACCTGGAAGTTGGTTTCTGCCTTGACTTTCAAGTTTCCCCATGTATCAGCAGTATGGAATATTACCGTATCATCGTCAAAACCTTGTGAAATAATGTATTTTTCCACCTCGATTTTGTAGCAAATCGTATAATAACTACTCAATGAAAAACATTATTTTATTTAAAATTCGACAAATATCAGAAATATCTTACGAACGTGTCAACGGTCACTCGTGTGGACTTCAACAAACCTACACACCGACTATAGTTCGGAAACAATTTCAATTACAATAATTACACCAACCTCTTTTAGAGTATTACTCTGCAAAATCGTTAATACTTTCAAATAACAAGATAGCATGGCAGGGGGTTTTTCTATCTATCTTTTTTTTTTCAAGTATTTAAGAATACTAATATTGTTTATGATCATTAGGAATTTGCTTGAAGTAAAAATTAACTGACATGAATTGACAAAAATATCACTGATTTCAAAATAACTAAGTAACAATAACTAACATTAAAAAAAAATTGCATCGGCCAGGATTCAAACCCGGGCTGTCAGCGGGGCAGGCCAGGAAAATCAAAATAAAAAAATAAAAATGTCTATTTCCAATTTCGTACATTCTAGGTATCCTAGGAAGGTCATAAGATACATAAAATAAATACATATGTACAAATGATATGTATCATTCCATGGGGTATACGGAAAAGGTGGGAAACACTTACATCAACCCTGCAATGTCTCCATAACAGGGAGATGCCTGTTCAGACTCCAAATGCGTGTGTTATGTCTGGCCATATACAGGGTGTTATGAATCAATACACCACACCTGCAACACCATTGTTTCGACTGGGGACAGTTGGAGAACCCGAAGACCCCACAACAGATCAGCCATTATTACGCCACTGACTTTTTATAAAGGGTACTCTCCATCAAAGAAAGACCACTAAATGCTAAGGAATTTTCAAATATAATGAATAAATCACTTTACTTGATCACTACTTTGTTGTTGGGTTGAGAACTTGTGTAATGAGAGCATCGACTGTCTGAGGATGGTCGAACCGAGATTGTTTATCGAGAGCGGCTTCAAGAAATATTTTCTTCTCCTAATGCAGGGAATGTGGGGCGTTTAGATAGGAACACGTACCGAACTCAGAAAGATTGTTAAATAATGCACTTGGAAAAGCATTAGAATATACATATATATTTGATAATAGTTACATAGCATTTCCATCAGTTCTATATACTGTTAAAATGATAAACTAGCCAAAGAACAGTTGAGACTTTACATTAGGTCAGTTCTTGGCATTCTCAAAGTCAGTAGACTGAATATAAATGAAAATGCCATAAATTGTTGAACAGACTGTAGATAAATATTATTTGAATAATATGGGAACATAAAATATGAAGATACATTTAAAAACATATAGAAATTATAATTGATTCAATTTGCCCAAACATAAATCCAGAAAAATATATGAACTTACTCCCGATCCTCATGTTTCAACATTTATTCACTCGAAGTTTAGTTGTATTACTATTTTATTTATTTTCGTGAAAGTTGTTCATTTACTTTCATATCGCACTGTTCATTAGACTATAGTTGTATTGGTAATGTTTTTCTATGAGAGCATGAACTATCGGTTATAGGTTTTCGGTGTCTTATCTCGTTCTTGAATCATTGATAAAATAATTTTTATTGATGGTAAATAGTGTTCAACTGGGTATTCACTTTGTGAAGTCATTACCCGTGCAGTTCCTGTTTGACTTGATTGAAAATCTCTTCCTTAATAATTTAGCAGTTTCACTGCAAGATGATTACTTGTCAATGAACTCATGACTGATGACTGTCTAGTCAAGAGCTGTTACTTGGTTGATAGCTACCGCACTTCTATAAGTTATATTTTATATGATTACAATGGGAAAGTTATAGCACTTCTTTTCTTTCTGCACTACATGTTAATCGAATGAAAGTTCAAACACCTCTGAGCTGACATGTTACTTAAACGACTTCTGTTGACCGAATCATCATTGTTTCTTCGCGTGGTCGCATTTTATAGGATATCCCCGTCCATGTATCGTTCTTTGTTGGCTCGCGGGGTCACATTTCTGATAATATCACCTCCTTAGTAATTAATGGCTCGTTACTATAGCCGAAGGGATGTATACAAAATTATTGATTTATCTATTTTGTGGTCGTATTGCATTCAATGAGCTCTCAAAACCTATAATTTATAGGTTCTCTGTTTACTATGGAATTCCTTAGATGTGCGTAATTTGGAGGGTGATGATTTGTTAATAGCTCCTTTGTGAGAGGGTGACTTTTTTATATGCATTCCAGGGCTCGACGGTGTCTATCAATTTTTAACGTGCCCTTGTTTATCAGTTGGGTCGAGTATTTGATTTCAAAATTTATTTTCATTCCCAGTGAATTATCTTTTCTGGCCATAGAGTTCATATTTATTGATAACTTGTTGTTTCTTATGTTTGAAAGTTTTTCTGTACTTATGGAGTTATGACGCCTCGAACGTACTCGTTATCAGATAAAGTTTTCAGATACTTGATACTTGATACGTCAAGATTTGTGGGAGTTAATAAGTTATGATTTGAATGCCAAAAAAAGAATATATTTGAAAAACTTGTTTGAAATAGTTGGTACGGATATATTAATTGAAATTATTTAATTTATAGAGATTATGATGTGCTCTAACACCGGTGATATCTCTGGTCAGCGGACTTTTGAGCAAGACAAACTTGTAGAATTTATGCGAAAGTTGGTCCATGTATCCAAATATGCTGGGAATATTCGTAATTCCTTTCAGTGCAACCAGGCGGATGTATCGATCACTGTTAGTGACGATATGAAATACCTTGTTCTGCATCCTGTCTATTTTCGACAGTTGTTTTGGACAGGCTGCAGGACACTGGACAAGCGTATAACATTGCAGGTCTTATAATCTGCTTGTAAATGAGGAGTTTGTTTCCTTTGAATTTCTGGCAATCAGAGGGTGCAAGCGCTTGACTGCAGCAGATGCCCTCTGAATAAATTTGTGAAAAGTTAGACGCTTGTCCAGTTGTACCCCCAGGTATCTCACGGACTCCGATTCGTCAACACTTACTTCTTCAATCTTAAGCTTTTTGACAATTTTTTTATTTAATTTCTTTTCAGTAAAATTTATTATATTGGTTTTGTTGGCATTTAGGGCAATTTTGTCACTCTCTAACCTTCCTATTGGGGTGGACCTCTACTTTCCTCGCAACCACCTCACTCGCAAACGAATACGCATACACAGCAGGCGAGCATTTTACGACTGAACCACCGATGCTTCTTATCATTTATGTAGCTGGCAGCGACTATATAAACGAGTCCAGCACCGTATTGTTCTGTCTTTTCCTCTGTCTGGCCAAGTACCTATCTTCCGTCATTTTTGCGCTAGGTGCGTTTCGTTTGAAAACTTTCGAAACCTTACATGAAATTTAAACTTGAAATCTTACTCTTATTGCATTCAAAGTAGTTTCACTTCCGAAATATAAATACCTTTCCAATGAACATCATACTCTCCAATGAACATCATACATCATTCCTTTCCAATGAACATCGTCATCCTTTGTAATTTCAGCAAACTTTTTTGAATGATTATCTCTGAGTTTCTATTAGCTTAGGTCAACTAACAATTAGTGCATTATCAGCACGGCTTTGTACCAGGTAACAGTCACCAGCCTGCTCGAAATTACACAATTCATTTCAAATCAATTGGACAATTCACGACAGATCGATATCATTCACACTGACTTCTCCATCGGATCAATCATGGTATTCTTCCCAAAAAACTTTACAATTTTGGTCTTACTCACGATCTAATAATGTTTTTCTACTCTCATCTATCCAACAGAATCCTCAGAGTGGAATACCATCGTCACCGATCATCTAAAATAACTGCAACTTCCGGTGTCCTACAAGGCACGTTTAAGGCCCCTTGTTATTCATAATATTCGTAAACGACATCGGCATTGGACTGAACTGTAATCTTCTACTATACGCGGATGACTGTTAGCCATATGGACACATTGATAACCTAAATAACAGCTTGAAACTTTAAGATGATCTGAATAATCTACAAAAGTGGTGCAAGTGAAATCTACTCCCATTAAATATAAGAAAATTCAATGTTATATCCTTCACGCGCGGAAAACAACCCATTATTTTTCATTACAGTATTGATGGCACCAATCTCGAAAGGTGCACCAGTTTCACGGACTCAGGAGTGAAATTTGACAATAAATTAACGTTCGTGGAACATACTTGCAATATCGTTTCATCTGCTTATAAAACTCTTGGCTTCGTAACCAGGAACTCAAAGCAATTCATTGACCTCAATACTTGAATACGCCTCCATTGTTTGGTCTCCGGGCTATAATGTCCACAGAATGTACAGAGACGTTTTCCCAAAACAATATGTTATAGAGTATCCTGCACGAGGTTTTCCTCAGGAATTGTTATTGAAACGTTTTGGTTATAACTCGTTGCAGACACGTCGTACATGTCACAGTACAGTTTTCCTTTTCAAACTCCTGAATAACAAAATAGATTCTCCCCAAATACTCTCTTTGCTGAATATACATGTACCTAGCGGGATCGCCCGATCACATAACATGTTTTATCTGATGGCATGTCACAATGACAACGTTATGTCACTCAATTTTGATGACATAAGGAAGCTTATTATGGTACTTAGTCCCATAATGTATTCATTATGGTACTAAGTACCTATAGGAAAAACATGTGATGGTGAGATCAAAAAAGTTTATCCAAAATGCATAACTATGTACAAAACTATTTATTATAAATGGTAAAAGAGCAATTACCACAATTTGCAATATTAATTCCAATGGCTTCTAGAGTTTTGACATCTGTAGTTGATGCTTTTTGGTAAACTTGTAATCCTGTTTGGCACCAAAAATTGCTTCTGATATTTTTTTCTTTTGCTCTTTCGAATTTTCGATGTAACCTTCAGCAACAGTATTCTTTTCCATCCGCCATGGCATTTCACGGTACACAGATCAGCTCCAGAATCGGCCAAAAATGAAGCAGACGATCGCCGAAAACAATGTCCGGTATATTCTTCAGGGTGAGGTAAATTAAAAAAAGTGGCAATAACTTTTGGCATTTTACCAAAGGTGTGAATTCCAACAGGTTGTTTCGTGCATTCCTTATTTTTATAACTGACAAAAAAACGTCGATGGTTTTTGTTGCAAGGTCGTATTTTCACATATTGTCTGACAAGTTCTACCACATTCAATCCTGGGATATCCCCCAATGTTACAAAAAATTCTCGCATTACCTTTGTCTTTGTATTCGGTAGAGTAATTCTAAAAACGGATCCTTCATCTATCACATTTTCAACAAGCATATTTGTCAGCTCCTCTCTTCTGCATGCTCCACTTAGTCCAGTTATTATAGCAACTTTTTTAAATAAATATGTATCATCTGATGCTTCCGTTAAAAACTTTGTGACATCTTGTTTAGTAAAAATTTTGGATTTTTTAGCTCTGTAACCTTCTGATTTACGTCTAAGTAATACAACCAGCTGTAGGTACTTACTAATATCGACGTTTTTTCTTGTTAATAAAATACTTCTTATCATCGAATAATACGACCAGAGAGAAGATGGTTTTGTTTCATTAGATAAGCATTCAAAGTAAGCCAACAATACTTTTTTATGAGTGATATTCTTGATTTTCTTAGTAGAATACCATTCTTCGTACCGATTGAATGCTTTTTCATATATACTCCGTGATTTTTCCGGCAAAAAGGAGTCCACGATATTTCGCGTCATTCCTTCCAAATCAGAAGGTAAACTACCAGTTTCAGAATCACTCATTATTATTTAAATTATATTCAATTCTACGTGACAATTGTGTTTGACAGCAGATAAATAAATATTGCCGTTACAACCTGACGTTGTCAGGAAATGGCAAAGCACAGCTCACTAACCTACTAATATTTGAAACTACACATATACTTAAACCTTTGAAAATAGTTGCCATTGTGACATGTCAAAAATGCAGTTTATAATTTTTCGAAAATGTATTAATATATAATGCCATCAGATAAAATTTTGTATGTAATACGAATCATAAACAATCATTCACTTATTGTCCACCTAAGCAACGTTGCCATGTTGTTTCCAATTGCAATAAATTGGTAATTTTCTGAATTTGACCAAACGAATAAAAATGAATGAATCAATCACTCTAGAAAGCATATACGCTGAAATATTGAGGAATAGAACTGACATCCAAAACTCCATTGAGGCGTCGGAAGCAAGGGTCCTCATGAACATAGTATCTGTTAAGAGTAGAGTTCAAGAACTAGAAAAAGAAAATCGAAGTTTGAAAGAAGAAGTGGAAACTCTGAAGCAAGAAAGCAAAAAAGAAAGTATTATAATTTTCGGTTTAGATAACAAAAGAGACACTCTGACGCTTGAGAATATCTGTCAACAGCTTGGAGTTCTGCTATAAGTGCAAGTTACGCCTAGGGATATTAACAATTTCTACACGCTTGGAAAAGATCCCACAAGTCCACTAAAAATTGAATTCGTGACATACTGGATGAAATCAAGTATTTTGAAGAACTGCAAAAATCTCAAAGGCAATAATATAACTATAATAGCTGATCAAACCCACCAGCAGAGGCAAGCTTCAAAAATCTTAAGGAGACACTTAACACTTGCAAAATTGGATACAGCAAACGATTGCTACATAAAAAATTACAAGCTATTCGTGAACGGACAAGCATACGAGGCCGCTGATTTGATCCAGATAGACAGAGATCTGGAAATAAAAAGTACCACAAAACCCAACAGTTGTCCTGCAACACCAAAATCTACCCAAGGAGAGAATAAGGTGCAGCCAATTCCAACAAACCGAAAATCTGAAACAGACAAGACGATATTGAACAGCACATCTGAAGGTAACAATTCTAAGACTCAAAATAAACCAATAACTCGTCAACAAGTACTCAACGACCCTCCAAACCGAAGAAAGTTGAGTACAAAATCATAAACATTTATTCTCTTACGATAGTTTTAATAATTAGTGTATGTAGTTTTTATTCCTTCTTACTCCTTACTTTATTCTTAAAAACAAAAATTATTTTTTACAATGGATCAATACATTCGGGATTTCGAACTTGACCATATCGAAACATATAGTATAAACACCACTGAAGAATGCAGCCAAATTCTTGACATAAATAAAAACTTTGATAATTTCAAGATTCTCCAAATGAATATTCGTAGCATCAATAAAAATCTAGATGAATTCTTAGTAATGTTACAAAACTTGAACTCTGATATTGACTGTTTGATTTTAAGTGAAACTAGAGAGATAGTCGATCAGGGGATTTTCCACATTAATGGGTTTAACATGATATATAATGAAGGCCGTAACAACCAGAATGATGGGATAGTTGCATATATTAAATCATGTTATAATTACACACACGAAACAGTCAAAATATCAAATGAGGTTAAGATTGTAGCAAAAAACATAACTAATATAAATATTGATTTGTCGAATCCCGATGACAATGATACTACTGAATATTTGAATACATTGAATGAATTTGGTTACAGCTCTACAATAAACGCACCTACTAGGGTTCAAGGGAACAGTAAAACCTGTTTGGACCATATCTTCATCAAATCCAAAAGTCCTGATTTAAATGAAAAAATTATTCCTATCATACTAAAAACAACAATTACAGATCACTATACTACTATACTCCAGGTCGTGTTTGCTGCAAAGGAAAAAGACAAAGTAAACAACAAATTTATGGAATGCTTGAATGTCAATAAAGTACATAATATATTCAACAATATTAACTGGGATGATGTGTATTCTGCACCAAGTCCAGACTCTGCAACGAAAAATTTATCGAAATTACCATAAATGCACTGGAAATATGCACAGAGAGGCGCCAAATGCGCAGAAAAACCACCAGAATAGCACCTTGGGTAACAAATGGATTACTTAATTCCATTAACAAAAAAAACAAAATGTTTCGCCAAATGCAAAGGCAAACACAGAATAATGATCTGAACAAAGATTATAAAACCTATCGAAACAAGCTAACCGCATTGATCAACAAGGCAAAATCCAATTTTTATAAAAAACAAATCGATAACAATCAGAATAATTCTAAGATCTTATGGGACATTACCAAACAAATATCAAATACAAAAAAACAAAAGATTAATATTCAAAAAATAAAAAATCCTTCAAATAGTGCTATTATAACAGATAAAACTCAAATTGCAAACGCATTCAATTCATCCTTTGTAGAAACGGGCAGAACTCTGGCTAAGAAGATCAAAAACGACACAAATTTCGAAATAAAAAGGTCATCTATTTCGAATTCATTCGTTTTCGAACCAATTGACTCAGGGGAAATAAAAAATACAATATCACAGCTCAAGAATAACAAGGCAACAGGGTGTGATGATTTAAAATCGGAAACTATAAAACTAATATCAGTTTACATTGAAGACCCGCTAACTCATATTCTGAATCGATGTGTCAAAGAAGGGGTATACCCTACTGACTTCAAAGAATCGATCACTATACCACTTTTGAAAAAGGGGGATTCATCAATTATTACAAATTATCGCCCAATATCCTTAGTTACCCATCTATCGAAAATATTTGAAATGATTATTAGAAAGAGGCTTGTCTCATTTCTCAATAAATATAAAATAATTTCAAACAGCCAATTTGGATTTAGAGAAACATTTCAACTCAAGATGCTGTTCTGTCGTTGACATCGAAAGTTACCGATGCTTTGAATGAAAGTAAACCGTCTCTGTGCATATTCATAGACTTATCGAAGGCTTTTGACACTGTCAGTCATCATCTTCTCCTACAGTCTTTAGAGGATATTGGTATGCGGGGTAATATTCTGAAATTGTTTGAAAGTAATTTGACGGGAAGAAGCCAGAGAGTTAGAATTGATGACGTACTGAGTAGTGATATGGAGATCGACTGTGGCGTACCTCAAGGATCTGTGCTGGGACCAATTTTATTCAATGTATATATCAACGACATTTTTTCATTAAACAACAATGGAAACATAATTGGATTTGCAGATGACACAGCCATCTTTTTTAAAGCTGATAACTGGAATTCTTTGAAAATTAAAGCTGAAACCGAATTTCCTCTTATAAAACAGTGGTTGGATAAAAAGTTATTAACTGTTAATTTCGATAAAACATGTTACCTTCCATTCTGTTGTAACTCTGTCGGAATGCCTCTATTCGATCACATAACGATCGATACTGATACACCATTCCATATACAACAAGAGCACAAAGTGAAATATTTGGGCATAGTTATTGATAGTCATCTAAAATGGGATCTCCATATAAAGTATACTGTTAATAAACTAAGGACAATTTTATTCAAATTTAGGAAACTCAAAGAAATCCTGCCGCTGAAGTACTTAAAAACTTTGTACTATTCTCTTGTGGAAAGCCACATTCGTTTTGGAATAGCAGTGTGGGGGGGAGCTCTGAATACTCATATTCATGTTATTGGAGTTATGCAAAGGCGATTTTAAAACTGATATTTTCCAAGAACAATAGATATCCCTCTGATGATCTATACTCCGAAACACAAATGTTAGGCATAAGACAATTGTATTTTTTATGCACCAGTATTAAATACCACGCAAGCAAACATACAGCATTGCTCCCTTCTCATCAGTATAATACTCGCCAGAGAAATCACTTTATTACACCTCTAATGGTTAGGGTCGTAGCTCAACGCTCGTATACTTATTTCGCCCCTAAATTATACAATAACATACCTGGAATAATAAAATCTATAGTAAATATCGACAGCTTCAGAGGAGCATTGAAGAAACACATCCTTCAAAGCCAAAGAACTGAGCTGCTACGACTATTCGAGTAAGTGATAAAAAAAAAGGTCTTGATTCATAAATTCATAATTTCAAAATTTAAATCCAACTAGAAATGTGTTGTTTCAATTTGCGTATCTTTCACATGCGTACCCTATCTTATATCTTTAGACATGTTATTGTACACTCTTATTGCTATCTTTTATAATTTTTTCGTACCTTTTTTATCGTATTTCATGATGTTTATTTTATTTTTCCATTTATTAATTTTATTTTTATTTTATATTCTTACATTCTACATTTTACATTTTATATTTTACATTTTATATTTTACATATTTACATTAACTTAATTAGATTTTTACGTTTTATAACTAACACTTTATATCTTATAGTTCACTTTTTTCACATGTTATATTTTCTCCGCGAAACAAGTGCTTGCACTTATCGCGTAAGTTCCTTATTCACTTTCACCATGTACTCATCATTGTATTTTATTGCAGTGAATAAAGTTATTATTATTATGGCACACGTCGTGTTATCGGACTCGCCCAATAACATTCACGACTTGTACCATAATGATCGTCTTTATGATCCTTATTACATAAATAACTATCATTTGCCGACACCCAACACGAATCTACTCACGTTTTCTCCCATCCATCAATTCTGTGTAAATTATATGAATTTTCAGAATGTGATTGACAAATTCAACATAACATTAAGTAAAATCAAGGAATTGATCCTGTAACACTCACCTATGTATTCATAATACCTGTAACTCTGCATATGAACTTTTTTTCCTAATTAGGTTTTTTTAGTTCATATGCATAGTTGCACGTAAGTATTTTAATTTTGTCTGAATTATTCATCATTGTATTGTCATTTGTAATCACTGTATTTTTCCCACACTGCTTAAGGCATCAGCTGTTAGGGTGACGCAAAGCTAAATAAATAAATATTTTCCTCTGAGAATTCAGCCGAATCTGAATCATCCTGTATATTTCCTCTGAATGCTCTCTCGACTTAGTTAGATTTCGAGTTTATTGAATGTATGCACTCACCTACACTCTCTCTCATTGACAATGTCAATCGATTATACTGTTTCCCCTCTGGACACCGCAGTGAGAAACCTCGGTCAAGGACATCCGGAGTCTCAACTCCCCAGGGTAACCCGTGTGGTCTTCCTGTGAGTTCCTGTCATTGTCCTGCTTCCTACGCCAGTCACGGATCGACTTCCGCAAATCCCCGTGTGGTTGTTACAATCCCTGTTACTCTATTGACACTCATCGTGATTCGGGAAATTCCCGTGACCATTGTGACTGAGTTATTGAAGCACCCACATTCGTTATTTCGGTGGCTACCGAGCATAGTCCTGGCAAAATTGTCAATATTCAACGGGTTCTTGATCATTTTTTCTAAAAACCGAAACAAATCATGATCATTTGTTTGAAGGTTGTAGACGATGTGGTAACTTGATTACTCTCGTTTCGGACGTCCATCGTCCGAATGGATTTAAAAGGTTTTCACGACGTTTCGAATGTTTGTATCTGCAATCGTCTTCAGGTGAATACTGAAGACGATTGCGGATACAAGCATTCGAAACGTCGTGAAAACCTTTTAAATCCATTAAGACGATGGACGTCCGAAACGATAGTAATCAAATCTTGATCACGTTACCATTAGTAACACATTAATATAACAAATCATTTTGCAGTAGTTCTACAGGTTTCATTCCCAAACAGAAACAAACCATCATTGATTCAGATTGTAGTTACGTTTACAATTATAATAATATAAGAGATATTTCTCAAAGTAGTACCAGAAAACACAAAAAAAACAAAAATGCGTGCAACTCGGTATACGTGACAGAAGTGATACTTCTTTAGCGACCTATACCTTGATTTGTGAGCAAGTGGTAAAATGGTCGAGATCTGAAAATTATAACACTATTAAATTTTATTTGTTTTCCACCATCAAAAATATCAAGAAGCAAGAACTCCACGGGTGTCTTCATTCCAAAAGTAGAGAGATCGATTTGAACTCACTGGTAGAATATAATAGAAAAGAATTTATTCTTGCAGTACATACATAAATAATGTTTGCATTCGTCAATGGTAACACATAAAATAAAACACATTAGAGAGTTATTGCAACGTCCGTTCTATAGCTCTTTCAATAAAGTTTTTTTTATTTCGACATATACGCATGCCCATTGTGTCCGACTTTGAGGATATCCTCAATCTAAAATGCAG
Source organism: Gonioctena quinquepunctata (assembly GCA_018342105.1). NCBI lineage: Eukaryota > Metazoa > Arthropoda > Insecta > Coleoptera > Chrysomelidae > Gonioctena > Gonioctena quinquepunctata. The sequence goes on from JAFIRS010000829.1 coordinate 18,483, forward strand.
GCATCCCTTACTTCATTTAAATGAACCCCAAGAACCTTTTATTCAAAGTTCCTTTATAAATGACAGTTTTTTTTCTGTCATATATCTGTCGCCAGTTGGAAATTTAAAGTTTGTTAAGCCTTGCTCGTCTATATATTTTCAAAATCAAATCAAGCAGGTTCATTTGGTGGTGGTATATTTTCTACTCCAACAATATTGTGGAGAACTAATTCGTCCAAGTGTCACTTATGCGTCCAACTACCGAACAATAGTGTGATTATGTTCATGAGTTTATTTTTCTGGTGAAACAATGACTGGAAAAAATATATAATTTATTTACGTGAAATTGTTTTACATAATTTGATGTACTTGTCGAAATAAAGCTTGAACATAAGCATCTTGAATGAAGTTTGTTGCAATAACACCCTTTCGAAAACGCGTCAGAGGATTCTTTAATAGCGGATCTTTCAATAAAGTCAGCGCTTATTTGTAAGTTGCAATAACTCTCTATTGTATCGTAAATTAAATTCGATATGAGAGCAAAATGCAGTATTAATGTATATACAGGTGTTTCAAAATTCAGTAACAAGATTTAATTTTTTTTTTTCAGGTTAAAATAAAACTTTTTTTTCCATAAACATGTGTTCGCAAACGCTTCGTTACCGATCTACAGAGCGTTAAAGTTTCAAGATTTTTTTATTTTTTTCTTCATAGCTCATTCAGTTTTTGCGATGAAGATCAAATTTTAAACATAGGTTTCGTTTCAGTTTTCACATCATCCAGTATGCCGAATGATTGTAAGAATCTACAGGGAGATATTTTTTCAGGGGTCAATCCCTTTTTCGCCCCATAAACTTTTTTGTAGGGCGCCGTTGATGGACTCTAACATATGCAATGAATTCCTTGTTTTGCTTTCAAATTTTGCATCGTGCATAAACCACATTTGTTGACGAACTTGTAAAGGCACGTCCTCCACTAATGCAGGCAATTCGTTCTGTAGGAAGTTTGAATATTTGGCAGCAATTAAAATTCGCGGTAAAATAAGAGGACCAATTGAAGTATCTCCTACCATTCTTGTCCTGAACTGTTCCTGGTGTCGATATTGTCTGATCAAGTGTGGATTTTCTACTGCCCAAATATGAACGTTGTGGTGATTCACACTCCGTAGTGTGTGAAGTGAGCTTCGTCGGTAAAAAGGATACGAGATAAAAATGCAGGATACCTAGTACAGGGGCGCAGTATCCATCGAGGGAACTGCAAGCACCGTGGTAAATCACGTGGAAGCAGAACTTGGACTCGCTGGATATGATATGGGTATAGCATGTTTTCGTGTAAAACCCTTCAGACAGTTGAATGGGAAACATCCAAATCCCGTGCTATTTGTCGAGTACTCATACCAGGATTTCCGTCGATGACATTTAAAATCTCTTCATCTCTTACTGGGTACATGCTTGTCGCGGTCTGCCAGCATCGTGCCTTGGAGTCTGAAATCTGCCGTATTCTCGAAGGTGCTGATGGAAATTTATAAAAGTTCTATAGTTGGGAAGCCGGCGATTAGGAAATTTTAGCGCGTACAACCTCTGAGCTTCAAGTCCGTTACCATCAGCCAGACCATAAACAAAATGGATGTCAGCCAGATGTTCAAATGAATATGGTTCAATTTCCATTTTAATGTTAAACAAATACACGATGAGACACTCACCAATGCTTCAAAACAAACCTCAACGTCAAAGTGAAAATAGCAGTCAAAGCCCACTAATTCTCTTTTTCATTGTTCCAAGACAACAAAAATCATAAACAAAACGAAGAATTCCTTTCATATGTTAGAATCCATTAGGGCTTGACCTCTGAAAAAATATCTCCCTGTAGATTCTTACAATTACTCGGCGTACTGGATGATCTAAACCCTGAAACGTGAGCTATGTTCCAAATTAGATCTCAATTCGCAAAAACGGTAAGAGCTATAGAGAAAAAGATAAAAAAATCTTTAAACTTCAACGCTCTGTAGATCGGTAACGAAGCATTTGCGGACACATGTTTATGGAAAAAAAGGCTTATTTTGACCTGAAAAATACGCCCTTGGAATCTTGATACTGTATCGTCAATAAACTCTAGGTACCTCAAGGACAAAGCCAGACATATATACAGAATATAAAATACAATAATATATCTATTTTTAGGCAGGCAGAGAATTGGAAATGATTGAAATATTCTTCAAATGTGTAAAAGGTATTTGGTAAAAGAATATTTTCAATTTAATGTGCCTGAAACTCACAAGGAAACACATAAAAAAAATAAAGATAGGTATAAATATGAGTTCTGCGATTCACTTAATCTGTATTTGGGTAGCCTCAAATGTGTTTTATCCCTGGTATCATGGAAGTGTATGTCCTCCTGCTTGGTTATTTTATTATCGCCTTCTAATTTTTTTACATGACACAAACATTCATATATGGAGCAAGATCGCAGAGTTAATACATGGACATTTTTTAAGAAGGGTTCAGAATGGTCATCATATTTAGCCAGTACCAATATTCTGAAAACTTTCTTTGTAATTCAAATATTATATCTGAATGACATGATGATCCCCATATCATCAATCCATATGTCATTATGCTCTGAAAAATGGCACAATAAGCTACTCTTGAACCATATATTGTTGTTTTATTGCTAAGTTCTCCTATTATGTATATACACGTTGATAGACGCTTTGATAATTTGTGAATATGCGGTAAGAAATTCAATGACGAGTCCAAATACACCCCGAGAAGCTTAATTGACTTATTATTTTATTCACTGTTTTTTGTTGAGAAGTCTAGAGTATTGGTTTCATCATCATTCATAGTAAGATAATTGCTTCTAGACCAGTCTGTTATAAAGCTTTCAGATTTATTTGCGTTAGAAATTAGATTGGGAGGTGAAGTGAGGCTTAGCAAGAAAGTGGCATCATCAGCATACATTATCGCAAGCACTTGCGTCAGATTGAATGGCATATCATTATTGTGAATAATAATTAATACACGACCAAGGACTGACCCCTGTGGTACTCCATAATCAACTTCAAAAAGTTTTGATATATTACCGTTGAATTCAACACATTGCTGACGAAGTTGTAGATACATTCAAGGTTTTTTCTTTGATCCCATAATATTCTAATTTTTGTAATAATACACCATGGTTAACCGTATCAAACACTCTAGACATGTCATAAAATTTTGCACACAATAATTTACGCTCCTCAAAACCTTAAAATATTTTTATACATTTCGCAGATTGCATTAATAGTAGATCTCCTCTGTCTGCACCCAAATTCAATAAACTGTTTTTTCCAAATCATTTAATAATCAATTTTTTAGGACTAACAGGTATGATAGGATAACAGGATAACAGGTATGATAGAGATAGAGCCTATAACTGTCCGTATTGTTAGACTCGCCTTTTTTATGTATAGGAGTAACTTGTATTTTTTTAAATATTTGAGTCCTGCTCTCATTACATATGTTTATTGAGGGTGTAATAGGCTTAGCAAGTGAATAACTCACAATTTTAGAACCTGCTGTTAAGGTTGTAGTTATCTTGAATTGACTATTTTTTAATTGTGATATTATGGTTTTAATTTCCATGTCATAAGCAGAAAATTAAAAAAATATTTATTTGCGTCTGGTGCATCATTTAAGAATTTTGAAAACTTTACATTATTGAAGTTAATCATTAAATTGTTTATAACATCAGAAAAGTAGTCCAAGAAATCATTAGCTGTGAATTCAGATATCACGTGTGAGTTTTAATGTTTTCTGCTTTTTGTTTTGTATTGGTAGTTATGTTTTTTTACTGAAAAATGTGCTAGAAGTACGCTTAAAAAAGTTATGAATCTTCAAAAAAGAAAAAAATGTGTAGGGGGCGCCCCCTACTTGTAAGAGCAATAATAACATCAGTTTCGAATTCGACACCCTCAAAAAACCTCTCAATACCAATTTTCGTTCAATTAAGGTCAATATTTCGAAAGTTATTTAAAAAAAAACAAAAATAAAGATAAAAATTTAACACCCTGTATTTTGGCAACGAAGCGTTTCCGGACATATATTCATTTGGACAATTCATATTAGAATATTGTGAGGAATCACCTCCTGAAGTTTGTCAAAGTACTTTTGAATCACCCTGTATAATCGGACCCAAAGGGTTAAGATTAGGTTGTAATTGTCACCTTTCATCAATTCAATTATTTTCTAGGTTTTTTACAGCTCTCTCTATCTCTAATTCACCCTTTGAGAACATTCTAGTTTTGTTTGTGTACATTTCAACTCACTTTGTAATAGAAAAATCGAATTTAAACGGTTTTCTTCACATAAAGGATTCAATATAAAATTGAACCGGAGAAAGGTAGATCTCAGGTGAAAAACAACTACTTTCCTGGCAAATACCACGCAGAACGTTGAATGATATTCACCTGAAAATCCATGCATACTTCCATATAATATCAATGGACATTGAATGCAAATGTTTCTTTTTGATAAGCTCGATTATGTTTAATTTATGTCGTGTTCACCTAACAATCCGCATACCGGTTTCAGGCTTCTTGGCCCTCATCAGTACGGAGTTGACTACTGATCAGGTGTCAAGTTTGATATGTAATGTTCAAACTACTCATATTTAGAATTCCGTACAACTGTATAAAGTTGATGTGTAAGTCTATTGATTCGGGTGTCATTCAGTGGGTGTCGACTGCCATATCCTTTGCGCTGTTCGGTTGTCTACTAACAGCTCTCTGATGTGTGGAGGTATTTTTTGATAGTTATCGTTGCGATTCTGTGTGAGTGTTGTTGCCCTCCATGCTGTCTCTTGTGATAGTTTTGTGAAATACTTGACGGCGTCATCGACTGCTTCTCGCTCTTATGATCATAAATTCAGGTTTATGTTTTCGTTAACCCTTCCAATGCTCTTGACGTATATATATATATATATATATATACGCTAGCCGCTTAACTGTTCTAGACGTATATATACGCATCGAAAATAAGAATTAGATAGGATTACTGTATTTGTATGCACTTGCTGATAATGTCATTTATATCTCTAATCTGCAAAATTAGTCTAGTTAAATCTTCGGAATATCCAATCTTGGCAAATTCTCCGAAACGATAAATAATTGTAATACTTCATTATAAAAAAATACAGTTATAATGGTATCATTTTTGTTTTGCAGAAATGCGATGTTGCCAAGTTGGTTACTTTGGATTACTGAAAATCTGATATGGGAATGATTCGAAGTGATTACTATACTAATCAATCAGGCAACTCGTACAATGATATTGAACTCTGCGGAAATGTGCTGTTGCCAAGTTATGGACGCTAGAAATCGTTTGGTAAAGTTTAATAGAAATCTTGCTCGGAGAATATCGAGATAACTCTTCTGCTCAACCAATTTTTTTGGTGTAATTTCCGTCTGCAGAAAATGCGTTGCCAAATTGGTCACTTCGGATTATTGGAAATCTGGTATGGGAATGGTTCAAATTGGATACTATATCTATTAAATCAAGTGAATTTTGCAAAAAGAATTATTTTTGCAGAAACGCGCTGTTGCCATGTTATGGACGGTGGTTACGTTGAGAAAAGATTTATGGAGATTTAAGAATTTTCAAAGAATGTTTCATATACAAGCATTTTATTTCTGCCATCAAAATAAGGAAATATCAATAATCAATCAAGTACGGCAACTTCAGGAACTGAAGAAAAAAATTCCAAAATTGCAACTTTTACGAACTTGTCCGTGAAGTGTTGCCATGACTATGGCAATACTTTACGAACAAGTCAGTAAAAGTAGCATTTTTGTTTTTTTTTATCCTGATGTAGTTTTGGAAAGCGTGTACCAAAAAATATTTCAAAATATCTCCCTCTCGCAGGATAGGCAGACGAGTACTAGATCGAAATCGAGAATTACGTTCAACTGGCAGACATTCCCTTAAATTAATCCCAAGGACTGGTAATACAACGATGTAAAGTTTGCGCGAAACAGCACAAAAGACGGGAAATCAGACATATATGTCGCACATGTGAAGTACCATCGTGCCCCATTCCTTGTTTAGAAACATAATATACAAAAAATATTTTTAGTTTTTCAATAGTTATGGCATTAAGTATGTTTTTTCCAGTTAATATAAACGTCAATCCAAAATATATATAATTTGTTTTCTTTTAATACCCGATGAATTGGCCCACACTGCTCTAGACGTATATATACGCACAACCTAAAATATTGCGCATGTGAAGTAATATTTCAAAAATTATTTTCGCAATGAAAGGTTTTCAATGATTTCTTGGAGCTTTTTTGAACAAGAAAATTTAGGCACAAAAATATCTAGTATTATACTTTTTTTAGTTTTTTTTCATTTGGTCAATTCAACCGGCTAGAAGTGGTATATTGGATTAACAACCAGAATTGTCTTGTTCGTGACTTGTAACAACATTTTCCGACGAGTAAATCTAATCTAATTCTCGCGTTATTCCACGAATGCCTGAACTTTTCACTAGAATGCTTAATTATCTTTCGGAATTATCTTCGTCCGTACTTTTATCACAATTCACTGTCATTCCATTTTCCTGACCTTTACCGGAATTTTATGAACTTTGGGACAATTTATGGCCTGAGGAAGTTACGTTACCGCGTCGAGCATGATCCAATGCGCGTTTTTTATGGCGGGAATCGTATAGTGAACCTACCCACACTTTATGTAAAGCGAATTACACGACCCTAGACCGTAGTTGTTTCGTTTATGGGTTGTTTTTGTTACATGGAATATGTACCAGAAAAACAGAATTTTTATCGTGGGATAGTTCATCGCCTCCTCAGTGGAATAGAATTATGTTTCCTAGTCTCATTGACATATACTATGGATCTGTTTGTGATTGAAATTAAACATAAATGAATAATAGTTTAAAAAAACCAAAAAACACGCTATTATAGAAAACCAGACCAAAAAAATAGAAAATAAGAAAAAAAAATTATTTAAAAAAAAGCGTGGGTATGGGCATGGTATCGCCTCGGCCAAAAATCAGCTGTGATCTGAGACATTTCTTACTTTACTGCCCTAGGTGTGTGATGTACTATATAATTATTGATACCATGCACTCAACGCTTTTTTTAAATAAAATATTATTTTTTCTTATTTTCAATTTTTTTAGTCTGGTTTTCTATAAAAGAGTGTTTTTTAGTTTTTTTGAACTATTATTTATTTCCTACTTTTTGGTGTGGTTTATTCATAAAAGCGTGTTTTTTTAGTTTTTTTTAAACAATTATTATCATTAGTTTTTTGCAAATAAAAAAATGGAATAATCTTATCAAATTAGGTGATCATAATCTCCGACCCCAAAAAACCCCACATACCAATTTTGAATGGAATCAGACCATAATCACGAAACTTGGCCGCCATTTTAAAGCCGCCATTTCAAATTTTCCAATTTTCACAAAAGAATCATGATATTCGATCCCAAAAACCCCCACATACCAATTTTGAACAGAATCAGACCATAATCACAAAATTCGGCCGCCATTTTAAAGCCGCCATTTCAAATTTTCCAATTTTCACAAAAGAATCATGATATTCGACCCCAAAAACCCCCACATACCAATTATGAACAGAATCAGACCATAAACACAAAATTCGGCCGCCATTTTGAAGCCGCCATCTTGAATTTTCCAATTTACACAGAAAAATCATGATATTCGACCCCAAAAACCCCCACATACCAATTTTGAACAGAATCAGACCCTAATCACAAAACTCGTCCACCATTTTGGAGCCGCCATTTCGAATTTTCCAATTTCGACAATAGAATCATAATTTCCGACCACGAGAACCTTCAGATACCAATTTTGAAGCAAATCGGACCATAATCACAAAACTCGTACGCCATATTGGAGCCGCCATTTCGTTTCTTCTCCACACAAAAAATTCTCAATGCATTGTCACCGGAATCATCTACACCTGCCAAATTTCAAATCATTCGGACGTCTGGAAGTGGGTGAAAATTGCGACCAAAGGAGTCGGTTACAAACAAACAAACATACAAGTGAAGCTTATATAAAGCGTGTAAAAATAGGAGACAAATAGTAAAAATTAGGAAGAATACAAGCTCCGAAAAACATATTGCCGACGGTGTGCCTCAGGGATCCATTTTGGGGACTCTATTATATTTAGTTTTTGCTAATGATTTATTAGTGTATCTAAATGGAAACTCTTCCACTCACTGTATATGTTATGCTGATGACACGAATATACTAGTTATTGAGGATGACCTGAACTCCCTCAGAAATACAGCTGAGAGCACTTTCAGTAAAGTTATCACATGGTCTGAGAAAAATAATTTACAAATGAATAAAACAAAAACCAATATGCTACAATTCATGCTAAGACAATACCATGAGGTGAGTCTGTTTCAGAATACTGAATCATCATTGGATTCCACAACAACCAAAATATCAGGAGTTGTCTTCGACAACAACTCACAATGGAAGCCACAAGTAGATAATTTGTGCAAAAAACTCAGAAATTCCTGCTACTCTCTCAGGTTTCTCTCCAATCACTGCAGTCAAGATATTCTACTTACGCTTTACTATGCGAATTTCAATTCTCACCTCAGGTATAGCATACTGAACTGGGGCACAAGTTCCTCTGTGGGTCGAGTGTTCATAATACAGAAATATGCAATAAGGATCATTGCTAAATTGGGAATTAGGGATTCCTGTAGGGGAGCATTTCAGTACTTAAAAATATTAACAGTTGCAGGACTATATAAACTTGAGGCGTGCACATATATATGCCGCAACAAAAAACATATTGGCTGCCAACAGACCACCACATACCCATTTGACACGAAATGCCCAGTCAACATCGCACTGCACTCTACCAAAAAAGCTTTGAATATCAGGGATGCAAACTGTACAACAAACTTCCCGATGACATTTAAGCTTCAGGAAATGTACATATTTTCAAGACAGAAGTTGAGCAGCTCTTATCGTCAAAAAACTGTCACACTGTTGAGGAATTTCTGTCGTAACTTGTTTTGTAACGTGAACATTTTCTTTATATATACTCAGAGTTAGTTATTTTCATATTTTTATATTTATATTTCATATTATTTCTTATTATTGTTTGTGACGTGTATGTGATGTTCCTATATACATCTAGAGATTTCAGATTGTCTCTTTTCGACTATCGCTTGATTTTATTGACGTTTTTCTATTTTTACACGCTTTATATTAGCTTCACTTGTATGTTTGTAACCGTATGTTTAACCGACTCCTTTGGGCGCGATTTTGACCCACTTCCAGAAGTACGAATGATTTGAAATTTGGCAGGCGTACATAATTCCGGTGACAATGCATTAAAAAAATTTTGTTTGAAAAAAAACAAAATTGTGGCTCCAATATGGCATACGAGTTTCGTGATTATGGAAAATTGGTATTGGGGTTTTTGGGTCAAAATATGATTTTTTGTCAAAATGAAAATTCAAGATGCGGTCCAAAATGGGACGAGTTTTGTGATTATGTCCGATTCTATTCAAAATTGGTATGTGGGGGTTTTTGGGGTCGAATATTATGATTATTTTGTCAAAATTGAAGGATTCAAGATGGCGGCTCCAAAATGGCGGACGAGTTTTGTGATTATGGTCCAATTCTATTCAAAATTGGAAAATAATAGTTTTTGGGGTCGGAATTATGATTATTTTGTCAAAATTGAAGGATTCAAGATGGCGGCTCCAAAATGGCGGACGAGTTTTGTGATTATGGTCCAATTCTATTCAAAATTGGAGAATAATAGTTGAAAAAATTAAATAATAATAATAATAGTTTGAAAAATTAAAAAACACGCTTCAATAGAAAACAAAACTGAAAAGTTGAAAATAAATAATAGTTTAAAAACTAAAGAACACGCTTTAATAGAAAACTAAACAAAAATTATGAGGCATTTGTCAATGTGCGAGGGATATTCGGCGGAATTTTTTTTGACAAAAATATTTATAACTCAACACAATGAAACATTTATTTATTTAATAAAAGTGCAGTTAGTGGAAGTACAATTATTAACATTAGATTCGTTGCTGTTCTCTACTATAGAAGATCTATTACCACGCATATATTTTTGATCTTGTTGTGGTGTTCTTGATCGAGATTTGAGTATGGTTCAATAGAATTTTGATTGCTATGACCAGTAATTCTTAGCAATTGTTGTTCTTCTACACCACTTTCTGCCAATTCGCTAACAGTTGATCTATTCGAGTGATTTGTTATCTTTTTGTCCTTTACATCCAAGCCAATTGCCTCAGCAGCAGATTTAGTCCATCCCTTTATTGTATTTCTTCCAACAGGTACATTATGGTACCATTTGTCAGTTTCAGCCCAAGTCGAAGGTGAGGGCTGTTACCAAGCAACGAGCTTGAGAAATTTGTCATAAAATTATGAGGCATTTGTCAATGTCTGAGGGATATTCGGTGGAAAATTTTTTGAGAAAAAATGTATAACTCAACACAATGAAACATTCATTTATTTAATAAAAGTACACCCGTCTTTCTTTCTCATATTGACCGACCAATCTTTCAGTATCTTATGACACAAAATGACAGAATTTGAATGATTGTTAGAACTGTCAAAAAAATTTCACAGAATCTGAAAAATTATAAAATGCATCTTTTAAATAAAATACTAACTAAAAAAAAAAGAAAGTAAAGTAAAGTAAAGTAAAGTAAATTAATTTTTTTAGTGAACGAAAAATTTATAAACAGGAATTTCTCCCCATTTTAGGTAAGCAACGTAAGTTCCATTCCTCAGATTCTTTATACAGTGCTAGTCAAAAGTCCCCTCCCCCCCTCGTATCTTTTGAACGGGTATACTTATAATAATGAAATTTGGAGGGTGGAAATAAACGGATGTAGGCTTCTCAACTGGTCATAACAGGTGACGCAATAGTCATAAATGACGTCACAAGGCCACTGTGACCAATAATTTTAAATGGGACCCTATGGCAAGTGACAGCTCGTTTGAAAGGTATTGAAAATACCTATTCAGTCATATCAATTTTGTTTGGGTTTCGGCTGATTTTGATTGATAAATTGAAGAAATACGAAAATTACAGTTTCGCATTTAATTAATAAAGATTTAAGAACCAGTTCTTATAATAAGTGTTCAAAATGTGCTCCATCTACTTCCTGGCAGTAATGCATCCTATTGCTAAACTCTTGTCGTACTCGTCCCAGTGTGTCAGCGGAAATTGCCCTACATTCTTCAACAATTCGTTGTTTCAGAATGGCAATACTGTCAGGTGCTGTAGCGTAAACCTTAGATTTCAAGTACCCCCATAGAAAAAAATCTAATGGTGTAAGGTCCGGTGACCGAGCTGGCCATTCGATCGAACCTCGTCGTCCAATCCATCTACCACGATATTCTTCATCTAGGTAACGTCTTACTGCACCGTAATAGTGTGCAGGAGCACCATCTTGTTGAAACGTTATTTCCAAGTTGTCGAATTCATCTGGATTATCTTAAAGAATTTCAAGAATTAACGCCTCAATATCATTTTGTAACATCTCCAGATACAATTCACCATTTAAGTTAGCATTGAGAAAAAGAGGCCCAACTATGTGGTTTCCCAAAATACCTGCCCAAACATTTACTTTTTCTGGAAATTGAGTATGTTTTTCACGAAAGATGTGAGGATTTGTGTCACTCCAATACCTCACATTTTGAGTGTTAACATTTCCATTGAGAAAGAAAGTACTTTCGTCACTAAAACAAATTGTTCGTATGTAGCCTGGTTGTTGGTTCATTTTATTGGACATAGTTTCACAGAATTCTAGTCTTCGGTCGGGGTCATCATCTGAAAGTTGGTGCACCATTTTTAATTTGTATGGATGAAATTTGTTTTTAGCCAACACCCTATGTACTGTCCTTTGACTGACTTCACAGATAGACGCAACTTGGGCTGTGGAAGAAGTAGGGTTTACTAACATTTCTCCAATTATGTCAATTTTTTTGTCATCACTAATTGTTGGTCGACCAGATCGTTTGGCATCTTGAACACTACCTGATGCTTCAAACTTCCGAAAAGCTCCCTCAAATAAACCCTCGATATAGGGCGATCGGGGTAATCTCTCTCATTAAACAGTCGTTCCGCTGCATGGAAATTGTTTCTACATTCACCAATTATTAAGATAGCTGCTACTTTGTCGGCTACAGTACGTACCATTTTGCCTATGTAAACACTTAAACGTCTCGTTAAACAATAGCTTAGGTAAATTTTTAAGGTATAAACACTTTTGACAGGTAGAGAATTCAAAAACGTCAACCTTTTTGACAATTAACCAGAGGCGTACTTTAAAATCTTTATTAATTAAATGCGAAACTATAATTTTCGTATTTCTTCAATTTATCAATCAAAATCAGCCGAAACCCAAACAAAATTGGTATGACTGAATAGGTATTTTCAATACCTTTCAAACGAGCTGTCACTTGCCATAGGGTCCCATTTAAAATTATTGGTCACAGTGGCCTTGTGACGTCATTTATGACTATTGCGTCACCTGTTATGACCAGTTGAGAAGCCTACATCCGTTTATTTCCACCCTTCAAATTTCATTATTATAAGTATACCCGTTCAAAAGATACGAGGGGGGGAGGGGACTTTTGACTAGCACTGTATATTCATTCAGAAGGACGATACTCATAGAAACAATCAACTTATGTATTACCAATTATTCAGTTAATCAGTAATGACCACAATATTTTATTTAAATTCATCCTAAATTGACACATTAATAGTTGTAATTTGAGCTTATACACTTACATGTATTTGAGCCCATATATGTACTCTGTTACTTGGATGCCACACAATTAGTTAAGTCGGTTAATGTTTAAGTGATACAATCAAGAAGCTTTTTGCCACACAACTAGTTGAGTCGGTGACAGTCTATGTGATACTAACTAGAAGAAAAAAGCTGTAAAATTTTATCTGAAACAAAAGGTTCCTTAGGTGGTATGATGTTGGAAATAACAAGTGAACATCGTACTCCAGTACTATATTTACACGAAACATAGAGAAAAAGTAAAAATATTACATGAAAATCAAACAAGAAAATATACAAGGAGTTTTCTAACACATCCAAAAGGTTTGAGGAGTTTTACTTGCTTGAAATGAAGTATTTGATAGACAAACGTGCATGTAGACCTATACAAGTTTGGAATATCAAAACTGTATTTCCAGTTACCACCATATGATATGCAGTATAGTTTGATATGTTGCACCTAGGTTGTATATGCAACCATGGTGCTTTTCCATAGGGTATACTTTGAATCCGCTCACAGGGTGGTCTGTTTAAATAAACTGTTCTGAAGAACAATATTCACCAACCTATAATAAAGATACTTCAGGTGTTTCAACACCAAAGAAATAGAACATCACAGGAACAGGGACAGCTGTGAGATTCCAGTTATCGTAATCAATCGAAACTGGCCAAGACCCGGAGAGGGATGGTAGTAGAACATTATGTATCCAAGTTCTAGGAGTTGGTAACTTACTCTATGTACGTAGTGTTGTACTATTTTCATTTCACAAGAAAAGAGATCCACGTCAAATGGAAATCTCTCAACAGAAAATCTCTGTCTGTTGAATTTGCCTTCACCAAATGGTTGTTTTAAGAAACATTGAATCCAATAACAGAATATCTGATCAACGCCAAAAGGTACGTCGATTCAAGAATCCGACGACATCGGTCAAACCGAAAATGACCTTTCAGAGCCCTGTAGAGAAAATGTATCACCAAATCAGCTTCCACTCATCATGGATGTCCGAACTGGTTTTCAAAACCGTTTCATGGAGAAAGGAAAATTTCAGCACCACTAGGACAGTGTGCGAAAAGGAGAGTCCCTTCCACTTCCTGTGTCACGTGACAACTATACTTGCAGACAGTCTGAAGGGTGCGGAATATGCAAAACCCAAAGAGATACCCTTGAAGGACAAACTAACTGTGAATAGACGAAAACGAAAGAATTGCGAAGATGACAGTGTGCATGAAAATCGTATCCTCCTTGAGATAAACTAATAATTGACAACAGGGTAGTAAACTCTACGTACCCGAGCTTACATCACTGGTGGATATTTCGTTCGTGAATGTTGTCTCAAATTGTCGACAAATGCCATCAAGACAATTGAGGTCAGAGATTACGAAATAAAATGATAATTAGCAGTGTAACAAATCAGATTGAGAACAGTAGTCTGGGTACCCTACTGAAACATTTCCCTGCTCAGTAGCGCCATGGTGTGACAAAGTGGGAATTTTAGAAAAAGGTCATATGCTATATCATGCTTCAATTTGTAAGATATGCATTCAGACAGCTCACATCACATTTACGTGTAGTGGGTTGCATACACCTATGGGGTACTTCTTTCCGAAGAACATATCAATTCTGCAAACACCAGGTCCCTTCTGATCGATCTCAGCAAAATACACTGAAAATTACAGTAGGAAAAAATAAATACTACAAGCTAAGCAACAATTGGGGCATAATACTGTAAACAATCTCACGCAGTCGAAGGCAAAAATATACCTTCATTGTTAAATCAAAGAAGATGCCTCCGACTGCGTGAGATTGTTTAGAGTATTAAGTTCAATAGTCAACCTGTTAAAACATAATTTTTTGACAAAATTTTCTGGTCATTTTTTTTTAAAGTTCACTTTTTATGCAGTCGGGTTTTTTATTTTTTAATGAGTAATGTGATTGTCGGCTCATACGACAATATTCACATTCGTCAAAAAAGGCTACTTTACACACTTGTTACATAAATAACTATTATTCCCATTATTTTGTATTTTCTCTGTAAGGTTGGGTACTTCTGGGACTACCCCCGTAGATTTTCTTAATAATTATGTAACGTGATTGACGTGAATGTTTCCTTCTGTTTCTGGTCTGTTATTTCCCCTTCATGAACACTGAAGTATTCAACAAAATAATTAATTACCCACCTTGTAGTCAAAATAAAGTCTGAATAAAACGGGTACGAATACGATTCGGAAAAGAGACAGGGGAGTTCCCGTGCAAATGGTAATTGGAGTCAATTATACACTGCAACAAAACGGAGACCAAACGAATCAATGCATCTCTTTGATTTGGAACAAAATACGCTTCCGGAATTAACTTGTATTTCAAAAGAGCCTTCAGGCCAATATCGAGATTTTCACTGAAAATCATGCAAAACGAGAGATATTCAACGATTCAATGTTATTGGAAATTGATTGTCTGGAGCGAAAAAATATTTTCAATATTCCTGCTTGTTTCAGCTGATGCTCAATTAATAAATTGATTAATACAACCTATATTTTTTTTTATTTTGTTCGTTACTGTGTTTGAATAACAGTTTTCATTGAAAATATTGATTGATTCTTTTTATATTATGGTTTTTTGATCAATGGAAATTACAGGGCGATTCTTGAAGAAGGCTGGTTGGCCATAAAAAATATTCTCTTCTGATTATTCTGATAATTGACAAAAATTGCACACAAATTTGTATCTCCCATGGTTGATTATATTGACGTTGAATCATCCAGCTTGAAAGTGGAAAAGTTGAAAGTTACAAAATCTCAAAATGACATTGAAGCTCCTTCGTGTTGAGAAACTGGCCGCCATTACTTCCGTCATAGGCTGTTCAATACCGCTGAGAAACTCTACGGAAAGTAGGTAACATAAAATATATAAAATTCATCGAATATTGTCTTGCAAAAAACAGAAAGGGGGCAAGTCCGACACAAACAACGATCAAGGTTGGGAGAGTTTGTTTGCTGAGGTCGACTGAATCCCATGATGTAACCAGCATTGCATATTTTGGTGGTAAGCTATTGATTATTTTGGATATTACAGCAATATCATATATATCTTTACCCATACCTTCCAACAGTTGGACTATAGACTCATTATCAGAAAAAAAATTGACTTCTGGACATATGCAGTTCCTAAAATTTCTGGTAAATGATATGTTCCGAAACTTCTGTCTTTTGGTTGTGAACCATAATCAGTTTTTTCCACATTTCCCAAACAGTTTGGCAATTAACTGAGTACGATAATTGTTTCTTGTTGAGAGCCATGGCTTGGTTGTCTTTCTCCTCCCACTTTTTGATATCTTCGGCATTGGTAGTAGATATTATGGGCTTGTCTCTACCACTCCCATTAGATTACTGGCCCTCAATTCCATACAAACACTGAATTTCCACAACTGGAGGTTGGTTCTATCGAATTAAGCTTTTCTTGAAGTCTCAAGTTGACCCATTTAAAAAACGTCGGAGTCAATTCTTCTATTTATACTGCGTTTTCTCGCCAATTACTTATACTTTTCCTCAAAAACGTAAAACAACCCAAGTAGCACACAGAAGTCATAATTCGGTTGTACAGACGTCTACTAGACCTTTCGCTAAAGTCCATGACTTATGTCTTGTAATATGCTAAGAGGCAATACGACAAAAAGGCACACTCTTGCGACGTCACATCGACGTTATAAAGTAGTGGTAATGACTTGCCAATATAGACTCATATAAGCCAGTCGCAAAAAGGTCGTTCTGTGGTCCTAGTGTAGTCATTATATCATTATGCATGAAGGTCATAATCATTCTAATATAGTATTACAATATGTATACCATATCGAAAGATTTTATATAATATCAATATAATATATAAGTCAGCCTTCCTTTACATGTTCATGATACTCTGTGACCGTGATAGTTATCGAGATAAAGATGATTTTCATTTATGTGTCTTTAAGAATTGTTCTGAAACTCTAGTGACCGAGCAAATCCAATTTTACGATCAAAATCCAATTCTACTCACTTAAAATTCATGCGTCTCGAAAATGGAGAGAGATGAATATTTATTTCCATTTCAGAAAAAATATATTTCATCAATTTTTCTCATTAATCGTTGAAATATGTGGACCATATTACGCAAGATACTTGATTAGCACATCTCCAATGATTTTTGAATTGACATAACACCCTGGGTCCCATATTTTTTATTTTAAATATTTTTGTTCCAATATGGCTACCAGAATGATGTTATAAATCACTCGAAAAACATGGATGCCATCCTTCTAGTGTCGAAAAGTTGTAATTACTCTGGTATGTACTATCATACGAGTGTCTCAAAGACATCGCAATATCTTACATAAAAAAGTTGTAATGTAGTCGCTATGACCACAAGTAGCAAGTTTTGTTGTACTAACGTCGTAACGCTATCAAAACAGAAAAAATATACACTGAGTGCATAAGCATTCCGCTAGTTCCGCCTAATGGAAAACGCTAAAAATAACTGACATTTACAATAGAGGTTATGTTGATGTTGAACAGTTATATTCAAATATTTTTCATTTATCACTCGAAGTGCACATACATATTATTGATGTCTTTCCTTGTTGTGAAAACAATTGAAGGAACTGGATGAACTTCATTTTTTGCTGTGTCCCGATAGACTGATTAATTATTTCAGATGTTAATTTTGGGGTAGGCACTCATCCTTCCTCTTTAAATTTTTCTATACGCTCCAGTTCTCTTTTGGATTTTTGTTTTGGCATTTTGATCATTCATACGGAACTGAATATTCTACATTCATAACACAATATACCCATCCAACAAAAATAACATAACCAACAAAAATAATCTAACCTAGATACATAATGTAATCATTACGACCAAAGTTCATCAGTTGATAAAACTACATTACATGAGTACAATATGTAAGCGTAGAAAAGTTTCAAAAATCTATTCATTAGAACCACATATGTCCATTGTCATAATGACTTCACAGCAACTGCTCTTAAGTTCTACTCAACGATACATACAATTTATTCACATACAAACCACAGTACAACTTCACCTCGAGAATTCTTTATTGTACTCTCGTTATATCTACTACACGACGTCATAGCAACGCCTGAAGGTTATAAATCGCACATTAACTTTTTGATTTTAAAACATACAAATACGTAGTCTTTAAGACGGTATAAGAAGTCATTATGTTAATTTTATGACTCTGTGCTACTTGGGAAGGTACTCAGGGTCCATAACATTTTGGATAAACTATTGCAGAGTACTCAATAAAGAAAGGCAAAAGTAGCGAGGAACATTTTTCATTATAAAATCATATAGGTTTCATGGTACCTATATAAAAATGTGTGGTGAAAATCCCGGATTCAACCTCAAAATACAAGGGTAACCAGACCAAGACCTCCACATCAGCAAAAATACGAACGTTCAGGAACCAATTATTTTATGAACTCTGATACAATAATGGGTGAATAATAGCCGTCATTACCATCGGGATGTTCCCCACTGTTTCTCCGGCCGATTCTGGATCCTCGCGCAACATCTCGAACCATGTAGGCACTACCATGTTATGGAGACATAACAATGACTACTATTGTAAATATTGTATTTGTGGTATACAACTTTTTGAATTTTTCAAAGCATACCTACTTCTCATTTGAATATGGAATATACAAAATTTCATATTTCAATCCATTAAAAAAAATCCAAGGACCAATTTTCTGCGATTAATTGGATATCTGGTGATATCACTATCCATCATCAAACTACGACCTTCGTTTGTCGCACCCACGAGATAATTTTTCGTTGCCGACTTTTCATGTCCACTTCAACAATATTGGTGGAGTGCAAATACCAATGTTTATTATGAATCCAATTTCATCACTGAGCTACATGAACTCACCATTTATTCCCCTCTGGCCCTTCATTCTTCTTCCGACAGATGGCGATACCAGCGCCAATGGTCTATCGGGACGAAGTGAAGGTCTCTTTTCCGGTATCAGTTGTTCCGGTGATTCGGAACTCTCCGCCCAAACCGCCTCAACCATGGAGTCGATACTAGCTGATCGAGGCAACCGGCTGTTGATTGTATCCCTCCTGAAAAAATCAAAGCAAATCGAGTTCAGTTACGTGCTCTTACAGAAAACCCTACATGGAAAACGGAATCATTATTGTTGATGAAGTTTTTTGCATTGCATGGATACACCACAGCAGTGTGTGAATTTTTACCGTATCGTTACACTGTTGCGTTTCAAATCTGGACAGCACTCCGAAAAGGTAAACATACCGCAGCTGTCAGTATTTTGCCGTGACATCAAAGGAATGTACGTGCCCATGTTGCACACTATATTCGCAGGGGGTCCGGAAAATTTATCGCCCGCCATTCACCGCCAGCAATCTACCGTCAGTTATTGATCGCTAGCAGTTTACAGCCCCAGCAATTGATCGCATAGGCAGTTTCTGCCTACAATTGATCGCTTGCTTATTTATCGCCAGGCAATAAAGTCAAAATGGAGAGTGTGCGGTTCAGTAAATATATGACAATCAGGGAAATAAAAAGTGATAGATAGATAGATATTTTATTTAAGCATAGATATTTCATTTGACCACATTATGTATTGACATTTGTAGCAAGTCTCGAAACTACAATGGTTGGAGTAACATTGAAAATAAAATATGTTTATATGTATAAATGAAATAGATGTGATACAAGTACAGTTAAAATGATAATTAGACTTTGTAATGGAGTTATTACAGGTCGAAAGAATACAAGTCTTAGCGAGATGATCATACACATGTCAACTCATTGTGTAGTTTAGTCTATAGTTCCTATATTCATCGATGGAATAGAACGCGTTGTTATTAAAAAATAATTTAATTGTCCTCTTGAATTTGATCTGGCTCAAATTCAATATGAGCAGAAAGTTTATTGAATATGTTCGAGTCGAGCAAATTCCTGGTCGAGATAATGAGTCTGTAGCGTGGATTGATCAACTGAGTGTTATTCCTTGTGTTGTAATTATGCGTTTCGGAATGTGTTCGGTAGATTCCGATGTTTCTTTGGATCTGTTAGAGGTATTCGAAAATGTACGCCGAGTATAGTGTCATAATTTTGAATTCGGTGAAATAGTTTCTACAAGATTCTTCATAACCCATACGAGCTAATATCCTTATGGCCTTTTTTTGTAATCGAAGAACTTTGAACGAAAGACCAGAGTTTTCCCATCGTCGTATACCATAAGTAATGTTTGCATGGTATAGGGTGAAGTATGATATTCTTAATGCATCGAAACTGGTTACTTTCTTCAGTTGTCTTAGGATTTAAAGTTGATTAGAAAGTTTAGAGTTTTTCTACTTGACAGTTCCATTTTAAAGAGTAATCCAAGGTTATACCCGAAAGTTTAACTTTATACTCTGAGTTTTTATGACAGTTTGTTGAAATGGATATCTTTTAAGATTTATGGGGGTTCTACTTCAATTTGTTTGTTAGAAACCATTCATCCCCTCTTTGCTCAGCTAATTCCATTGAATTTGACATTTCCTTATCAACATGTGATTCATATATGGTTACATCATCTGCAAATATGATGGCGGTGACAAATTTTGCGGAAGCTCGTTAGTATATAAAATAAATAGGAGAAGACCTAATAACGACCCTTGGGGTACTCCATGTTTGATAATTCGGTAATCAGATTGAGAATCCTAATATTGCACTGATTGAAATCTGTTGGAAAGGTAAGGAGTCAAAAATGTATAAGCTATTCCGCGTATTCCATATTATTCAAGCTTCTGAAGGAGTAATGTATGAGAAACACAGTCGAAGGCCTTGCTGAGATCGCAAGGCGTCATAGCAGTTACTTTACCTGCTTCAAGGCTCTCGACAATATCTCCCATCAGCTCCTCAACGGTTTGAACCGTGGATCTACAACTTCTGAATCGAACTGTCTGCTATTGAAAATTTTATATTTCACCAAGTACATTATTAGTCTGTTTTTAACAACTTTCTCAAATACTTTCCCAATAATCGGGATTATTGAAACGGGTCGATAATTTGCTGGGCTGTCTTTGTCACCACATTCGTGAATCGGAATAACTCTTGTTAATTTGAAAATATCGGGAAAAGTTTCGGTTGAGAAACACATATTGATAAGGTTGGTTAGGGAATCAAGTAAAATATCTGCAATTTCTTTCGATATTATACTATGTAACGATATATCTGTTACATTTCCTATTGATATGCTCAGAGATACAAAGTAACTCTATCACTATTGAAAATCTTAGCGCCATCTAACGGCGAACACTCATTAGAGTTGAGTGCGAAGAAAAACCCAAAGTTTGAAAGTACGATTTTAGTATTAAAAGAGTAGAACGTGGCATTCTCGCCCCTTATCGAGCAAGGTACAATACATTTGTAAACTTGTGTTCTGAAACTTGTCAGCCATTATACAATAAAGTAGAATCGGTCCATGTTTGATTGACAAATGAATTAGAGCATATTTCCTTTCCTTCCACGAAAGTAATTTCAAATCAGTGAATTTTGGTGACATCAGGCAATGTATGTGAAAAATATTTTTGATCAAGAAAAATATAAACCATCTTGGAATATATTTTCAATGAGAACGTCGGATGGCTCTTCACAGAGGATACGATATCTGAAGTCATCTGTGTAGGTTGTTCAGAAAATTACGTTTAGAGTTATTTAGGTCAATCTGATAATAGACTTTAGTGCCGTTCATAATATACTTTTTCCAAGGAGTTTTGTTAGACTCATGAATGCCACATGTGTATATCGAGTTGAATAATATATCAATGTCAATTTTATCTTATTGCTTTTTCTGCTGAAGCTTTATTGGGAATTATTGAGGGTTTCATAAATATATGATATCTCTTACTGTATTTGGTATGATATAGTTGAATAATATATATTTTCCATGATTTTTCAAATTTGAATACATCTTTGGTATGCTTCCATATGTGGTGTTAATTATCACCGAGCTGGGATTTTGATGTGGGTGAAGCGATCACGAGTATATATATATATATATATATATATATATATATATATATATATATATATATATATATATATATATATTTATGCATATATTTTATCCTTGAAATTTGGAATATTCTTTGATTACGTATAAACCTTTTTGAAGAGGCATTTGACGACTGGTCAAACATAGTTCTCATATCCTTTCTCTTGAATATCATTGAAATTGAAGTCATTTTCGTATAATTGTGTTTTTGTATATTCTTTGTAAAGTATAGTATTGGCTGCTCAAGATCAGAATAAATCATTTTTTCCTTATATAGAGCAAAAATAAATTTTTATTTAATCATAAAGATCATTCTTCAATTTTGGTATCGGATATTACTGATTTGTATGCTCAATTAATTTTAAGTAATAATCTCTTGATGAGATTACACTCATTTGTACAACTGAGTTGAGGAGTGCATCGGAAAAATTCCAGTTTCAAGAAGTTGAGTTTTGTATAGCAAATTCTGACACAAAAAATATTGTTTTTCATGTAATATTGCTGAGAACACATTCAATGGACAGGAAGCTGACGCCTGTATCCTGATCCATATGTACACCTGATCGGTCGCCCATATATATATATATATATATATATATATATATATATATATATATATATATATATATATATGTTTATAATTTGTGTATATTTGTTAACAACTGGTAAATTTGTGAATGGATTAATAGAAGTTTGGTATTTGTTTTATTGTTGTAGTTATTTACAGAAGGAAACGTAATTTAATTAACAATCATAATTGAGTTGAGAATTTGAATTTTTGTCCCATTTTAACAAAGAAAAAATTCTGGCGCGCTTTCAAATTAACAATTTCCGAAATTCTTTGCTTGAAACATAAATAAATTTGAAACTAGCAAGGCGGTCCAAAGAACTCCACACTGCTCTCCACTGAATAGTCTGGGCTTTCTATTACAACAATTAGCTTGTTTTTCATTAACCCATAGACATCGTAACAGAAAGAATTTTTCAAGATTTTTATTGCATCTAGTAATTCATCCCGAGTTACGGAAGAAAAAAAAAACCTTTGGATTCTAGGAAGATGGTTCAGAAACTCTTTAGCCAGTCTATCAGTTTTGTCGGAACTTTTCATGATTTCCTCTGCCACACTACATAAAAACTTTTCAAAAAAAAAAACCGACGAAAAACGGAACTGGTAAGCAAAAAATAAAATAAACTTCCTCAGTCTCAATAACTGAGCTCCTAAACAAATGTGAGTAACTTATTTTGAGTCGGCGCCAAACTAACAAGCAAATGGGTTAGGTAAAGCGTAAAATGATGCCATCGAGATGCGCGGTGACATTTTGATAATTTTTAAGTAATTTACTGATCTTCGTTGTTTGGCGCCAACTCAAAATAAGTTACTTACATTAGTTTAGGAGCTTAGTTATCGAGACTAAGAAGGTTTATTTTATTTTTTGCTTTTCAGTTTCGTTTTTCGTCGGTTTGATTTTTTGTTGAAAAGTTTTTATTTTTCAATTTTTTGTGGCTGAAATCTACAAATTACTACCCATTCAATTTTTGATTACACCCGAAATACTTACTTACCCACCTTACTTCAACTATTAACAGTTAAATAATATGATAATCAACTTCAATTATTAATTGTTATATAATATAAATTATTTTTGAAAGTTCTGGTTAGTTTATTCCATCACTTTGTATATAATTCCATCCTTTAATAGATTGTTATTATTGTGACGGATGTAGGAGAACAAAAATAATAACAATGGCAATCTCTCAATGTCAACTACATAATATGTGCCAATGTTCACAAGTGAAAAATCAATCATCCCCTATTTTTCTACCCATAGGGGTGAATTATTCCATCCCAAATCGAATATGATCAACTATGAGATATACACTATCTAACAAAAAAAGGATCATCCAAATCGGACCACCTAGTACAAAGTTATGCCTGATTAAATCGGTTAACGAACCAAAATTCAGAGGGTGAACGATCAATATCCTCCATTTTGCTACCCTTAGGGAAGGATTTTTTATTTCAAATTCTAATGGGACCAACTTCGAAAAAAATCATCGAAATTACTCTGTCAAAAGTTATGCGTGGTCACACATAAAAAAAAAATATACGCGTCGACTAGAGAACCCCCTCCTTTTTGATTTCGTCGGTTAAAAAGCATTCATTGAATTTGGAAGGGCATATATTCGAATAACCTTCCGCGTTGTTTTTTTTCAATTTCTTTCATAGTTCAATGAGCGCCAGCAATCTTTGTTTTTGTTTTTAGACTCATAAATATAATTATCATACGCAGTTTTGTTTTGCAAATTCAATGAAATTTTTATAGTAGTTTTTGTAGGATTTATAAACCTGGATGTCATTTTGAGAGTTGGTTGAATCACTCACTATTTTCAAAGAAGATAAGTTTTACGTCATTCTTCTAAGATCATCATATTTTAGGGGTAAGTATTTATCAAGTACCGCAACCGAGATTTTAAGAAATCTTCACTTAGCATTGTGATGTGTAAAAATATTCCAGTCGGTGCAACTCAGATCATTGGTAATTTTTTTCGATTGCGTATGGGGACAGTTTACGTTTCAAAAACTTTTTATTAGGAATTTATTCATATTCAAATATTTTTATAAATTTTCCCCTGTGATCAGATAGGCGTGTCTCGATTGTTCCCGTTTCGCATTTTGAGTCATCGATATTAGTTATTATGTTATTATTATGTTTTATGAGTAATTTCAGGGAAGGAATTCATGTGGCTTTTGAATATTCATTGACACTGTCAGATATATTTGATGTACAGGGTCTAATCATTATTCTAATATATAACAGTTTTTCCGCCGCTTGAAATCGACTGTAAATAACAATAAAAATATGAAAATCTTCAAATGAAATCCAAATTCATAAATCTAAGCGATTAACAGGTTTTCTTATTCTTGTAGAACGTCGTAATTCAGGAACAGCAGGAAGTCGTCCAGGTCCAATATTCGTCGATGAGCTTGGTATTTCGTTCAGTATAATATCTGTCCTTGGTAATTCGAATGGTGTATTGTTCATTTGTGAAACTGATTCTTCTCCACAATTTGAATTTTCCGCTGTATTGGTATCAAGATTAGTTTCATGTAGATTGCTTGGAGAGGGCTCTGCATATAATACTCTCCTATATTGATGGGTGTTGATCATCTGCTGGTGTGGTAGGTTATCATTGGCAGGTGATGGGTGTTGTGATAGGTCAGTGGCAGGTAATGGGCTATCCAGTGTTCTCTCTTTGGAAACTTGACATAATTTCAATTGATTGAAATGACGCTTGATAACATAACCGTCATCTAACTTGATCAAATGATGTAGTCTTCCAAGTTTCTCAATAACGATGCCATACTTCCACAATTTTGATCCAGAATAATTCCGAGACTGAATTCTATCTCCTGGCCTATGAAACTTATCGAATTTGGGTTGTTGTTCGTCTCTAGTTTCTTTTGACGGTCCTCGAATCAGGTCTAGCTTGGTTCTCAAGTTTCTGTTAAACAAAATTTCAGCAGGTGATTTCCCACAAGATAAAGGTGTCACCCGATATCTGAATAGAAATGAGTGCAATTTCTCATGTAATGTTCCAGATTCCTGTAACATACACTTCAATTTTGTTTTCAAAGTCTGACAGTAACGTTCAGCCTCGCCGTTGGTTGCTGGATGTCCGGGTGCAATCAAACGTTGCACGATTCCTTGACGTGCACAGAATTCTCGAAATTCAAATGATTTGAAAATGGAATCATTATCACTGACCAAAATTTCTGGTAACCCATGACGACTGAATATCTCTCAATTTATTTATTGTACTGGTGGTTGTTGGTGATTGTATTGACATAAGAATTTCTGGCCACTTGGATTTAGCGTCTACGACAATAAAGAAGTAATGATTTAGAAATGGTCCGGCATAATCCATATGTACTCGTTGCCAATTTTTTGTTGGCGTTTCCCATTCATGGATAGGTGCTTCCACAGGATCTTTTTTAATATCGCAACATGGTTGACAACTTCTCACAATATTTCCTATATCAGAATCAATACCCTTCCACTAGCAATAGTTTCGTGCGAGTGCTTTCATTTTCACAATAACAATATGTGTGGCATGAAGTTCTTTGAGTATTTCTGGTTGGAGTTTCTTTGGAATAATTACTCTATGACCTCGAAATGAAATCCCATCTTGGAGAGAAAACTCCGAATCTCGAATGGTACCATCATAAATGGATTTTTTTATTTTGTGAAGTTCAGAATCCGCATCAGTTCCAATCGCAATTTCTCGAGCTGTTATTGTATCTGTTGAAATTTCTTTCACAGTTATATGATTTACTCTATGAACGTCATCAACTGTATCCTCCTCTTTCTGGCTAATTTTGAGAGGATTTCTGGAGAAATAGTCTGCATTTATGTGTTCTGATGATCTTCGATATTTTATCTTATAATCGAATCCAGAGAGGAATTGAGCATAACGAAGCATCCTGGTAGCTGTAATTGTTGGCAATTGTTTGAACTGATTGAAAATAGTTGTCAGTGGTTTGTTGTCTACAATGAGTATGAAATTTCTGCCATAAATATATTGAAATATTTTTTGAAAGACCAGTATATAGCTGTAGCTTCCTTATCGAGTTTACTATAATTTCGT
This sequence comes from Gonioctena quinquepunctata, assembly GCA_018342105.1. Lineage (NCBI taxonomy): Eukaryota > Metazoa > Arthropoda > Insecta > Coleoptera > Chrysomelidae > Gonioctena > Gonioctena quinquepunctata. The sequence goes on from JAFIRS010000829.1 coordinate 45,002, forward strand.
TCAGCTTTTGTAAGCGATCTGGAAATGAAAACTACAGGGCGTTCCGTTCCATCAATTGAACGGTGAGATAATACACCAGGGAGTCCAAATGGACTAGCGTCAGTAGCAAGAATTACTGGTAGTACAGGTGTGAAACGCATTAGAACTTGATCACCAGCTATCTCAACCTTGGCCCTCGTGAAGGCTGTTTCACATTCGGTTGACCATTTGAATTTGTTATCTTTTCGGAGAAGTCTATACAATGGATGAACAATGTCTGATATATTTTGGATGAATTTCGCGTAATACATGACCAATCCCAAAAATTGTTGAACCTCTTCGACATTTTTTGGCCTAGGTGCTTCTAAAATTGATTTTACTTTGTCGCCGGGTTTTTTTATTCCTTTTTCTGATATGATGTGACCCAAATATTTTATTTCTTTTTACGAAGAATTTACATTTGTTTTTATTTAAGTGTAAATTGTATTTCCGTAGTCTTTCTAAAACTTTGACGAGTCTAAACTTACATTCTTCATTGGTTGATCCATGGACCAATATGTCGTCGAAATAAACAGTGGTACCCTCCAGATCATGGACAATCTTATCAATGACTTTATGAAATTCATTTGGTGCCGTCCTTATACCAAAAAATAGTCTTTTAGCAAAGTATGTTCCACGATGAGTAGATATGGTTTGTACCTTGGCACTTTCTTCATCTACTGGAAGATGAAGGTATGCTTCATATATATCGAGTGTACAGAAAAATTTACCATTTTTCATCTTGTTGAAAATGTCTTCGATTCTTGGAATATGATATCTTTTGTTGTGAAGTTGATTATTGACAGTTATTTTATAGTCTGCGTATATTCTTATTTTCCCATCACTTTTCGGAACGATTACCAGAGGGGTACCCCATTCTGAATGATCTACTTTCTCAATAATTCCTTTTTCTTCCAAACAATCTAATTCTGAATCAATTTTTTCTTGCAAAGCGTAAGGTACTCGTCTGGGTTTGATAAAAACAGGTTTTGCTTCGGGTTTCATTTGTAGTGAACATTTATATTCAGGTATCTTGCCTACTACAGGTTGAAAAACATCTTGAAATTCGTTCAGCACATCTTCTATCGATGATTGTGGTCGATTCATACCTCCAAATTGACAATGATTCAGATTTTGACATTGATAATTACGTTGATGTGGAATAGAATCCACGTCCTCTATATTGATGTTCAGTGCTCGAATCCACCTCCTTCCCAATATAGCACTGCCATAATCAGGAACAACATATAAATCTCCCATAAAGTGTTTAGATTTATATGAAACTTTCACTTCAATAACACCCAATGGTTTGAACAGATGTTTAGTATATGATCGAAACAAAACATCTGTTTTCTGCAGTTGTATCCTCAGATTTAGTTTTTCGAAATTTTTCTGTGATATTATAGTGACTGGACTACCTGTGTCATATTCGAACTTCCATGGTTTACCATCAAATTGAGTTGGAGTAACATTTTCGGTTCATAAAGGCTGATAGAAGTTTCCGTGAAAATGTCAATGATTTGGTTTATAGAAAAGTCTTCTGATGAATCAGGTTCATACTCTAAATTATGAATATTCGATTTTCTTCTTCAATAAACTGGAAATACATACTGATGCAACGTGTCCTTTCTCTTAACAAAGATTGCAGTTAAGCTTATTTCCAATGGTACAATCTTGTGTTTTATGATTTGTCCGCCCACATCGTTAACATTTACCGAATAAGCCTAATTCTTGTATATTAACATTATGAAATAATTTTCTGTTTAGAGAACTGTTCGTTATACTCTCGAATCGATTTCTCTTCGAGTTTGTTGAATTTGTGCCCACTTTGCGAATTGAAGATGTTGATGGACTTTTATATTCTTCTCTGTTCTGGATCTTAGACGCTTCGATGGCTAGGACAGTTTCTAATGTTTTTTCGGAAGTTATGTTGGCTTGCTGTAAAATCTCCTCGCGAATTGCGGTATCGTTTAATCCACGGATGAACTGAGCTCTCAGCAGAAGGTTCATAACTAATTTTGAACAATTATTATTGTTGCATTCTGATTCAAAATCGCAGGTTTTTACTTGTTCCTTCAAAACCGCATCATATGTTGATATTAATTCCCCTGGACATTGTATTCTTGAAAAGAATCTATGTTGTTCAGTCAACACATTACGTTCAGTTGCAAGATTATTTTTCAAAAGTGTTTTGAGTTCTGGATAGGATTTCGAGGCTGGTAAATCCGGAGAAGTTAAACTTGAGAGTGGTTTATAATGTTTACTTCCTAAGCAGTTTATCAATATCATAACTTTTGCATCATTCGTCTCTTCATCGTTGTTATCTAGTCTTTGACAATAGCTATCAAAGTTTTCAGTGCATTCATCGAAAGATTCGAAAGTTAATACTTGGGTTTGAAGAATATCTTCAACCGTATTTGTATTTCTACGTTGTTGTTGTAGATTGTCAACTAGCCCGCTTAGGGCAGCTATGAGGGCTGCTAAATCTTGCGCTATTTCCTGTATTTGCAGAATGTATCACTGGTTCGTCTTTTTTCTTGAAAATAACTTTCTCTTTTCTCTTCGTCGCCAAATTATTATATTTTATGAGTAATTTCAGGAAAGGAATTCATGTGACTTTTGAATATTCATTGACACTGTCAGATATATTTGATGTACAGGGTCTAATCATTATTCTAATATATAACAGTTATCAATACAGATTTTCGTATTTGTTCTCAGATCACATCTAGTTATGTCGTCAATCGTGGGACCGAGGCCTAGGAATTCATAAGTTGGGTAAACTTCATTCGTTTCGTTTCCCTTAAAGTTTATATCGAAGTCCATCCATGTCAGGTAATTATTTAAAACCGTCGTATTCGTATTTTCCTTATAGGTATTCAATTTATCACTATAGTATTTTTTTTCTCTCTGTAGGAGACTGTGTGTACACTCATCAGAATGGACAACACGGGAAATATTTTTACTTATCGACAACCACACAGTTGGTACCGATCAAGAGGAAGCCAGGATATACATTTTTCACTACTGAGAGATAGTAACAGTTAATTTCCGATGCCACATCCTGGTATTTGGTCAGACATTTTTCATTGGCGCCACTTCTATTCCAACAACTCTATGTGCTTTGTGTGAAAAGCTCTGGAGTGTTCGTGATTGCAGTTTACGCCATTCTCCAAAGAAAAACCAAGAAAAGTTATGAAGCCATGCTGAGATACTTGATACAGAGAAATTTATTCCTGAACGGCAATCTATCTACATGGACTCTAAAAGCTAAAATGAACGCCACAACGTCCATTTTGGAAGAGAATATAACCATAAGAGGCTGCTTCTACCATATGTGCCAGAGTACATATAGAAAAGTCCAAGAGATGGGGATGCGAATACAATAACACCAAAATCAACGATTTAGTAGTTGTGTTGGTACGGTAGAAGGATTAGCGTTTCTGTCATCGGACAGAGTCGTAAGTGGCATGGAGTTTCTCAGGAATCACCCAGATGGAGTTGAAGACTCAGACATATTGGAATAATTCGACCAAACCTACGTATCTGGGATCTTCCAAAGAGTAGGTAGTTAGGAAGTAGGCACCCGCTCGAGAATTCAGGCTCAATCCCCAGCAGAAACATAGAATGTTCATGATGCTGTGATTACTGGAAATGATGAATAACAGTACCGTCGAGCGGGGCTAAGTGGACCAAGTTTTTCGATTTTTCCCCAAGTTTTTCTTTAACTGATGAAAGTTTTGCTTTGAAAGTTTAGATATGAAATCTTCCATTTCTAAGTAATTCAATTCTGAAGAATTACAGTTCTAGGATGTTGAGTTTCAAATATATAATTTTTTCAAAAAGAGGTCCACTTTTCCCGCAGAAAGGGGCAAAGAGGACCACCTATATGGTTTACTTATAATGGTGTTATTTGAACACTGTATTGGGAAAGTGGTCCACAAAAAACGTTTTTATTTATTATAAATCGATATTTGGAAATCAAAATAGTTGAAACGAAATATTACACATGGTAGTAAATAGTAAAAAATAATATTCCGATTTAAACAAAAAACAAACTCTCAAGAACTGGGTTGTAATGAGTATGAGGAAAAACGTTTTAACAAAAAAATAAACCGACGAAATACGGACCTGAAAAGTAAAAAATAAAAGAAACCTCCTTAGTCTCAGTAACTAAGCTCCTAAACTAATGTAAGTAACTAATTTTGAGTCGGCGCCAAACAAACAAGCAAATAAATTAGGTGAGGCGTAAAATGATGGCATCGAGTTGCGCGGTGACATTCTGATAATTTTTTTGAGGTAATTCAATGATGTTCGTTGATTGTTTGTTTGGCGCCGACTCAAAATTAGGTACTTACATTAGTTTAGGAGCTGAGTTACTGAGACTGAGAAGGTTTATTTTATTATTTACTTTTCAGTTCCGTATTTCGTCGGTTTAATTTTTTGTAAAAAAGTTTTTATTTTTCAATTTTTTTATGGCTAAAATATACTAATTACTTCCTACTTGTTTTTTGGTTACTTCCAAAATACTTACTTACCCACCTTACTTCAACTATTACCAGTTAAATAATATGCTTATCTACTTTTACTATTTGTTGTAATATGAATTATTTTTGTTGTTCTGGTTAGTTCATTCCATTACTTTGTATATCATTCCATCTTATCATAGAATATAATGGTTCTGACGGATGTGGAACCGAAATAATGTCAGTAGCGATCTGTCATTGTCAACTACGTATGTGTGTGCCAATGTTCATAAGTGAAAAACCAATTATGCCCTATTTTTCCACCCGTAAGGGTATATAATTCCATTCGAAATCTAAATATAAGGTATACCCTATCTACTAAAGAAAGAATCATCCAAATCGAAGAACCCAGTACAAAGGTATGCCTGATAGAATCGGTTAACGGACCAGAATTCAGAGAGTGAGTGATCAATATCCTTCATTTTGCTTCCCTTAGGGGTTCATCCTTCAAATCCAAATGGAACCACCTTCGGAGTACACCCTATCCACTGAAAAAAGAATTATCGGAATCGGACGCCTCAGTAAAAAGTTATGCGTGATCATACATAAAAAAATATGATGGAAAAACATAAAATATACGGGTCGAATAGAGAACCTCCTCCTTTTTGGTTTCGTCGGTTAAAAATAACAGTTGAACACCTCCAAAAATAAAATATAACGTGGTAAACTTATAAATGGTTTCAAGATAACAAAGAAATGTCGGTTTTCATATTAAATGTATATCTGCCTCTACAATGGTTCCTAACAGAAATTGTTTCCACCATATCTATAAGACACTCGTCATAAACTTGACGAAAACAAAAAAACATGTCTTTCCCAACTACTTTCAAGGTTGTACTAGGAATGGAATATTTTTCAAATATTTTTCATCTAGATAGCCACCTAATCGTGCCTCTCTGATTGCCAAACTATTTTTTTTTTGTGTAGTTGCAGTTGAGAACTTTTCCTGACTTTTTTTTTAAATTTCGGACCATTTTAAGTTAACTGTAACAATAAAATACAAAATTAGTACCTATTCTGCGGCTAAAGCAAACCGGTCCACTTACCCCTGTGGCTAAAGTGGACCGGTTCACTCACCCCGAACTTTTGCAGTTCATTTAATCAACACAAAAAAAACAAAACAAACAAATTTTCAGAAAACATTCTCAATACTTACGTATTGTTTAAAAATATTTTATTTAATAGCCCAATATACAAGGAAACTTCAAACATAACACAGATACGAAATACAGAGGAGGTTTTTCAGGTTTTCAAAATAAACAATAAATGTATGTGTCTGTTTGCACTCCTACAAGTCTCGTCAGACAACTGCACGTCACACCAACTTTATATTGTAGCATGTATCAGAGGTTAATAGACAAATGAAAGCGCGGGAGCGTTGTTTTTGGTTTTATTTTCGAAAGTACAGATTTTCATTGTTTTCAATGTTCTCTGGCTCCACTTTACACGTTATGGCCCACCTAGCCCCGCTTGACGGTACAGAGGGTTCGTATTTTTGTAATATCATCACATATTTAGAGTAAACTTTTCTATAGTGATTCTATTTTTGTTTCAGGTTAGAATAACAGGTTCAGCCATTTAGTGGAAAGCATCCATCAATCTGGGTGCTTATTCATAAAATTATGCAAGAACTTTCGGTAGACTATACCAAGATAGAACAGGGACCAACCTACGCAAATGAGACCCAAAGCCCGTTGTACGGAGTTGTAGAAAACAGGAGAAATATGGAATTGTTTTTAACAGCCATTAGCCACAACATGAGGATACGTCAAATCAAATATATTTTCTGTTATGTTACTCTCTATAATAAATAATAATAATAAAATAATTTTATTATAATTTACTTTTACATGCGAAATCCGCTTTTTTTTTCAGCGAGTGTTTTTTTCCGGCGGCTTCTATTCCTAGACTGGTCTGGTTTGTTGCATGAAATTCTAATAATAACTGATGAATATATTACAAAAATTTTAGAGTGCCTGAAGTAGGTATCTATATTTCTTCGGGGCAGTCAGGCCATACTACAAAACTGTCCAAATAGTGTTGGATTTTTATTTCTGGATTCTATGAATGCCAAAATGAAAAATTAAACAAATTTTGAAATATTGTCATATGCTGCGCAGTAGCAAAATAACCGCAAACGGCCATCTTTATCCTCGACTACCATTAAAATACTACATTTTCACCATTCCATAGTGCCTAAAATGGCTTCCCCAAATTCGTTTCACCTAAAAATAATCCTAAGAAACCCACGTTCCATCTATCTGGAATTGAAAAGGATAATTCAGAATTCCATTTCATTCCATTCCTCATTTATGGTTTCTCCCAAGGACAATTGGGTGAGTATGCCCTCCAGACCCAAGAAATTTCATTTGAAATGTACGAGATTGGCTTTTGTATCCTCGAGGTCTTTCAGTCGATAATTCACACATAACCTGCGACCTCACTCCCGGAAAACGTTAAAGTGAGAGAATTTACGACTCCGGGGGATATTGTGCTATTTTCCATTGATATAAAAAATCTAATGAAAAAGCGGAAAACTATTGAAAGCATTTCTTAGGGAATTTTCTACATACAGTGCGCCCGGTTTCGACAATATCTACAACACCCAAGTTGACGATTTCCAGTCATGTCTATACAGGGTGCTCCAGAAAATTGTGGAATATTTGGAACCGCTCTTGGGACCTCCATTCGAAGATATAATATCAAGACGGTGGATCGCCGGATTGGAATTTATAACGTTTTCATTGAAGAAATTGTTTTTTAATATACGCTGCTTATTTTCGGTGAATCACACATTTTTACTTGTACCGGGTTATTCACTATCATTGTTATTATTGCCTATAGAAAAAAAAGAAATATAAAAGTTTTGTGGTTATGACTAAATTTTGATATATACAGGGTCCTGCAACAGTGGCGCGGTGTTCCATATCTCTATTTAGGAAACAGAAAGGAATCTATATTTCTATAATATTACCTTATTGCTTGAGCTTGACAAAATAAAAAAATTGTCGGTCACACAGGGTGTTCAATTCTTTCTGGGCGGATCCCAACTGTGTTTTTTTAAATGGCAACCTATATTTTTTATCGCTATTTTGGTTTCTACATAGAAAATAAAAGATACTTTATGTATATCGTCACTTCAAAAATATTGACGGTTTTCGACATTTCTAGCATGACAGGTTTTTTTTCCCAGTATTCGTCAGTCAGAATATTTGAAATTATAAAGTCCAATTGAAATTTATATATATATATATATATATATATATATATATATATACAGGGTGTTATGTAATAAGTGTCCAATATTCCACAGGAAGATTCCTCAGTTATTTATGACTATTTTTGACGGAGATTGAGCTTGGTCGATTTTTGTAAACAAATTGGATACTATTAACTTGAAATCTAACGGAATCCCCTAACAAACTTTCACCTTCCATCTCACCCCTTTAGGGGTTGATTTCTGAAAACACTAAACACATATCTCTTCTATTTGTAACAAAGACTTCAAATATAAATTTTCATGTCCCCAACTAATGGAATTCCTATACAAACTTCCAATCCCAATTTAATCCCAATTTAACCCCTTTAGGGACTGAATTTCCAAAAACACCGGAACATATATTTTTTATTCGTAACAAAGACCCCACATACCAATTTCCATGATCCTAACTCTAAAATTTTCGAAAACCCTGAAACACATTCATCTTTATTTGTGAGAAATTGGGCTATTTTTCACATATAATAACTTCCATGACGTTAATTTCAAAACCAACTGTACATCCACCTTCACCTCCGTCTTTCCTACTATTTCACCCCTTCAGATATGAAATATCGAGAAAATATGCTGTCAAAATTTTAGGTTTTAGGTCCAGCGGTTCAATCTGGCTGTTGATCTTATATCAGTCAAAGACTGAATCAGTTAGTCAGGACATATAATTATATATGTATATATGTATATGTGTGTATAGGTGAGTGACTGATTGTGTCATTTTATTATCACTACTTTATACAATTTTTTTTAATAATTTCGCTTAAATGTTTTATACACCATACTATATTGTTCTTAAGTTTCTATTGTTTACTTTTATGTCTATTTCTGACTTTTACCCATTTTATCTATGTACTGTACCCAGCTCACAAATCTGCTTTTTCATAATTTTATTCTGAATCATAATGAACATTTCAACTTTATTATATGTATATGCGTTTATAGGTGTGTGACTGATTGTTTTGTATGCTTTGTCTCATTAACTTTTACATATTACTGTTATTCATCATTTAAAAATTTCATACTTCTGCTTAGATATCATTTTTATACCATTTTTTTATTGTTTGAATAATTGTGAAACAAGTGCTTTAGCACTTATCACTCTTCTTTCTTCACTCACGATGTTTTGGAGCACATATTCTTGTATATTTGATCTAACTTACGTGAATGAAGCTTATTATTATTATTATTATATATGTACATATTACCCCAAACACGAGGTAGCTACTGTGAACCGTTGGGGAGATCCATCGACTGTCTTTCGTCCCCACCATCACATTAATTCCGGGACTCCATTATTTTTTATTATCATCAGAACTTCATATATGTGTGCTAAGTTTCACCAGAACCGTTTAACCGGTGTGAAATCAATAGAATCATCCCCTATTTTTTTCTTCTAATTTGTATACATAAAAAAAAATACACGTCGACTAGAGAACCTCCTAATTTTTTTTTTCGTCGTTTAGAAATAATTAATACCGACTATTTTTCTTTCAGATATTCCCATGATGTTCAAAATTTTCTTCATTATTTCTATTCTGGAAATATATATTCCAGTCCGACTTTCATTGAAATACTTTGAGGTCCACAAACTCATATAATTTGAAAAGAGATTTGTGGGTTACAAAGTTTTAACATAATAAATGTATCAAGTTTGGAAGGCAATAAAGGATCGTGCATTCGCTTCTCAAACTGTGTTCGCCTAGTGCTGGAAGGCAAAGTTGACTTTGTTCAATTTATGCCATAAATGTCGATTTTCCCAAACTAAATTATATCAAGAATGGAAATCTCACATTCAGCTACGCATTCCAGACAAAGTTTGATTTGAATATATTTCAGTCATACGTGAACAAGATCAATTCTTAATATTTGTGAAGAAATCATGAGGTAGTCGCTTTTATATTAATGAATGAGCGAAAATAGTGTTTTCCAGATGGGAAGTACTCACCAGAAATCCCTTGTATCATTGATGCAAAAGTAAAATTGCTTTCACAAGGTCTCGATATCAACGATCCCCTCTCAATACCCTCATTAGATTTCATATATCATTCCGCTGAGAGTGAAAACATACCCTATAGCACCAAAAACAGTTGTTCAACAAGAGATCCTTGAGAGCTATAGTGACAAGGATACTATTCCATCGCTGGCCTCAACTAGCAGAATACCCAAACATATCTTGATTATTCCGGTTATGACGGAATTAATAGGAAACAACCCCAGCACCAGTTATCTCCCACCCATACTGAACGTTATGGAACACTCACTACCACTGACGGTGACCCAAGGATGAGTAATGACTTGTCGGATATATACACTTTGGACTTTAAAAATGAAGAAAATTATTGTGTGGAAAATGAGGTCAGTCTATTGCACGTCAATATTCAATCTATCAAAAATAAAACAAATTCTTTATCTCATGTCTTATACGATAGTAATATAACAATACTTTGTCTAAGTGAACATTGGCTCACAAGTGCAAAGTTACAAACAATTCAGTTTAACAATCATTCATTGGTTTCCCACTTTTGTAGAGAGATAGATGTCCATGGCGGAGTAGCAATATATGTTGATAAATCTTTGAAAACAAAACTTGTTAATCTCGACTCTTTTCACATGGAATTGCATTGTGAGGTTTGTGGAGTGGAACTCTTAGATATGAATGTTGTTATTATTGCCGTCTTCAGATCCCCGTCACTTGGAAATATCGATATCTTTATGGATAAAATGGAAGAGCTGATTAGCCTTTTAAATAGTAGACATAAAAAAATTATTATAACTGGTGATTTTAATATTCATTTCGAAAATAGTAATACAAATCACTGTAGATTTATGGATTTGATCACAACTTATGGCTACACAAAATTAATAAATGAAATCACCAGAATTGATCCGGTGAGTGGTAGAGGTTCTTGCATTGACAATATACTAGTTAACTTCGAAAATGAAATAAGCGATAATGGAGTGGTAGATATTTGTGTATCTGATCATCGTGCACAGTTCATCGAACTCTGCAAACAATTTAAGACTCAAACACATTCCATTGCACGCCGTGTCTGCGCGGATAATTTATATAATTTTAAACATGACTTCGATATCACAAACTGGCAAATTATAATGGCAGCCGATGACAAAGAAAATGTTAGATTACTGTCCGAATACCTAACTAACACTTTGGGTCACTATATTAACAAACACTTTCCTCTAAAAAACAAAAAAATTCAATCACAAAAAACTAGTGGTATACATTTTTTCAACGACCATCTCAAGTTCATGAGAAATAATTTCACAATTTCAAAAACCATCAGTGAATCCTCAAATTCCATTGATGACCAGAATATTTTTAAAAATTATAATAAATCATACAAAAATGCCCTGATCGAAGCTAAAAGGAATGCTTACGACAATTATATAATAAACTCCGAAAACAAATGTAGAGATAACTGGAAACAGAGAACGGGGATTAACACAAATGCACCAAAAATCCAGCTGATGATTTGATGATTTCGTTTCATATTTTTCTACTGTTGCGAAGGTTATTATTGATAGTCTACCCATTACTACTGTTTCCGCTAATGACTTTCTGAAAAGTCTTCCTAGAACAGACTCTTCGTTTTTCTTTCTACCCACTACCCCAAATGAAATTATCGAAGTTATAAATGACTTAAAAAACACAAATACTTTTGACATGTTTGATTTAAACAGTACAATAATTAAGGAAATCAAAACCAAAATTGCCGAACCACTCACTGAGCTTTGCAATATGTGTTTCCTTCAAGGAGTTTTCCCGGATATTTTAAAATTTTACAAAGTTATACCTATTTACAAGAGTGGTGACACTGAGTCACCTGAAAACTTCAGGCCAATTTCTATCATACCAATACTAAGTAAAATAATTGAATATATTGTCAAAAATAGAATAATTAGGTATTTTTAGGTAAATCAACTCCTGAACACGAGACAATTTGGATTCCGTAAAAGTCGTTCCACTATTGAGGCGATCTATACGATGATAAAGGATATAGTGGATGGTTTTGAAAACAGAAATCACACATGTACATCTCACATCAGGTATTATTTGATAAGCTGGAGCACTATGGTATTCGAGGAGTAGCCTTAGACTTTTTCAAATCTTACTTATCAAATAGATACATGTCAGTATACTATAATAATAAAAATTCATACACTGCTCAAATCGTGCATGGGGTACCGCAGGGTTCTGTATTAGGTCCACTCCTGTTTATTATCTATATAAATGATATATTCGATCATATGAACTTTATCAACTGCATACTGTTTGCTGACGATGCAACTTTTTATCACTCAGACAGTAATCTGAACGATTTGAATCAAGTATCAGCTCAGATCTTTCCCGCAATCAAGCATTGGGTAACTCCTAATACCCTGAAGTGTAACGAAAACAAAACGGAATCTATTACTTTCCCAACAAAAAATATTGTTAATCATGAGAAATCAGTTAAACTCCTTGGCATCCATATTGATCAATCCTTGAAATGGTCAAATCATACCGAAGTGCTGTGTAAAAAATTGTCGACACAAACTTTTATATTAAGGAAAATCAGCTTGATTTGTTGAAAACATAAACAGGATGTTCATAAAATCAGATGTGGAATCATCTGCGACTGAAAGATAAACTTTAGTCACTATCTTCCATCGTCAAGATAACCTCTTGTGGGGTATTCATGCATAAGTCCTGGGGTACTACGCACAGCCTATTTCGCGCTTTTTCATACTCACCTATCATATGGTACATATCTATGGGGCAACTCCCCTTCCTCAAATCGGGTTTTCCTGATGCAGAAACGGGCAATTAGGATAATTGCAAATGCAAATTATAGGGACTCTTGTAGACCCCTATTTTCAAGCCTACATATTATGACTCTTCCTGCCGTATACATCTATCAGTCTCTTGTAGAAATACACAAAAAGAATCAACAATTTCAGACTCACAGAGATATTCATTGCTATCAAACAAGAAACGCCAACAACCTTGTTGATAAATTATATAGATTGGAAATTTCAGCTAAAAATAGCTTGGACATAAAACTTTATAATAAACTGCCAGAGGAAACCAGAAACCTCTCAATTTATAAATTCAAGAAAATAATCAATAAGTACTTTCCACAAATACTATATATAATCTACATGATTACTTCAGTTTACCAAACTCCCTTTTCCACACATAGATTTTAACTATTTGTGTTATTATACTTTCATATATTTTTTCAAACCTTATTGTGTTATATATTATTGTGTACATATTTTTTTTGGTGTTTTCTAGTATGTGTATGTGAGTGTATGTGTTCACATTGACCTGTATGGACATATGATTGTGAGTCTTAGACATGTATATTTTTTTTCAATGACTTGTGTAAAGATTTTTATAATCAGCTGCACCAAATAAACTCTACTCAGTGACAAAAAAAAAACAACCAACCAGTCAAATTGTTCACCGCAATGATTTCCCATGGAAAAACCGCTAAAACCTCTCTTGTTTGTTGAATGTCTGGAGAGATATTCGACGTTTCCCTAATCTGGTTACCAATGAAGCTACAGCATTCAACTGAATTTCACGTATGGTCCATACTGACTTCGATAACTTCCCATCTAACTAGAAACTAGCTTGATTACAGCCCATCCCTGAGGACGATTCTTTCCAAAAACCATAAGCATGCCGCCATATTGCCTGTCATCCCTAAAGTTATGGAAGGAGCCATCAAAATTCAGCTTGTGAGATATGTTGAACGATAAGGTATCATCAGCTATAGGCAATATGGTTCTTGCTACCATTAGTGTGCAAGGCAATTGCTTGCCTTCGAGACATATAGCTTCCTCAAGCCCATGACATAACTATTTTCAAAATATGAATTCTGAATGGTTAGGATTCCTGAATGAGGCCTTAGTAATATCAGTGAAGAAATAATCTCCGATTATTATTGTAATTTTCTCGAAAAATCGTGGTATCACGGATGATATGAGAAAAAAATTAAACATGTGTTATCAAGTTCATTGGAAACAGCAACGTGAACACTACAACATACAAGAAGTACATTTCGAAAAGATCAGTGTTTTCCAGGCCATATTATGCCTGCACTTCGATCGCGAATTTTGCATATCTCTCATAAATTGAGGTAGATGCTTTGCTGCTTGTTTGCGAAATCCTTCAACAGAGATGCAAACAAATCTTCTTTGATCTGAATCAATATCATTGTAGCTCCATCCTTCGGAAACATGAAGCGAAAGGAAACTTTTATTTGTATTGAAGCCAAGCCGCTGCTGCAATGAAGTCCGTAAAATATAAAAAAAGATTTGTTGGATCCACTGTTCATAGGATATTTTGATATGACTAGGTCTATCAGGTCTACTCCGCCTAAGTTTCCAATGAAATCGTTTAACAACTGTTATACAGGGTCGCTTATTTGCATGGAAATGGTCGATTATTTCCTAAAGTAAGATGGCTAGCAAAAAATATTAGGACATAAAAGTTTTAGGGTTTTTTAAAGTCTATTACAATAAAAAGTTAAGTATACGAAATCAGTCAAAAAGGCATGGCAAAACAAAGTTGCTTTTTCTTTAATGGAACACCCTGTATATTATTCCATATTTCAATTCTCCCCAAAATTCTAAATGAAATTATCACAGCACATGATATCCTAATTTCAACCGTTTTCGAGAAAAATTCCGAAATGATGGATATTCATTATGAAATTCACTTCAGTAAATACTATTTTATCACGTTCATTTTCATATTTACAGACCCTGTCTGTTTGAAGATGATGAGAAGGCATTTGAAATCAAATAAACTTAATAATCGAACAAAAATCATTCATAACAAATATTCCTAAATCTGGTGAGAAACGTATTTTATCCGATGAAAAGTTATTCAAGATTATTCACATGAAGCTACAATATGAATTGCCGCCGATATTGATGTTATTAAAACGTCCATATTGCATCTTCCGAAAAAGTAAAAATACCACCAATATAACATTCATTTGGTCTAAGAACTTAACGAGGATGGCTCTGATCAGCGACAGGAATTCTGCGAAATCATGTCAAATAGATGCCAAGATGAACCGTTATTTATTTAAAAAAACTGATGAAGCGACATTCGTTTCAAATGAACAGTCAACAAACATAACTGTAGATACTGGAGTACAGAAAATCCACATTGGAAGATGGAGGCCAATACTCAATATCCTGAGAACGTTTGTGCTGGAATTTAAATTCTCTAATTATCGGACCATATTTCATTGATTGCACAATAACTGGAGCGCGTTACTTGGATTTTTTTCCAAAGTTCTTAGATCGAGGATTGGGAATACTTTTCCTATATGATGACAATCCTAATGGAATTAATAGAAATAGTTGGTATCAGAAAGACGGAGCCACACTACATTTCGCATAGGAAGTGAGAACCTATCTCAATAAAGTTTTTCCTAATAGTTGGATCGTTATGAAATTGAGTGGCCTGCCCGTTCTCTCGATTTGACCCCGCTTGACCATTTTTATGGGGTTATTTAAAATCGCAGTCTACTACAACAGACCAAATAACGTCGACAGTTTGAAAGACATATTATGGCAAGAAATCAATCAAATCACCCCGACAACGATATAAATTGTTTGAGATAAATTTCAGCAACGCCTCCCTTTCAATAAAAAATTGAGAGAAATTAACAAAACTCATATTGCTGGAAAGAGAATTGAAAACCATTCCAAATGAGCTATCACACGTACCCTCGCTCTATTCACAATTTTCAAAGGGGTTGCTGACACTCCAAGGGGATTGAAGGAAAGCTTGAGAATTATGCTCAGAAAATGTCATTTTAGAATACAAAATTGATGTGTTTCAGGATTTCACTCATGAATTATAAATTACGTATAAAATACATTTATCCGTTACTTAGGGACCTCACTGTATGACAAATTCACGTTGTCGGATGTGATCCGTTCTTAAACAATTCGAGTTTGAACAACATTTAGGCAAAATGAATGGGATGGACATCTAAGAGCGCTAAACCTGATCATGAGAATATACAGTGCTTTCGTAAAGTACTGAATAAATTAATTTTTAGCCAAACTATCCATTTCTGAGAAATATCCTGAAACAGGTCGATTTTCAATCTCAATTTGCCATATTTATAAGAGAAAATTGAATATACAGGGTGGTCCACGTTTGACTAATGACGTTCGCGACAATTTTTTGAAATGGAACACCCTATATATTTTTCAATTTTTGGAATTTCCATGGAAAGCTGATTTCAAAAATATATAGTCGACGGAAGAATTCTGGGTCCCTATTTCTTTGACGTGAACCTGACTGGTGTAATATGTTTGGATTTTCTTCGATTCGGCCCTTATACCTGCACTAATAGCTTAGTGTCCAGATCTAGAGGAACCTGATCTTCCGAGAACTGATTTTCTCTTCCAACAAGATGGTGCATCTCCCCATTATGCAGCAGCTGTCCGAGACTATTTAGATTTGGTGTTTCCGAATCGTTGGATAGGGAGAAGGGGACCGATTGAGTGGCCAGCTAGATCTCCAGGTTTGACACCACTTGATTACTTCTTGTGGTGATACTTCAAGAGTAAAGTATATGTTAATAGGCCGAGGGATTAAGAATATTTGAAAGCAATGATTCGTCACGATATACAAAGTATATAATGTTCAAAAAGAATTTATCCATCGTCTTGGCTACTGTCAGATAGCGAACGGAGCACAATTCAAACATTTAATTTGATCGTTGTTTGAAGCTATCATTGCCATCAAAAGCCTTTAACAACATTCCAGGAAAAATAAAAAACGAACCAACAATTCATCGTTTTTAAAAGTATCTAAAAAAATTTATTTATGACTCACCACCACTTTATATTTGCTCAGTTCTTGGAATTTGAAATTTGAAGATTTTTCATCTATTCTTGTTTTCAATTTTCTAATTAACTACCATTATCCACTTTCTTTTATTGTATTACTAACGCTCATGTTAACCAATGAAACCTGCATACAGATGCATGTATATCTCGATATATATGCATCTCGTAGGTATTGTCTATTTATTCATACACCTATTTTACTTTATATTCTGTAAATTACTGTAAATGTGAGTGTGAATAAATCATTTATTATTATTATTATATCAAATTCAGTATTTTCATATTACAAAATAGTTTTTCTTATTTTATTTTCATTTCACCCATACTCTCAATCACCTTTTCACATTCCGTAATGAAAAATTAAGTTGCCATTAAAAAAATACCGATGACGTCATTTCTCCTACACGAATCATTCTATATGTATTGATTGAATTTGAGAGAATGCCCATATAAAAATAAAATTCGACGGCTTCGAGCGTTCTTTCCAAAAATTATTCCTATAATTTTTTACGAATTCATCCACTACTTTACGAGAGCACTGAGTTTAACGGACACACTGTATACAAACCGTATGTGTGATATATTTTTGAAATCAGCTTTCCATGGAGATTTCAAAAATTGAATAATATATAGAGTGTTCCATTCGAAAAAAATGTCGCGGACGTCATTAGTCAAACGTGGATAACCCTGTTCATTTAACTTTCCCTTATAAATGTGGCAAATTGAAATTAAAAACCGACTTGTTTCAGAAGATTCCTCAGAAACGGATAGTTTGGCCAAAAATAAATTTATTCAGTACTTTACGAAAGCACTGTATGATGATTACCTTTGGAGGGCATATTCCTGACAATACCTTCGATCAATGGATTTCATCAAGACCTTCAGTTCCATACCTCAATAAAAACACGAGAATGTTCTCCAGAAACCGTATTCAATAATTCATCCTCTTTCATTTTTCCCTTTGCAACGAAAACAGAAACGCGAGAAGAAGCCCTCGTTATCTGAAGTATTATTGGAATAATTTGTGAATATCACGTGTACATGAGTTTTTCAAGAGTATTGAATATTGTCTTATTGGAAACAAAATATTTTGTCTTGATACTGACATACTTATGACTAGCACTGCTGGTGTTCGTACCCCGTTGAAAGTCGGATATTCGAATACATTTTTCAACTAAAAGTTTGCACATGTTCCATGCATATATACACAAACCAAATTAATTAATTATATCATAAGTACTTCCCCTCATCCAATTGACTTTGCGAGTAATAATAATAATAATAATTTCTTTATTTTCACAAATTAATTTGCACATAAACAGTGTGAAAATACAAATAAAAAATATAAAAACGTCAATAAAATCAAGCAATAGTCGAAAAAAGACAATCTATGATCTCTGGATGTATATAGGAACATCACATACACGTCACAAACAATAATAAGAAATAATTGAAATATAAATATAGAAATATGACAATAACTAACTCTAGGTGTATATAAAGAAAACGTACACGTTACAAAACAGGTTACGACAGAAATTCCTCAACAGTGTAGCAGTTTTTTGACGAAAAGAGCTGCTTAACTTTTGTCTTAAAAATATCCTGAAGCCTTAATGTCATCGGGAAGTTTGTTGTACAGTTTGCATCCCTGATATTCAAAGCTTTTTTGGTAGAGTGCAGTGCGATGTTGACTGGGTAGGAGTAAGTGGGCATTTCGTGTCAAATGGGTATGTGGTGGTCTGTTGGCAGCCAATATGTTTTTGTTGCGGTATACATATGTGCACGCCTCAAGTATATATAGTCCTGCAACTGTTAATATTTTTAAGTACTGAAAAGCTGCCCTACAGGACTCCATAAATCCCAACTTAGCAATGATCCTTATAGCGTATTTATGTATTATGAACACTCGACCCACAGAGGAACTTGTGCCCCAGTTCAGTATGCCATAACTGAGGTGAGAATTGAAATTGGAGAGAAACCTGAGAGAGTAGCAGGAGTTTTCTGCACAAATTATCTACTTGTGGCTTCCATTGTAAATTGTTGTCGAAAACAACTCCTAACATTTTGGTTGTTGTTGTGGAATCCAATGATAATTCAGAATTCTGAAACAGACTCACCTCATGGTGTTGTCGTCGTATCATGAATTGTAGCATATTGGTTTTTGTTTTATTCATTTGTAAATTATTTTTCTCAGAACTGATAACTTTACTAAAAGTGCTTTCAGCTGTATTTCTTAGGAAGTTTAGGTTATTCTCAATAACTAGTATATTCGTGTCATCATAGCATAACATATACAGTGGGTGGAAAAATTTCCATTTAGATACACTGATAAATCATTAGCAAAAACGACATGGATCCCTGAGGCACACCGTCGGCAATATGTTTTTCGGACCCTGTATTCTCCCCAATTTCTACTATTTGTCTCCCTTTCAAAAAGTCATAGTTTCGAGAGTTTCAAGGGATGAACTCCAAACCTGGTAAAAGTTTGAAAATAAAAAAAGATTGTTTGAATGTATCAATAGCCACCATTTTGAAACTACTCGAGCGATCCGACCCATCTTAGCCGAGGTAGTGATGAACATTATGGTTGTGCCAAATTTTTTGTTCCAGTTGAAAATTCGTCTACAAATCTCGTTATATTATATATATATATATATATATATATATTAATAAATTGAATAATAATAGTTGTTGTTATATAATGAAAAATTGCTTATAGTTTTTGCTATTCTTTGTGAGCCAAATTGATATGATATAGATGGATATTTTCACCCTGTATTATATATTTTGTATGATGCAATAATAATTGCTAGCTAACGTCACTGTTCTCTCGTCCCGTTGCTGCCAATTGTTATCACTTTCCTCACCACAGCTAAGCAACAGTTGGTACGCCTCTTATCTCAGATAGCCGGTTCAGGCAATAGAGCCACTAACCACTGCTGTCTAATTTCAATTTATTCAATGGTCATCGGTATGATTGTTTATCATTGTAAGAAAACAAACAACAAAGTATCAAAAAGCAATTATTTCCTTTATTCAGGAAGACTTAATTTTACCTGGCCTACGAGAAATAACTTATTCTAATGTGAATCTACAAATATTCACGGATAATCATAAAAATCAAATCATGGATGGATAGACACAACCTCACTTTTTCCTTGAGAGTGAAGTTTTCTGTTATAGTTCAAAATAAAGTGAAATAAAGTTCTTCAGATGTGAGATACGTTATTTGTGAAATTGTTCAGGACCGGATGTGCACTATTAAAGTTTTTATACTTGGCTGGAAATGTCGGTGTTCAAGATATGCCCTGAAACTGGATCCCTTCTCACTACAAGCGCTATCAGGAACTCCAATACCATAAATCAGGAACCATACAGATGCAGAAATCAGCTTTGGACACTTGAATATATTGTATAATCAAGGTAATATTGGTTTTTTTCTTCTAATGTTGGAATTATTTCATTTTTCTTTTTCCCAAAATGTTGCGTGGTATTCCCTTGTAAATTTATTCTCGATCTCCTGTGGCTTTGTTTCTTGCTCCCTTGGATACCAATTTTCCCTCTTCTTTTTCATTTGAATGTTTGAATTCGCGCACCAAATTGTCACATTTCACTGTTTGGGTTCATCTTATATAATTTATATATACAACTATTTTCCCATTCTTATTACTATGTACAAATTTCGAAAATAATTGCTTATGACATCACCCCGTTGTTATTCTTCACAATTTCCAATTTTCCATATGACCATCTATTCCCTGATTGGCTATTGTCATCAAGAAGTTTGCTGTTCTACCATTGGCTACTTTTAGTTAGCTACAATTTCATATACTGTATGTTTCAAATTTATAAATGTGTTGATCACTTTTTATTCATGAAAATTTTGTACATCTAGACTTTTTGTTGTCTTTTTACCAATTATGGGTTATAATCATTATGACAGTGTATGAAATTGATTGTGTTATAGTATTTTGACATTTTTATCTATCCATATTATACATAGGCTTATAAATAAATAGAACTTCCAAAATTATGTAAAAACAATCTTTCGAAACTAATAACTATTCAGTAATTATTCTTTTTGTGGGTTTTTTATCTTTTAAAACTTATAACTGGCATAACATAACAATATATATATATATATATATATATATAAATATATATGAATTTTTATATATATTATATATATATATATATGAATATTTATATATTATATTTATATGTATATATATATAAATATATATATATATATATCTATATAGACCAACTCAGCTTCCGTTTCATACTTGGCCCACCAAGCATCCACGTGTTTATACAAAGCAAACAGTTAATAGCCCACTCAGCCTCCGCCACTATCTCAGGCTAGTTAGCCTCCTCTGTATATGTTACATACGTTTTTTGGGAGTTTATGTAACCTGGCCTCCTTTTGGACCTATTGTGTATTCACTGGGCCTCCTGACACTGTTGCCAAGTTTTCAGTCAATATTTAATTCCACAGCATGATAACAAATCACGCGGCCTGTTGAAAAGTTTATCCGGTAGTTGAGAGTTTGAATTTTGCTTCATACTCTGAAATGAAATTGATTTCAGTAGTATCGTATAACGAGAATATATAATCTACCTTCGATCATTCTGAAAATATTCAAGGAATAGTGGCTTAGAAGAGTTCCTAAAAATTATACTAGACAATAAGTATTCCATGATGAAAGCAGTAAACTATATTGGGTATATTTTGGGCTTATTAGTCTTCATTAATAGTAAAAATTCCCGATTCAAATTCTAACGTTCCACGATCTTTCACCACTCTTATTTTATTTTTTATCGAAATTTACCAAAAATCCAGTTGGTATCTATACATCAGTAAAATACCAGGAGAGTTCTTGAAACTGACAGATCCAAAGCTCTATACTGGTCACTGTTTTCGCCGGTCTTTGGTCACTTTACTGGTGAAAGAAAGTGCAAACTTAAATACTATCAAAAGACAGAGGCGATGGAAATTTTAAATACTAAATTCAATTGGGGATTCGCTGGATAATTAGTAAAATATTGCCCAAATCCTCCTTTTGAAGGCGGCCACCACTGTTCATTCCATCCCTCCTACAAGAATACTAAATGACAAAAAAAACATAGGAAGTGCAGAAGGAATATTTCTAGTTGTTCAGATTGTATAATAAATATTAATGTCAATGAAATTCAAAAAAACATTTGAATGTTATATTATATTTGTAAATAATAAAAATTGTAAAGAAAATTGTTGAAATTTATACTTTCAACACTTGCTCGCAATAACATCATAAAAACGCGCGCCGTCGATAGCAATTAGTTGGTAAATAGCCGCCACTAGTGAACAGTTATATTTATGTGTTGCATTTCGAGAAAAAAGTGACATAACTGCTTTCGAGTGATTGTAGCGATCCACTGCGAATGGCGCCTCTCGAACAAAAATGTATTTTCGCTCTCAATACATACCTAATATTGAACTCATAGTCAAACTGCAATACTCATATCAAACACTTCCTCATTAAATAGTGCGATCCAGACTATAAGGTTGATTCTGAGTATCAATAAATGAATTATTTAGATTTGGAGAGATTTCCATGACTTTAACTTCAAAACTAACGGTATTTTAATTTTCACCCCTTTGGGGATGAAGTATCAAAAACCTTCATAGTGGTTACTCATGTCATCATAGTCTAGTAGAGAAGTGAGTTTCTGCGAAAAATAGTTCCAAGCCTTCTGAATATATGAGCGATGACTCATTCGATTCGGGATGTCATTCTGACGAAAATGTGCTAGTTTTTTAATACAAAACAAAAAATAAAATTAGGCTTAGTTTTTTGGTAGTAACTCAAGAACTCTTGATGATAGATGAAATAAAAAAAACAGATTCTTGAAAACGAGACTATTTACTATAAAAATTTTTGTCTCGGAGATCTATATCAATTATTTATAATTTTGATTCAACTTGAAAATAGGGCTACGCGCGGACGTTACGGCAGGAGTACAGCACCTCTCGAGAGAGCAATTCAAATACAATATTTTTTATACTATCAAATATAAATTTAAAAATTCAAAAAAATCAAAGTATCAGCTGAACACCTGAAAGAATATAATTTCGTTATTTTGTTTTGATTGAATTTTGATAATCGGAGGCTATTGCTAATCAAGTAGTTTTGTGGGAATCACCGTTTTTATAAAAACCGAATAATTGTTTAGAATGACTCCATATTTTTTTTTGCTTTCTGGGGCACATTTCACAAGTGTACTCAATGATATCATGCAGAAATTGATGAAAAATTTATTATTTTGTTAATTATAAATTTCTTAAGGTAACAAAATATGAGATATCGAATAAACATTGTATTTTTTTTGATATTCCACATTATTATCAGTTTTATATCTGACAAAGGCATTTCACAACGTTTATTATATTCTTCTTAAAATTGTTTCTTTTCATTTTCTCATTATTTAAATAATATATTTAGAATTTTTTTTCTTCAGAAATGCGGAATTGGTTATTCTCCACCTAATAGGAAAAAATATGATTTTTTTATTAATAATTTTTTATTTAGTTAACAATTAGTTATAAACAAACTTTGATTGGCGTTAATTTTTTTTGAGTAGTACAAAAAATAACAAAAACAACCATATACCACAAACTGTGTGTGTTTCTCATATTTTGTTATCTTTAGAAATTTATAATTACCAAACTAATTAACTTTTAAACAATTTTATAGCGTGATATTATTGAGTACACTGTAAAATGTGCTTCAGGAAGCAAGAAATCATGGAGTCATTCTGTGAACAATTATTCGGTTTTTAATGAAATCGGCGGTTCCAAAAAAACTACTCAAATAACAACAGCCTTACATTATCAAAATTGAATGAAAAAAAATTACCAAAATTACATTTTCCAATGATACAAGATACAATAATTTTTTGAATTTTTGAATTCACATTTAATAATATAAAAAATATGTTATGTGAATTGCTCTCAGAGAGGTGCTGTAGTCTAGCGTAACGCCCACGCGAAGCCCTGTTTTAATTCATCGTTGAATTAAAATTATTAATAATTGGGATAGAGTTGCGAGAGTAACATTATCACAGGAAATTTCTCCTCTTCTTCAATTTTCCCGAAAATCGATAGTTTTTGAGCTTTTTCCAAAAAACTAGAACCGTTTTTATTTTTATTTCTGTTTTTTGTTAAAAAAAATCGAAAAATACGACTTTTTTGGAATGTCATCCCGAATCGATTGAGTTTGATACACGGATTTTTCCTCAACAACATATGTTATAAAAGGAAAAAAATATGATCCCATAGCGCATGGTTTGGAAAATATTTTTATTTTTGGAAATATTGGTTGAGGATTCAGTAATATATATTGATATTACTTATCATTTCATTATGAAAAAAAAAACTTCTCGATACCTACTTTCAATTTCGAAAATGTGTTTTTAATGGTACCCCAGTTTATTTGGATCTATTTTCTCAGTTTCCTTTCAAGAAGAATTGAATATACTATTCATTGAGCATAATTATTTCTATTCAATTTCATTATTTCCTATTATTTCAAATCCTCAATAACACAGTGAATAATTTTCTTCGGTAATATAAATAAATAATTTTGAGTAGTTTTCAAGATCTGTGAAAGAGTGTTCCCCTTCCATTCGATTTTCTGTACCATTTAGAACTCTCACTTATAAGGTTTTCTTCCTAAAATATATTATTGTATTGTTATATTATTATTATCAACTAGCATTTTTCCATATGTTTTCATCTAGCTTATGGCTCAGGCTATTCCGTGATTTCGTTTCCCGTTATCCTGTTATCCCGTTATCTCGTTTGGGTGGCATAATTGATTTGACAGCGGAACTAATGCTTTGTGACGACTATTAAAAATTCACCAATCCCTTTCCACCCCTGTAGATATGGCATTTTGAATAAAGTTTAACACGATTTATTTATTCGTGACAGAGAGCCAAAACACCAATTTTCATTATTCTAACATAAAACTCACGGAACCCCAATAAACATTTTCAGCCCCCATTTCGCCCCTTTAGTAGTTGAATTTCTAAAAACACTGGAAAACAAATGTCTTCATATGTAAAAAGACCTCAAATATCCATTTTCATGATCCTAACTTAAAATGTTTCACCCCCCATTTGACCCCTTTAGGGTTTGTATTGCTGAAGACACTGAAATACATATTTTTTTACTGTAACAAAGACTGCAAATACCAATTTTTATGAACCCAAGTCGAAAACCAAGGGTACTCCAGTACAAACTTTCGAACCCCAGTTAACTCTTTTACCCCTTTCGGGTTGAATTTCCAATAATCTAAAAATACGTGTTTCCTTATTTGAGAAGAAAAGGCCAAAATAGCAGTTTCCATGACTCTTACTTCAAAACTAACGGTAGTTTGATTTTCACCCCTTTAGGGATGGAGTATTGAAAAAAAACTTCTAAGTGGTTATATACTTATGTCATCATAGGAATACGCTATCAAAATTTCAGGTCTTTGTGTTGAGTTATTTGGTCTGGGCGTTAGTGAATCAGTCAGTCATTATATATATATAGATTATTTCAATTCATTAGTGTCTATATGTATATGTTCTGTTGACTATTTTTTGTTGGTATATTTCTAAAACAATGGGCTACTGATTTTATAACATAACTTGTGTCACACACCCAAAAAATTCCATCCTTTTTTTGTACCCTTGAACAGTAGCATGTTCTGATTAAAATTGAATTCATTTGAGTCGTTTACCTGAAAATTTTTCATGATTCATCTGTAATCTTGAATCTTGGAATACCCCAGATTCCTACATTCAGTTAATATAATCCATTCTAAGCAACCTCATTCAGTAACTTTCGTGGTACACAATATAATAACCGAAACTGAATAATACGAATCAAATACAAGAACATTACGAGAATATAGATTTTCTGATATGTGGAAAACAATGTAAGCGTTTTTTCAGGTTCACAAAATACCCAACTCACGAGAATATATTCAAGTAAGGATTCTATATGAAGATTGTTTTCATTCAATGAAATAAACAAATTAATTTTTTTTTTGCTTGAGACGATAGCGGAAGTTTGGTGTCCTTTTGTTGAATCTTGTATGATAATTTGTTTGAGTGATTTGTGTATAACATTGTAAAAGTACCTTTTCGGAAATGGTGAAATATCGCAATATTTCAGTGGACTCCCGAATAAATCTTGACGTAATCGCAGTAATATAAATTGCGGAATCAATGAGAAAAAGTATTTGCCAGGCTCATTCAAAATATTTGGGAGGCAATTGCAGCTTCCACAATTTATTTCGTTCGTGCGCGGAAAGAATACATGTTTCTTGATGACAATCTAGAATGAATGTTATTTGTGTGCATCCCCTGTGTTGCCAAATTGGGGGAAGCCCAGTGACCTTCGAAAGTATACGTTTCAAACACTATAACATAAACAAAGTATATAAGCAGCGCACTTCAGCGGCGAGGGGCTGCACTGAATTTTAAATGGCTATCAAAAATCGGGCAACTTGGACTCCTCCATATTTTTGTTGTAAAGTGTTTGTTATGTCGTATGCGACATTTTTAAAGGGTGGTTACCGGGCGTCCGTATATCGGAGGCTCGGTGACATCGGAGTCTCAGTGAACCTCAAAATTAACAAGGCCGGAGGCCCACTTATACCGTATATATATATATATATATATATATATATATATATATATATATATATATATATATATCTATAAATATGCCCATACCTAGCGTAGACTGGGTACTGTTGTAATAACTTTGCTTTAGTCGCTCATAGAATTGCCTTTACAGATCTAAACATCAAGTAAAACGTCATAAATAAAAGAATACCCTTTTGTCTTCATATTAAATTCAGAATGAAAAGCCTATGCGCAATAGTTATTAGACTACGAGTTTTTTTACAAATTGTGTACTACTGTTACAACCTACCCCATGCCAGGGGCGGTTGTAACAGTGATGGGGTACAGTTGTAACATACCCAAATAATACAGAATGTAAGTATTACAATCAATTTTATTGGTAATGAGTCTCATTTGAGTATTTTGTTTCACATAATTGAGCTATGTCACCATAGTAATCAGTCTTACTTAACAAATGTCTCTTACAGAATCAATTTACAAAATAAACATTTTTAAATGTAAGAATAGCTTTTCTATAAAGTTAAAGTAAATCAAATAAAATCAACGACAAAAAACAAACGAGAAATATAATTTTTTAAATAATAAAGTTTTGGAAAATCAACATAACTGTGGCTTACAATAGGTACACTAGATCAGATTCATTGCAATTTTGGTAGATTCAATATCTCCCATCATCAGTGCATTCTGAGTGAGACCATAGCCGACAGGTCCCTTTCCAGATCGACTACCTGAATAGGCTTCCGAACAAACGAGATAATTAAAACATCCATCCTCTGAAGAAGCTGGCAGTATGTATGTTTATGGACATGATATGGTACAGTTACAAGTTAAAATTTAAAACATTTCAATAAACACATATAAACCACAGAAACTATCTGGGCGACAGTTTGTACGTGGTGAGGCAATTAAAAATAAATAATTGAAATGTATAAAATAAATTAAGTACTCAAACCTGAACTCATCTAACGAATATCCATCGAAAACATTATTTAGATGATATAATGATTCAACATGTAACAAAAAATAAAAAAGTTATTTCACTTAAACCTAAACTTATTTAACGGATATCCTTCGAAAAAATTCATCAGATGATATAATGATTCGACATATAACAAAAAATAAAAGAGTGATTTCACATATCAATAAAAATCATCATTGTATAACTATGGCATCACAATCAAAACCCGCAATCAGTTAATTTTTAATCAAGGATTGTCAATTGATTCATGTACCTCTCTTCTTGGCCTACTCATTATATAACTTCTTACTTCAGTCTTAAATCTTTTGACTGTATTTCCCTTCTTGGTATTATCTGGCAAGGTGTTGTATAATTTAGTCCCTAAGTACAAATAACTTCTCTGTCCGATGTATTTGTTCATAATGGGTGTAACATACTTTTGTTCATTTCTAGTTTCATAGACATGTGTACGACTGTGTACTGCACCTCTGTTTAAGAATTGTCTTATATTGACGTGCAATTAATATATCTGTCGGATATCTAATACTTTCGCTTCGGCAAAAAGTTGATCAGTAGGAATTTATTTTGTGAAACCTGTATTGCATTATAGTGTGCTCTTGAAACACTTCCCCAACCTATGATTCCATAAAATGTGATTTCACCAAACTCTGATGAACTATTATTTTTTATTCAAGAATTCAACAATTTTTTGATATCTATATAAAATATACCTTAATTTTTTTGATAGGTAGTCCACATGAGTTTTCCATCTGAAAGTACCATCCAACATTATTCCCAAATATTAAATTTCATTTGCTGGTCTTATTGTGAAAGAATTTTGTATGGTTATATCATAGTTTGGAAGAGCTGTCTCAAAGCTACCGAAAGGTAAGTAAACCGTTTTTTTTTAAATTCACCGATAACAATCTGTAGTCCAGCCAGGTTTCAATTTGGGCAAAATCCCTTTCAATTTTAATTTTCAAATTGCAGCAGTTTGTGTCCTTATAGGTAACCACAGTATCATCAGCAAAGCTGATAATTTGACCCTCCAATAAAAATATGTTATTCATATAAATAGGGAATGACAAAGGACCCAACACCGTTCCTCGAGGCACACCACATATTTCCTTTGTTTCGCTAATTTTATCAGTCATTTTGACCTGTTGTTTTCGGTTTTTCGAATAACTTCCAAAAAAACTATGTGCTGGACCTCTTATTCCCATGTCCAGTAGAATGGAGTGGTTGACGGTGTCGAAAGCCTTTGCCAAGTCAAGAAATGCATCCGTAAATAGTGTTTGCTAATAAATGTATTGCATCTTGAGTTGACTTGTGGTTTCTAAAACCGAATTGAGAGTTTGAAAGTAAATGATGTTTTTCCAGGAATTTGTTTACTCTAGCTTTCACAATCTTTCCTAGTACTTCAGCCAGGCTTATTATCAGTGGAATTGGTCTGTGATTTGCCACATCATTTCTATCTCCAGCTTTGAAAATTGGTATTACAATACTGTTTTTGAATGCTATTGGAGAATGCCCTGTCTCGAGTGAATTCTTGATTATTGCAGTTAGGGGAAGGCTTATATAAGTGTGTTTTTATCTCCGTTACCTTTCTCTTTATTTTTATTTTCAGTACTTGTCCTGAAATATATTTTTACTTGTTAACCTTTCAATCGTCTTTGTCTCTACTCATATTTCTGTTTAATTGCATCTTTTTCAGGTGTACCTGTATAAATATCGGATTTTTTTCTCTTTCGACTTGGAGCTTCTGGGTAAGGTCGTACCAAAGAGAGTAAACGTTATCTGAGTAGGAGAGTCTATTCCCCATCAGACAATGGTGACACTAATAAAAAGAGATGAAAGATCATTTGTGAGTCATAGTGACATATATGGACATGTCATGGCCACCATTCTCTCTGGACAGTGGCGGACTAGCTCCGCACTCTGGTATCTGAGAATTACAGGCTCTTGAATATATATTGGTCCACTCTCAATGTTACGTGGGCCACATGTACTCATGTCCATGTACATCACTATGACCCGTTAATGCTACAAGATTCTGATTGACTTGAGCTTATTAGTACCTCCTAATCAGATAATGTTCACTCTCTTTGAGGTCGTACTCCTTCAGGTGAAAATACAGATTGGTTATCACTTGTGGATGGCTTGGGCGTCGATTGTTCAACAATCACGTCATTTCGTTGATGCGCACCGTTGCTACCTAGGCTGGTTGGTGTCATTGTCGCCAATTCATTGAGAGCTGGCGAAATATGGAAGTCAGCATGCTGGCTTGAGGTTTCAATTTCAGCCTCAGCTAGGTGTCCAGCTTTGTCGGTGTCTTGGTTCAAAATGACGATGATGGTTGCAATGTTTCATCGTCAGGAGCAGGCGGAGCAATCGCAGTTTCTGGACTTTTTCGGTTGAGCCTGTCTATAACAAATGAAGGAGTAGAATAAATCACGATTAATTGAGTGAATTCCCGTCTTCTGGAAACCCGCCTCAATATTTGCTGGAGTTAGTGCAAGTAGCATTGCATTTTTTATAATACTTGGTATGTCATGAATAGTCATAGTTCGTCCTGGATGACCTCGCACCCAGGCATCGCAAGCTGTATTTACAGCTTTCTTGAATAGTCCATAAACATATCCAATGGCTGGAGCTTATGTGAGCAATGGAGCGGGAACGAGAGCATAACTATTTCGTTTATTTACAGAAATCCAGCGAGCTTATATGGATATGTGATACATGATTGTTAAGTACAAGCAGTACTTTATGAGATGGATATGCGTTACTGTATCTTTTAAAATGTTTCAGAACGACAAGAAATGTTTCATCTTGCATCCAGTCTGACGGGTTGCCTGCTCCAATTGAACCCATTGTTTCGTCTCTGATGAAATGTTCCTGATATCGAATGCGAGAAAGGACAAACATTGGAGGAATCGCATATTCCAATGAGTTTATCACAAATGCTAGTGACCAAAGTGCCTCATGGCTTCTATTTGCCTTGTTTCACGTCTTGCTACAGGTTTCTGTACAGTTGTCACGCCTGTTCCATCCATATCATAGATATCTCGTGGGTCAAAGTGGTTCCGGTGCAGAACAGTTTGCATATTGTCAAAGAAGGTAGCGAGATTTGTCCGGTTTGAACTGGTTGCTCTTGATAGGCTTGTAGCCTGAACAGCGCAGACGTATAGCTTTTCAAAACCACTTCTTTCCAGCCATTTCATTGTCAATCTGAGTAGGAGGTATCTTCTAGTTATATTTAACGGCCAGTTCGAATGATAACTTTCTCAGATCTTTAGAAAAAAGGCCGAAGTATATGTTTGCACATCGGATGAGATATTTGGCGAGCTGACCTTCTTGGTCTACTGTAAATACTCTGTTATTCGTTATTTACCTATTCATTCACTCAATTTACTCTACCTATTCCACTTTAATATCATAATTGTATTCCATACACCTTGGCAGATCAATCTGATTCGTAAGATTGTAATACATTTCGTTTGTCCACTTCTTCATCTATTTGTACCTCAATTGACCAATGTAAATCATATTCAGGAAGGGCAGTTGATGAATTTGAGTTTTAATTCAATGAAAACTGGACATTGTTTCTCTTGTATTCTGTACGTACTTGCAAATTGTATACGTACTCCTTCGTCCATCTAGACCAAAAATGTTGGGTCATTTTTTTGATATGTTGGTAACGACTCAAACGATTGGTTGGGGTTGATAGCCAATCACGATCCGGAATAGCAGTTAGCTTGGCGCCAATTAGACAGTGTGCCGGGGTCAGAGGTAAAGGATCATTGGGATCTGATGATAAGGCATAATGAGGCCTACTATTGCGACAGGATTCAATTTGTACTTCAAGCGTGGACAACTCTTCGAAAGCTAGAAAATAAATAGTAATAATTGTTTTTATTGATAGTAAGTGAGACATAATTCGTACATGGAATGTGATTCCTACTACTATCAAAGGACAGAGTTAGCGTTTACCCATGTGTTAGATGGGTAAGTACTTTCTTACACTCAACCAATATTCTAATATGCTAATGGAGAATAAAAAAGAAAAAAGAAAGCTGAATTACAATATCTAGCAATATACCTATATAATAATAATGTGTAAGACACAAAGAAGAACTATGTAAGTAATGATATGTTAGTATGTCAGATCACGTAGAATGGGGATATATTATACATGGATAATTATTTTATTCAGAAGTGTAGATATACAGCGGGAATACTCCATCAACAGAAAATCTTTCATTTTTTCCTTGAAGAATCCAATAGAAGAAGAATAGCCATGATATCATGTAGGAAAATGAAGCCTGAGGTTTTATGCAAAGGTGGTGTCAATTTGGACTTGAATCTGATATTAATGATGTGGACGTCTGTTCGGAACGATATTTTTTCAAATAAGCATGGTGGCATCTTCTCGAGGATGATTTCATGATACAGCACAGATTAATGCAGAGAGATGCGTTTTTGAACACTTAGCCAACCAAAGGGGTTGATATATTATTTCGTATCCTTAAACCACACACACCATGCCCCCCTAAAAGTTGAGCGCCCATGGATAGTAAATCCCCTTCATGTTATGTATGAACGAGATTTACTATCCACTTCAATCCTCCCCCGCTTCTCCTTGGAGCGGTCCTCAACTCGCAAATGGCACGTTTGCGAAATTGAAATCGTACCTCCTGTGGTATGAAGTCAGCCTCTGAGTGCTTTAAACCCCTTATTATCTGATTTTGTATGTTTACCTGACTTGTGCTGTGTGTGCATGGTGGTGATGTACCTGATGGGTGTGTAAGTGTATGGTGTGATGTGGGTGTGTTGATCTTACGTGTTTTGTGTTGAGTTGTTACTCACCTGACGCGCCGGAGTGCTACTCTCGGTGGTGGACGGTCGTTTTGGTAGACTGGTCGCAAATACTTTTCCCTTTCTCTAAACCTGGGATCGTCCAGGTTTAGGTTTGCGTGGATGTCTTGAATCACCGGGTTCGTGTTAGTGTCCGTCTTCAGGAACGTCGCGGTGGTTCCGAAGATGGTCGTCAATGAAGTTGGATTGACATTCAGGTCCCTGTAGATGAATCTATTCGGGACGTATCTGGGAGCGTTCACTGCCATTCCTAGGCTCATGTTTAAGAATAGCTGGATCTTGGTCCTGTATGTTTGTGCGCATTGACCCCCATGCGGCGGATGCATACAGGATGATGGGAAGGAGGATCGTCCTGATGAGGAGCAGGTTTAGCTGGAGGTCCATGTTGCTACTGCGTCCTATGAGGGGGTAGAGGTTCTTTCGGGCTGCTTTCGCTAGTCCGAGCCTCCGGTCTACGTGTTGCCTGAATGTCAATCTTTTGTCCAAGGTGACTTCAAGGTATTTGGCCTCGTTTGCCCATGGGATTCGTTGGTCGTTCATGATGACATGTCCTGACGGTGTTGTTCGCCTTCTGGTGAAAAGTATTGCTTGGCTCTTTTCCGCGTTGATCTCGATCTTCCATAGGTTGAACTAGTCCTCAAGCTTGTCTGCTTGTTCTTGCAGGTATCGAGTTACTTGCGTTGCGTTCACCGATCTGGCCACTAGTGCTGTGTCGTCCGCGTACAGCGTTAGCTTGTTGAAGTTGTCAGTAGGCTTTGGGATGTCCGCCGTGTAGATTGAGAACAGGTGTGGAGATAAGACTGCGCCTTGCGGTACTCCTGCTTTTAGGGTCCTCACTGCTGAGAGGACGCTGCCAACTTTACATTGGCACCGCCGTCCTCGCAGGAAGGAGTCTATCAGCTTCACTATGGGAGTGGGGTATCCGAGGTCTGTCATTTTGGTGATTAAGCCATCGTGCCAGACCCTGTCGAAGGCCTTGGATACGTCTAGGAATAAGGCTCCTGTGTGGTGTACCCTGCCCGTGTTGAAGCCTGTTACGGCAAAGTCCACTATCCTCAGGACCTGCATTTCCATAGAGTGTTCTCGTCGGAAGCCGAACTGCTCGTCTGGTAGGAGTTCTTCCGTGAGTGGTTCCAATCGTCTCTGGATGACTCGTTCTGCCACCTTGCTCATCGAGGGTGTGTGGCTGATGGGTCGGTGGTTTTGCGGTATCACATGGTTCTTGTTGGGTTTGGGGATCATGATGACCGTGGCTTCTTTCCATGGTCGTGGAAAGTGTCTGAGCCTGAGCACTGCATTGACGATGTTGGTCGAAGCAGCAATTCCTTTTCTCGGTAGAGCCTTTAAGGCTCTATTCGAAATTTGGTCTGGTCCGGGTGCCTTGCGGGTAGCAAGGTTTCGGATGATGTCCTTGATTTCTTCTGGCGAAGTTGGTTCAAGGACGTGCTCGGCATCATTGATCCGTCTTATTCTCCTGACAGTCTGACTGGCTCGGATTTCCCATGTCTTCCACCTCGTCGGTTTGGTTGACTTGGTTGTCTCTACACTGGCGATCGAAAGCGTCCGCAAATGCTTCTGCCTTTTCGTTGTCAGTGTAGACCAGGCCCCCCTCTCCGTGGAGTGGCGGGCACGGTTTCCTTCTGCCTTGTCGAAGTACTTTCTGCATCCTCCATTCAGAGTTGTCTTCTGTGCTCAATTCTGTTATCCTGTTTGTCCATTGCTGTGTTTGGTGAGCTTTGAGTTCCAGCCGCAGTTGCCTGCCTGCCTGATTCATTCTCCTCTTATCTTCGGGAGCCAGTGTTCTCTGGTATCTCTTTTTCAAGCGGCGCCTGCTCCTAACTAGCTCCCTAACCTCTGGGGTTAGTGCTAGTTGGAAGTTGAACCTGGTTGCTTGGGTGGTCTTGGAGCTGCGTTCTATGGTTTCCTGGATAGTTTGTTGCAACTGTTCTGTTGCTCTTTCGAGGTCTGTTTTTGTGTGTATTTGTGGGATGTGTCCTATGGAGTCGTGTATGATTGTTTGGAATCGGTTCCAGTCGGTCGTCTTCCTGGTAGCTGGTTCCTCAGGTTCCGCGTCTCCCTCATCTATTTTTAGTAGGATTGGGTTGTGGTCTGAGGAGCCCTCGTCTAATACTTCCATCTCGGTGTTGGCTGGGATGGACTGTACCAGTGCTATGTCTATGATGTCTGGTGTATAGGTTGCTAGTCCGTAGTAGGTGGGTTCGAAGGGGGCTACTACTTCGATGTCGTTGTAGTCGGCCAGTGAGTTCTCCAGGTTTCGGCCTCGTGGATTGTTGTTTCTGCAGTGCCATGTCTGTGACTTCGCGTTGAAGTCTCCGATGGCTACAGTTGGGTGATGGTCTGGAAAAAGTTCTGTTAGGTCTTCTCTTTGTATATTTCCCCCTGGCGGGATATACGTTGAGATGATTCTTAGCATTCCTATGCGTCTGACTTTCACTTTTACTGCAACTGCTTCGCCTCGAGATAGTTCTGGTTTCTTAGCCTCGTGTTGTTGGAGGCCAGTTCTTACTAGAAGGGCTGCGCCTCCGCGGGTGCGACAACCGGGTCTGTCTGTCCGATAGCAGGTGAATCCTGGAAGATGGAAGTTCTTCTGGGGTTTCAGCGCTGTTTCCTGGATGGCGATGATGTCCACTTGTGTTCTGGATATCAGTTCGTGCAGCTCATCCTTGCGTGTGAGTGCGTTGTTGATGTTCCAGGAGCAGATTTTTAGTTTTTTCAGAGGTTGTCTTAACATTTAAGATTTCCTGGGGCCTGATTCTGTTTGAAGAGCTCAAGAAGTTGCTTCTTGAGCGCCTCAGGTAGTGCCAACAGTTGTTGGTTGACTGTTGTGGTTGCCGTCGTCGTTATCCTCGTTGGACCCCATTTTGGTAGTGCCTGTGGTGCTTGGGGTTGGGGCACAGCGTTCCTGGGTCCCTGCCTCCTCCGTGGTGGTTGGTATGTTGTTTGTCGTGGTGGTTGCTGTGGTATAGGTCTTGGTTGTTGTTGTTGTTGTGTGGGTCTTGTCCTTAAACCATCAATTGTAGTCTGTTTATATCTGATTTGAGTAAGGCGGGGCCGAAGACAATATCTGTCTGCTTTAAGTGAGACAAGACAAAAGAAATCAAGAGACAAGAAATCTGGAGTTCCCCCCCCCAGAAGAGCAAGGAGACGAAATGGTAGGGAATAAACATTCTTCTATCGAGATAACTACGTATTTTTTTTCCTTTTATTCTGTTTCTCTCATTGTGATTGTGAATAGCTACTGTTCATCATCTGATAGTAGGAATTATTATTGTAAGTAGAATGAATACGTACTTTAATGATTTTCGAATAGAAATTGTTAAAACGGAAGTACTGAACGATGTAAACACTTTGGAAACACCCTTTCGGAATTTAAAAATTTTACACTTGAATATTAGAGAAATCGGCAAAAATTTAGATGAATGTAAAATATGGCTTCATGAAATAGTTCTACCTGTAACTACTACCTGAAATATATAATATCATACCAACAAACATGAGAACAACACACTCGCCAACTCACTTCAGAAAACATTTTGAAATTTTCTGCTCTCCACTCCTCGCAAAAAAATACATAAGATATTCGACACCCAATCAATTTAAATGATTTATAATTTATTAAAAAAAAAACAAATAAATATATACATTTCAAACTAACCTGTATACACACACACACACACATACACATACACGCATACTTGCATGTTTTTTTTCATTATTTTTAAGTCAGTTAATTGCCACGCACAGGCTTGTCCTTCTGTGGTTTTTCCATATTTATTTACAGCCTCTTGTAAAGTTGATGTGAATCAATATATTATTATTATTACTATAGGATGATTTTACTTTTTTTGTCTAGAAAGGATCTATTGGAGTAGATGAGTTTCAGATTGCAAAATGCTCTTCTGATGACAGTATCCACATGTTTCGTGAACCTCAGAGTATAGTCCATAAATAAGCCTAGATTTTTTATTTTTTATGGAATGAGTTCGTTATTGACACGGAGGTTGATATGTGGTAAACACCTCATTCGGACGTCTCTGTTTCTGCTAAACAGTATGGCATTTAATTTTGAAGGATTGATAGAAAGGCACAGTTTGCTCGACATGTCGACTATTGCAGTCAGATCATCATTCATATGCTGAACCGAACGGGCTAAGTTACTTTCGGTTGAGGGAAGATATAGTTGAACATCGTCTGCATAAAAATGACTACTGGAATAATGTAAAGTTCTGTGTGAATCAATAGTGTACAAAATGAAGGGCAACGGGCCTTAATTGATCCTTGTGGTACCCCATTTCTGATGGGTACGAAATCAGACTGTTGGTTATCGAGTTTGACTGTTTGAAAACGATGGTATAGATAATTTTTGAAAAACAACAGAAAAATCACTGAAACCAATAAAGTATTGTATGGCTTGTAATAGGTCATGTGTAATTCTATCGAATAATAATAATAATAATAATAATAAATACGCTTTTATTCACACAAATAAAGATACAAAATACAAAACATTTATCACATTATTTGTGAAACAAAGCAAAATCCGATAAGTGTATACACACTTGTTTCGGTATGAGAAATATGAATTATAAAAAAAATAGAGTATTTGAATATTAAACAGGTATAAAATATAATAATAAATTATCAGATACATAGTATGAAAGAGTAAATGTTTAAAAGACAATGCTAGTTTGAATAGAAATGCTTTAGTATAGTCTAGAAACACAAGTAGCACCAACATTTCATCGTCTAAATATTTGAGTATGTCGTCTGTCACCAACAATTCTTTTTAAGTGATATTTAACGGACTTCATGGCGGACTCCCAGATCCCGCCAAAATTAGGTGCTCAGGGAGAAATGAAATTCAAAAATATACCATTTTGGCTTAATTCAGTTTGAATTATGTCATTGGAATCTTCAAGGAATTAATCCAACTGAGGCCTTGCTCCCATAAAGTTGCTGCCATTATCCGAAACAATTTTTTCACACAATCTCCGTCTCGCAACGAATCGCCTCAATGCAGCGATAAAAGATTTTATCGATGTTTATAGCAATTTTTTTCATTCATAAGAGCCTTGATTTTGTCAATAGTAATGTCAATACCACTGATTTTGTACAAAAAAGAATTGAAAAAATAAAATCAGGCATTACATGATTACCACCCCGTCTGGTTAAAAAAAATATAACCATTTGGACCAAATCTCTAATGTAGTGTTTCTCTTTTTTCTGGAACTCACCATGCTACAAAAATATTCATTTGTCGCGATGATTGTATTATTCAATCAATGATTGTAATTTCTGATAAAACATGATTATTTGCTGAAATATTGTGTTTTTTGTATTTTGAAATTCTCCCAACCTGCTAACAGAGATGTACTCTTGGGGCTTGGCGTTTTTATTTGCCATAACGTTTACATTGAAGCGTGCAGTCACATAGCACCCACCCAGTCTAAAACTATATGTTGCTGTGCGTCATTACTCTGATACTCGCAGACCCAAGGGTACGTTGAAGTGAGGCATCAGTTAAATGCTATGCGGGGCTCAACGTATTGATTGGTCATCTCGTATGCATAAATGCCATAATTTTCATCACGTGATAATTGATAATTGTTACTTGAACCAGCAACTTGATAACTGTTGATCGATACTGCATAAATCCACCATTGGTATTCATTTTCACCTCATAGTGGATTGATGAATTCAATAGAAGATATGGAATCACGATCCATAAATATCGGAATATCCAAAAAATACCAAATGAATTCCACCCAGATACCGATCAATCATCCTCAATGGGAAGGAAGGCAATTAATGTTTCTCTAGACATGGAACATGTAGACGTGTCAGTTATTATTTGCCAAGAGGAAGATAAATTGTATTTGAATTGGCAACGAAATAGATTGAGGGAAATGACTGGTAGCTTTCAGGTCGTCAGAACGATTGATAAAAATGGAGGTATTTCTGTGCGGAGTTCATGAACTCCTATTTGAAATTAGGACAAGTGTAAGCCAATGGATCTTCCTGGAATTATGTTCCGGTATTTCGCTTGAGTATTTCACGGAAAAATTTTCTGAACACGTCAGAAATTATTGTATTGATGGGTGAACAGTTATTTGTTGATACGTAAGGTACCTCGAAGAATTGAACAAGTCTTGTTGTTCTGTTGGAAAGTCTTTTTTTGAGTAAAGACCTGAGAAAGGGGGTTTTATAATATTTTCTATATATTTTTTAACACATTATTACTATATTTGAATGTCTTCTATTTTCAAGACTGGGTATTTTAAATTATTTTCTTAATGCTACTGTTCTAACTGTATTATAGTCTGGGTTTACTTTTTGTAATGGAGATATCTCAGAAATCTGTTTTGAATTTTTTCGACCCCATATTTGTGTACGACATGAGAGGGATGCCAGACTACAGCACCATATTCAAGTTTCGGTCTGACCAAAGTATCATTAAGTATAGTTATCGCTCCAATGCCATTGAAATGTGCACTTTGTCTCATTACAAATCCCATAGTTCGTAGCCCCTGAGATGCCATGTGATCCAGATGTGGTTTAAACGGAAGTGTGGAGTTACCCAAATCCTTAACAGTCTCTATCCTGGATAATTTTTCATCTTTCATCAAGTAGTCGTATGTTATCTCAGTACTTTTGCGGGTACAAGACAGGACACTACACTTGGATATATTGAATGGGAGTTCATTATTCACACTCCGTCGATTACACTCCGTCGATGGACATTATCGATGTCCTCCTGTAATTTTATATGGTCTTGTAAAGTTTAAACTTCTCTGTAAAATTTTATGTCCACTGCAAATAACAGACACTCGTAGTACTTTATAATTCGTGTTAGGTCATTGATGAATATAAAAAAATTAATGAACCTAAGTTTGATCCTTGTAGGACTCCAGAGTTTACGCGAAATTTGACCCTGAAGTTACGGTTATTCAAACACGAGGCCAACGATTATAATACTGGTGTATCAGCGCCACTTTAATGGAATTTTTCCAGTATCACGTCTTGGTTAACTTCATCGAATGCCTTCTGGAAATCTGTTTATTTAATATCGACCTGTTTATTGTTATCTAGATGGTTGAGGACATGGTGAAAAAATTTTAGAAGATTTGTTGAGGTCGACTTGCTTGGAACAAATCCGTGTTGTTCATCACCCCTCCACACCTTTGTATTGTGTTCATACAGCTTCGCAATAGCACAAAGTACTCCTATTGGCCTATAATTCTCAATATCCGAGACCCTTCCAGTGTTCCGGGTAGGTGTTACCAATGCATTCTTCCATAAGTCTGGAAATGTGTTCGACTTTATTGATTGGTTATAGATAAAAGAAGAGGTTGCTTTAGCCACCCTCCACATCCTTAACAATATATGGTGGGATCTTAGCAATTCCTGCAGATTTTTTTGGCTTTAGTTTTTTTTAGAGCTTCGAAGTTATTGCTATCGTATACTTCATTGATTGAAAAGTGACTTTCATTATCATCCTCGAAGTTGAGGTTATAAGATGCCCGGTCATTACTGTAGACTGATTGAAAATATTTGCCGGAAGAATCTGCAGACTTCTTTCACTTGAGAGCCCTGTTGCTTGAGTGAGGATGAATAATAAATGCTGATTTGAAAGCGCTTCTAGACATTTCCATGGCTCATAATTGAACATTTCAAAAACTTCGGTAATGTTCTTCGGCTCACAATGCAAACGTGATATCGTGGAAAATCAACAAATTTCACGAAGCTACAATAATTTGGTACGATCTGTCAACCCAGACAGCATTCAATATTCCTTGAATGATCATGGAATATTCTTTCTGGAATATGGAATATTCTTGAACGTTCTAGAAATATTCCCAGAATATTACATAAGGAATATTCCATGAACATTCGGAATATACTCATAATGTTCCAGGATTTTTCTGTTCAGAATATTTCCTGAATAATATTTAGGAATATTCCTAGAATATCCCAGGAGCAATGCTTTTCAGTCAGGAGATGATTAGCGAAAGTTGAATAAGATTTGCCCTCAATAAAACTATTTCTATGTTCGGATATGCGTTGCTTGAAAATTCTACCTGTTTGTCCTATGTAAAAACTTTAACAAGTACCACACGTTAGTTTATATACTCCAGATTTGTCGTACTTTTCAATTGGATCGTTGTTGTTTTTAATAAATAAACAACAAACATGATTTTTCAATTTTCCACAAACCTTCATATACAGATATTACAATACATAGTACTTCGACTCACCCCTATCAATACGAAGTAGGCACATATAGTAGTATGATCCACAGACTAGTGAATGTTCCTCTGTCAGAAAAGAACTTCAATAACGAATTGAATATAATTAAACAAATTGAAGCCGATAAGGATATAACTCAAGTTTAGTTGTCAGCATTCTATCGAAAAAACTCTATAAAAAAGAAATTCAGGAAGTTTATCCAACCGATTCAAATACCAAATGAGATTTTGGAGTTATTACTTATTTAGGCAAACCTTCAGAGAAAATTTCTAATAATTTCAGATATAAAGATATCAATATTGCTTACAGAACAAATAATACTTTTGGAAAATGTATTAAAAACAACAAAGATCCAATTGAAAAGTTCGACAAATCTGGAGTATATAAACTAACGTTTGGTACTTATCGAAGTTTTTACATAGGACAAAGAGGTAGAACTCTCAAGCAACGCCTATCCGACCATAGAAATAGTTTCATTAAGGGCAAATCTAATTCAACTTTCGCTAACCATCTCCTGACTGAAAAGCATTGCTTTGCTAATATTTACTAAAAATTGAATAATCTTTCGTCCAATTATCACTTAATTACCTACCTAATATCCAACTGATTACCTGCTACTAATATTTATATCGAACGCCAGTAATTGTAATCCGGTTCTACTTGAGAAAGCTATAGTATTGAAAAACACGTGACGTAGGTTTTTCAAACCAATTTTGTGAAAATCGTAGGGGGGTGTTTTTAGTCATTTCATCACTCATGTCATCCCAAATCACCTTCGTAAAATAGTCAATCTGTCTGTTATTATTCAATAATATGAATATTATCTACATAATGATAATAATAATAATCTCTATTGATTTCAAAGACCTACAAGGTAAAGAACAAGTCAAAATTTAATATTCAACGTAAGTAAGACAAACAAATAAATTAAATTAAAATAAAAGAGCATGAGGAACAAAGAGAGACGATAGAAACTCGCCCATTGTATAAAACATGTTTTCCAATAAATATATCTTCAGTGCTTTTCAGAATTCGAAGAGAGTTACTTCTTGTTTAATATTTGGAAGTAAGTGATTCTAAACCCTAATTCCATTAGATATGGGGCCATTCAGGCATATATTCAAGTGATTTTGAGGTGTGCATAGATGATGGCTCAATCCTGTTGAATCATTATTAATGTCAATATGACAGAAAATGATGTTTCTGTTTTTATGTATGTAACAGGAAATGTCCACGATATATAAGCAGCATAATGGAAGTATTTTTAGTTGGTTAAAGAGAGGTCTGCACGATTCTCTTTGATATTTCCTCAACATTGCACGTATGCATTTTTTCTGCAAATAGTTTTTGTGCTGAAGGAGACATGCCCCACAACAATATGTCATATGTTAGTCAAGATTGTATTTCAACAAAGTAATAGTTCAGGTTGAGGACTCTCTAAAGGCATCAAGTATCTGCCGCGTCTATAAAAAAAGTGATAATTGATTTCCTCCGTAGATTGAAATAAAAGGGGATTATCCAATAAAAAAATAAATATATAAATGAGTCTGAAATTTTCGAACTTCCTGTCTAGGATTCTGAAATAATTGTATATCAAATATATTAAAATAGATCTTTTATTTTTAATTGTCCATAGATAAACATAACTGAACATAAACAAATATAATTAAACATTTACTTCATCAAATTAAAATATAACAAATTAACGGGTACTATTTCCCTTTTTTTTAACTACTGGATACTGGAATATCTCTGAAAAAATTGAATATGTTTTCCATATCTTTGCAAAACTGTTGAATATTCGCCAATTTGGTCTATTGTGAATTGTTCTTCACAAACATATAACAAGCATGAATTATATATCTAACATTACTTGCAGTATTTGAAAGTAATAAAGTAAGTATTTAAAATAATTTGATTGAATATATTCACCATTTTAATTTTAATATCTCAATACAGTAGTAATTGAATTCTGAAATGCTATTAGATTTAATCAAGAAAATTAGTTCTGTAATCCTGTAATAAATTACAAAATTCACCTACCCTTGCCTTTTTAGCCCGTCTTTTGATTTGGCCAGATAGGCGCTGACCACCTTTCAATGTTTCCTTATGGCATTGTTGTAATGCCTCTGAAAATAATTATAATTGATTCACTCATTCATGCAGTTGTTCCAAAACAATTTGTTATCACGTTCTGATTATTCAAGGAGACTCATAACTAAGTGGTCAAACTGAACTCGGGATTTCTCCCGAGAAAGTATAAGAGAAACAATGACATACCCAAATCGCAAGTACATAGTACCAAACCTTTTGAGACTTCTTTTTGTTTATGTCCCACAAGACTATATCGGGATGAATGAACTAATTGAAATTGTAAATGATATGAATATTTACTTAAGTGATGTATTAAAGATAGAACGGTGCGGTTCAATCAATTATAAACTATAACTTTTTATGGAAAGAGATGCCCAGAAACCCGTAATTCGATCAAACACAAACAACTAGCAAACATGGCGGCATATACAGGCACACGCAACACGCAGACGCAGGAACGAAAACGCCAAAGTATCACGATGTTCAGCAGACAGAAATGACGGCCGCTCATCATTCAGCGATTTTGATTGATTCTCACGATATGCCTGGACATTGACAACCAATCACCACAATTCTCCTACACTTCTATCAAACTTTATAATTGTTTATCACAAAATTACAGGCACTTCAGCATATTGAATTTCAAAGAAGGTTGAAAGATGATCTCAAACTCCTGGACGGGATCATTTGTTAAATTTCAGACAATTGCTTGGTCATAACTGTTATTTTTTCCTACTTAAAAATAAATACATCATATTCTTAGTTATAGTAAATATGAAACCTAAACTTAACAATATAATATATTTTTGATTTATTGAAAAACAATATTCATATATTGGTATACAGTGTCCGGCATAAAGTTCGCAGCATATGGAAAACTTTTTTATTATTGATTGATAAAAACCTCTGCTCCATCCCAAACCTGAAATGCAAACACCAAAATTGAATTTTATACGACCCCATACGAGGGAGATAGAAAAGCATGCTGCGTTTTCAAAATAATATGATCCCATCACTTTATTTCTCACGGTGGAATTCGAATTCATGGGGAAATATTGTTCAAAATCGAATGTTGATTCAGAAATTCGAATCATAGCCCCCTATGACCAATTTCATATTTCAACTTTTTTCCCATTTTTTCCTCATCGCCCTGTACAACATAAAGAATACTATGCTAGACGAATGGTATATTGTTAGATATGATGATATCGATCTTTGAATGTTTTCTCATATCTCCTCCCCAT
This sequence comes from Gonioctena quinquepunctata, assembly GCA_018342105.1. Taxonomy (NCBI): domain Eukaryota; kingdom Metazoa; phylum Arthropoda; class Insecta; order Coleoptera; family Chrysomelidae; genus Gonioctena; species Gonioctena quinquepunctata. The sequence goes on from JAFIRS010000829.1 coordinate 88,826, forward strand.
CGGAAAATCACATTAATTGAATTATGTGACGGAATTTCACAAAATCTTGCTGCAAATGGTAAATAAAACTGAATTGTCTCCAAGGTATGATGCCAGAATAAAAATGAATTTATTTTCACACCACGAATAACATTTTTCAAGACAATCAGGAATTGTAAAATATGACAATTTTTCTATAGTTTTTTTTTTCAAACAAGACATCAGAATGCATCTACAATATTTTATTGAATTTTTTGCATCATTCAACGTACAAAATTGAGGTTTTTATCCACTGGATAAATTTACCCAATATCACTTCAAAGTTAACGTCTGGTGCCGAATTTTCAATGACATTATTGTTGGGCCAGTATTTTTCAGACAACCACTGAATTCTGTGAGATACTTAGAAATGCTGCAGACGTTTCTCTCCGATTATTCAGAAGATATTCCTCTGGACATGAGAGCTGGAATGTATTTCCAACGAGACGGTGCATTCGTTCATTCTACGCTAGAAGTGATAGTATAGGATCCCGATATAAAACGACCTTCACCGAGATGTTTATTTGATGAAACGTATTTTATATTTAATTTAATATGTCAATAAATATATTGCATATGGGTTGCCTAACAAATTTCAGTCCAGGATATGATTAATTATTAATTGAAAAATTTTTTTTTTTACATTTCACCGGTTTGATAATTACACAAATTCTATATCAATCGAAAGTATGAAGCCCATAGAATATGCAAACGTTAGGTTGCCTATTCTTTTCCGGTCACAACTCTCGGGTAGCCAGTTATAAACAGATAAATCGATACTAGCATTTTGCACCGGTCTGATTATTGAATTAAAATTAAATGAAAATAAGGATAATCTCATTATGTACACGGTGGTATGTGGTTGCCTGCGAAAAATCAGTCCCGAATTCTGTTTGTCGAATTTGGAAAAAGTTAAATATTGCTGCGAATGAATATGTGCGACTGAGAGGTCCCAACCAAGCATCCCATGCGATAGAAGAGGACACAGCATAGCAGCTGTTTGAAGTCCGTCCATTTGAAGAAAGAGAGTGTGCATGCTATTTGTTCTTGCCGTGCATCATTTTGGAGTAGTTTATTATTGAAATAGAGGAATAGTTATTTAATTTTTTTTTAATCAATTAATTATTTATGTGTGTATATATTTTATGTGACACTGAAGTATATATGTATATATATGTATATATATATATATATATATATATATATATATATATCTTTAGTAAAAAAGGAGGTTATAGTAATACATATATAATACTAATCTTGCAAATTTTATCTTCATTATTAGAAGACAAAATAAAAAACAACAATTAAAAAAAAATCTGTTTATTGTAAAAAATTATAAATATCATTTTTTTTTTATTTTTTTTTATTATTCAGGTTTCGAGTCATCAGACATATAACTATGATCTCCAACTTCTGAACCTTCTTCGTCATCACTCTCCGTTTCAGTTCTTTCGACAGTGTCTTCTATCTTCAGAGGTGTATGATCTCCAATGAATCCTACTGGTTTTGAATATTCATCTAAGAACCTCCCGCAGTTCTCAGGCTGAAGTTTCACGCATAATGAATCCGTTGCATTAAGCTGTGTCCTCTTCTATCGCATGGGATGGTTGGTTGGGACCTCTCAGTCGCACATATTCACTCGCAGCAATATTTCACTTTTCAAAATTCGACAACCGGAATTCGGGACTGATTTTTCGCAGGCAACCCTATACCACCGTGTTCATAATGAAACAATCTTTTTTATCATCTAATTTCAATTCAATAATCAGACCGGTGCAAAATGCTAGTATCGATTAACCTGTTTATACCTGGATACCCGAGAGTTGTGACCGGAAAAGAATAGGCAACCTAACGTTTGCATATTATATGGGCTTCATACTTTCGATTGATAAAGAATTTGTCTAATAATCAAACCGGTGAAATGTTTAAAACAAAAAAATTAATAATTAATCATATCCTGGACTGAAATTTGTTAGGCAACCCATAAGCAATATATTTATTGACATATTGAATTAAAAATAAAATACGTTTCATCAAATGAACATCTCGGTGAAGGTCGTTTCATATCGGGATCTTAGACTATGAGAAGGTGGTTAAACGGAACATTCCCAAATCGATGGATTGGAGGATATTCCAATAACGCTTGGCACGCCCGGTCACCGGACCTCACTCCTTTGGATTTTTTCCTATGGGGATATCTCAAACAGAAGGTATATTCAAGAAGATCATTTCATAATATACGTCATTTGGAGAATGGGATTGTATTCGGGGAATAGCTCCCCAGATACTAAGAAATGAGGAATCCACGTAGAATGAAGCATAGGACATATTTGATTCAAAAATTTTTATTCGTATTGTGAAAATGAATTGATTGGCATTCTGGCATCATACCTTGGAGACAATTCAGTTTTATTTACTATTTGCAGCAAGATTTTGTGAAATTCCGTCACATAATTCAATTAATGTGATTTTCCAATGGGATGGAGAAATGAGAAAACATTCAGAGAGTGATATCATCATATCTAACAATATACTATTCGTCTAGCATAATATGTCCTATGTTGTACAGGGCGATGAGGAATAAATGGGAAAAAAAGTTGAAATATGAAATTGGTCATAGGGGGCTATGATTCGAATTTCTGGATCAACATTAGATTTTGAACAATATTTCCCCATGAATTTGAATTCCGCCGTGAGAAATAAAGTGATGGGATCATATTATTTGGAAAACAAAGCATGCTTTTCTATCTCCCTCGTATAGGGTCGTATCAAGTTCAATTTTGGTGTTTGCATTTCAGGGATGAAGCAGAGGTTTTTATCATGAATGATTTTTTTTGAGAAATCAATAATAAAAAAGTTTTCCATATGCTGCAAAGTTTATGCCGGACACTGTATATGTGTAGGTATATAAGCGAGCGTAAGTATATGTGTATATTTGTATATATATATATATATATATATATATATATATATATATGTAATATAATATTTCTCTTTTGCTCAAGCTGAGCAGTTAACACTGGTGCTTTGCCATTTCATCATCATGTCATGTTTTTTGATGAATAAAGACGCTTCATCATTATGTTATTATAATTATTAGAACAGTGCTGTCCAATTTCATAAGATTATTATTTCAATATTGAAACAAATTATTGGCAGATCCCTTTAGAAACCAATTTTAGATATAAGGCCAATCAAAAGAGAGTTTCTGCTCTATCGATTCTGTGACAAAAATTCTACCAGGAAACCGACTGTGCCATCATACGAAAGATGGTCCGTAGTCATAACCTGTCATGTTTTCTATTCCCAACTGTCATTGCTTAATTTGTTATAAACATTTAAAAGCATTTAATTTTTATTTTTCATCGCTTTCGACGAATTGATCACTTATTTTTTCTATAACTAATTTACCTGATACGTCGATATCTAATCAATATTATCCTTATCTCGGCACATTCACCTGAAAATAAACTCCACCGCAGCTCTGTAGATTTGATATTTGTTCAGATAGTTTTTCTCCGAAGCATCGCAAAATGTTCCAAGTACCAGACGAACTACTGGATATCATGGTGTGTGACTCTTGCCACAAGTACTTGTCAGTAGGGCCAGTCAAAGTGTATCGTGATAAAGCCACAAAATGTGGGCGTTGTTCGGCAAACGAAGATGACGGTGTGATTTCCCAATATGGCCAGATAGCTGAGCATGGTTTATTCAAGTGTGTTAACCGTTTGGATGGATGTAGGCAACTGCTAACTTATACACAAGTTGTTGAGCATGAATCTTTGTGTGAAAGTAAGAAGTACGTGTGCCCGATGTGTCCGGGAAACATAGAAGTGCTTACGTTTTTGCTGGTGAGACATTTCAGAGAGTTTCACAGCGACTGTTACTTGCAAACGCCTTCATTCAGTTTGAAACTGTCCGAATTAAACGCCAAAACCTACTTGTATAAGGAGAGAGACAACTTGTTTTTCGTCAAGTATACCAAGACTTCTACAGACTCCATAAGTTTGAATACATTTTTCTTTGGCGACAAGGAAAAAGCGGACAGAATAAAACAAAAATTTACTGTGTACAATGGACATCAGGAAGTCAAGACTCCAACTAGTAAATGTGTTGCCTTTGGGTATGATGCTCCTGAAGAAGAACTTCTACTGTCGAAGCCCGAAGGTGATTTAGCCTGTGTTGTTTTCGAACTTGATTCATTGGAGGCTTTAGATATCTTCAGATGCCCTGTACCGATAGTGAGTGAACAAATGGCTACGAAAGACAAATTCCTGCCATCAGAGCAAAACATTAGTCTGCCAAGAAATGTTTCTTTGTCCCAGAGTCCTGGAAATGTAGGAAATAATTCAGATCCGGGTTGCCTCAAGTTGAAAAACAACATAAAACTTTATGTTTATTGCTACTATTGTTCATTTGTAGTTAAAAAGTACAAGTTTTTCCAAGTGAAATCCGCAGTATATCGAGGAATATGTGAATGGTGTGAAATGTACTATAAACTATCTTCAGAAATCAAATTCCTGACTACTGATGAACTTAAACATCCGGCCCTGGAAAATTCCATTTTCTACTCTTGTCTTTGGGGTTGCACTATCATGAATCTCTTTGATGAAATAAAAGGACATGAGCTTATGTGTCCACATCAACCCACACAGGTCTGCCCTGTACCCCAATGCACCTACAAGGGAAGGCTGCTGGATTTGGCAAGACATTTCGAAGAAAAGCACCAATTGGATGATATGATTCTGAATGCAGTTATTCTATTGAAAACATTCCCAGAGTATAGTAAAAAATGGTATATTCGGGTTAAGAAAACCGTTGTTATACTGCAATTGAATCATCAATCTGTATTTGATGAAGATTATCATTCTAGCTATTCATTGGTTATTCTTCCATGCAAGACAAACAATGCTGCTATGAAGCTTGAGCCGACAGGCCAAATATTTTTATCAGGCACTCCATTGAAATATAAATCAACAATAACAACAGACAAATCTTTCGAATTTGATTCCCATAGCCCTGCTTTATTTTTGAAATTTCATTTCAGAAATGAATAAAATTTACCATTGGCGCAGACCAGGTAGCTCTGGGACTACAGTCCCCAACAGCCAATAATTATCTATTGTAAAATTTCTCATAAATCCAAAAAAATCCCTACGCCCCTCGTTTTTCGAATTTTAAAATAATTGACCTTTCATTACTTGCTATTATTACCTCATAACTACATTAAACATTATTCGTTACTTTTATGGTCCATGCTGAAATAAAATCTTGTTTTCATTTTTTAATTCTTTCACCTTCATCCCCCTCCCATTTCCACCCTTTTGAGGTTGAATTTCCAATAGCACTGACACACGTATTTTTTCATTTCTGACAAAGACCTCAAATACCAATATAGCTCTAGGGTCAGCAAGTGACTTCCTGTGCACTCGTATCTTAAATAGTTGTTAGGATAAGGACATAAGTTATTTACAAGCAATGTTTAATACCTGAGCAGAACGTAAACAAAATCAACTACACCAAAATACATAAACAATAGAAATAAAAAAATTCATAAACAGAAATTATTGTCAACAAATCAGAAAAATAGCGTACAGAAATTGAAATTATTTGCTAGAAATATAATGTTGGGTAAAATAGAGAATTCGGAACATACGCATCACTATAATTGCCATAAACTAATAAAGAAATCACGATACTCTCAATAGACGAATTGTAGAGAATCTAAATGCAAAGAAAATGGGCTCTACATAACTCGATCGTATTATCAGTATCAGAGAAAAACCGGAAAAACCGGAAAATATCAGCTTTATGAAAAAATTCAACTACTTTTCAAGTTGTAGTGCAAACTTTCCAGGACATATTAGTGATTAATATGTCCTGTGTGAAAAACTCAGGCGCTGTCGAATTATTAGTTTTGGCATAATTACAATCTGAGTTTTTTAATGCACTTTATTGCAGCAGACCTGGTATATAGTTTATAGTACTAAGTCGTCTTTGTTTAATGTTTCACACCACTGGACCAATCCTTTGAAAACATTCACAGAAGTCATTTTGTTATCGATGGTGGTTTTCTATTGCATAAAGTGATTTGGGATCGGAATTCGTCATTAAACAACATCCTTGAGAAGTATGTCCGGGATGTGCAAGAACATTATGGACTATCTGCAACAATAATATTTGATGGTTACTCCAAAAATCCTGATATAGCAGGAACAAAGTAATGGGAACGTATGAGTCGCACGAAAAAACACCAATGTACTGAAATTAAGTTTGATAAGAGTACCGTACTAACAATATCTCACGAAAAATTTCTTGGTAATGAAAAAAACAGATCAAAGCGATAGATCTTCTCAAAACTGCTCTTTCAGAGGTTGGTTTTTCTGTCAACCAAGCTGAATCAGATGCAGATTCAATCATCGTCTCTGCTGCACTTACTGCATCCCGATCTCATGAATCTTATTATTGTGGCAGAGGACATTGACATTCTTGTATTGCTCACGGCATAAGGTACAAGACAGCCTAACATTTATTTCTCAAAACCTTCAAAACGGCGCACATCTGCTCAGTTATATAGCCCTTCGAATTTTATATATGGAGATCTCATAACACAGAATTTGCTGTTTCTTCATGCTTTCTCAGGATGTGATACAATATCAGGAGCCTATAATATGGGAAAATTAAAATTTATAAAAATAATGGAGAAACATCCTGAATTAGCCGGTGGTACCGCGCTATTCCTGAGTGAGAAAGTCGATCCAACTTTGCTCACTCTTGTTGGCGAACGTTTTTTCATAGCTTTATACGGCGGTAATAAAGACGACTCACTAGACGGCTTGCGATACAAACGATTTGCCGAGACAGCGACTAAAAATTCATTTAATTTATCATCGTTGCCTCCAACACAAGATGCTGCTCGTTTTCACAGTCTCCGAGTATATCACCAGGTCCAGTCGTGGCTCGAAAGATATCAAAATCCTGAAGATTGGGGCTGGAAGAAGCATGCAAACATTTGGATGCCAATACAAGCTTCCAAGCCTCCAGCACCCCCCGATCTCATGAAATTAATTTTCTGCAGATGCAAAGGAAACTGTGGAAGCATGTGTGGCTGCAGGAAAGCAGGCCTGAAATGCTCTACAGTATGCCTCCATTGTTCTGGCGAAACATGCAGCAACATTATGGAAATATCAAAGTTAATGGAAGAAAATGAATTTGAAGATGAACTTCCAACTATGACTCCAATTTTAACTCCTGTCATTCCTCACACTTTCACATTTGACGTTGATTTTGATTCTGAGCCACAGCATGGACCATCGAAGAAAAGTCGATTAGAGTAGCTAGCTAATAAGTGATTAAAAATATTAGATGACGAGGATTACCTTATAAGCAAGATGTCCGTGGAGTAGGCCTACTGGGGATACCACGTTAAAAAAAACGCGCTTACAGACTCTACCTCATAGGTGGCGGGGAAAAGAGTTAGGAATGAATAAGTAAAGTTGTTCGAATTTAACAGAAATTTTGTAAGAATATATTTACAATACAAAAAAATCAAAAATAAGTTAAACATTTCGTTTCGACCGGATTCTCATGAGCATTGACGAACTCGGTCAACTTTGGAGCGCTGTAACAGCGTTTAGAATGAATGAAATTGGAAAAAATTGTAAAATGTATAAAAAAAAAGTTATAGAGCAAAACGAAAAATTTGTACAGAAATTTTCTCACTTTTTTGCTTATAATTTCTTTAATTTTTAATTTAGGGCAAAAAGTTAGGAGAACATATTTGTAGGCAAAACAAATAATTACAGATTATGAGTTCACAAATTTGTTGTAAGACGCATAGTTTCCGAGATATCGCGAAAAAAGTGTTTTCACCCCTTTTTCCAAGATGGCGGCCGGGGGACAAGGGTGGCGACCCCACAAACTTGAGGTTAAGCTTCTATTGACCCCTCACACATGTCCCAGAAATAAAATTGCGTCCTCTAAAAAATGCAAAGCTCATGTAACATTTCAATGGACTAGTTATGAATCTGCTGATTTATCATCACTGCTGAGCCGCTTCCATGCACTCGCCGGTTCTCGGTCATGTCTGCAAATATTTCTCACCTATTTCGCAGCATTCAACGCAAAACCATTTTGTAGTACTGTACTTCAACTCTCAAAATATTTTAGATAAATTGAAATCGGACCACTTATGACGCATTCAGGTTTGCTGAATTGAAGTGCATTAAAAAAATCAAATTGCAATTATGCCAAAACTAATAATCCAACAGTGCCTGAGTTTTCACATATGAAGTACATATCAATCACTACTATGTCGTGGAGAGCCTGCTTCAAAACTTGAAAAATGGTGATGTTATAAATTGAAAAAAAAACGCAGATTTTTTACCGTTTTTCCGGTTTTTCTCCGTTACTTATAATCTGAGTTGTGTTAGGGCTCATTTTCATCGCATTTTCATCCTATACAATTCGTCCAACAAGAGTATTGAGATTGCTTCATTAGTTATCAAGTCAGAAAATAAAAAATAATGCTTTTGAATGAATGACAGTTGGGAGTAGGGAACATAACAGGATATATCTCCATATGATGGCACAGTCGGTTTCCTGGTAGTATTTTTGTCACGAAAAAATCTCTATTGATTGGTCTAACATATCCTAGTTGTCGCATTCTTTCCATCTCCTTCATTTCACGATGTCTTGCCGGAGAGTTTTGAGGAATCAAGCTCCTCTATTCTCATTCAATCCTATCCTCTTACACGACTGCATGTGACATATGCCTGTCCTTTAGCACATAGTGCAATCCGAAGTTCATCAGCCATGGTCCACTTTACATCCTTGCATTTTATGGACTACGCAGGCCCAGCACAGTATTAGTGAGAGTTGAGTTCGTTCGATGGTTCCATAGTTTCGGAGTGCCGAAAATTATTGATTCTAGCTTGATCAAATTGATTCTATTTCTGCCAAGGTATCTACCAACAGAAGGAATGTTGGTATCGTACATCTAATAACGCCCGATTTTTTTTTTCTCTCTCTCTCCACTTTTCACCAAACTATATTTTATTTCTTTATTAATTTTTGTATATGTTTTCTCTCTCTTTCTCTATCTCTCTCTCTCTCTCTCTCTCTCGCTCTCTCACACTTGATCCTTCAAGCTGTTGCAAAATCCGTACCGAACAGTCAAACAAACAGGCAGACAAGAAAGCGAGTGAATACTGCAGTTCTGAGCTATATTTAATGTTTCAAGCCTCTATCTGACTGGGAAGTTAGTTCAAAATGGATTTCAAAATTGTACCAGACAGACACGAAAGCGAATTTATGAAAACGTAGTAGGTTTTTCAATTACCAGAATAAATTTTCTTTTCAATATTCTACAAAACATTAATCATGATCATATTATTTTGAATATTCAATACTTTTTTTCAATGGAATATAAGTAACTCATTTGGTAGGGGGATATTCATTTATACCATACTATTAAATGAAAAATCCCCCACCTCAAAAAACAGTATTCTTCTTGTTGATTCTGTATATTGAATTAACGTTGGCTTGAAATGTTTCCTAAAATTGTAGGGCTAGTATGCTAAAAGGACAATTTGTTCGGATATTTTCGGTTAACCGATTTGGAATAACTTTAACTTGTACTATACATATGAAGATATAAAAGTATCCTGAGAACCTTCACCGGACCTGTAAGATCGATATGCCAGAAGTTACATCCAAATCGATTATACAGACACGATACACGTCAAAGATTGTCGACTCACTCTGTATTAATTTCATGTTCATTCCCTCGTCGTCAATATGTTTTTCACAATGGCACTTTTTATAATTATATTATTTATTCAATAGAATCATCAGGACAGTATCACAATTCACAAAAAATAATTTCAATTCTCATAAGTATATTTATGTTTATCAACACCGCGGGAAAAATATACCTCAATCATCACCGACTATCCAAAATCACCCTTCTATTCGATATCAATAAAGGAAGTGGGTAAATATGAAGATAAAATTTCTCCATTGGGGGAGTTTCGAAGATTACACGTCTCAAACATGGACCTACTTTGAGTGAAACGAGTTAAATCGATCATAATTTTCCTTAACGCAATTCCGTTCGTTTCGTCCATTTCAGCAGTTTCTCCAGTATCTCTGATGTTTGAAGTTCCTCGGTGAATCGAAATAAAGTCGACGTTGATGCCAAATTGCATTACGTTTCGTTTCCTTTAGTCACGAATTGTTGGAGCGTGTACCGTATTCATAGGAAGATACGCCAGTGGGCAAATTCGAAAACACGAATTTCCAAATGGTGACCTACTTCTATTCTCGATTAACTTTCTTTCGATTTATTCGAGGAAGACGATTCTGGGATAGGCGCAATGAACACACGTTCGTCATTAAAACTTTTTATTAACGCTGGATTGATAAAATAAACTTTTTTAACCGACGAAACCAAAAAGGAGGAGGTTCTCTATTCGACTCGTATATTTTTTATTTTTTTTCATGTATGATCACGCATAACTTTTCACAGAATGGTTTGATTCCGAGGATTCTTCTCCCATTAGATGGGGTGTACTTCGAAGTTGGTCCCATTTCAATTTGAATAACAAAGTCCATCCCTAAGGGTAGCAAAATGAAGGATATTGATCGTTCACCCTCTGAATTTTGGTCCGTTAACCGATTCTATCAGGCATAACTTTGTAGTGGGTTTTCCGATTTGGATGATTCTTTTTTTATTAGAAATGGTATTCCTCATAGTTATTCATATTCCAATTTGGAATGAAATGATTCACTCCTATGGAAAAATAGGGGATGATTGATTTTTCACTTGTGAACTTTGTCACACATATGTAGTTGACACTGACAGACCCTCCTACATCCGTCAAAATGATTACATTCTATGGAAGGATGGAATTATATACAAAGTGATGGAATCAACTAACCAGAACTTTCAGAATTAATTTATATTATATAACAATAAATAGTTAAAACAGAAAATTATATTATTCAATGATTAATAGTTGAAGAAAGCTTGGTAAGTAAGTATTTTGGAAGTAATCAAAAATTAAAGAGGTAGTAATCAGTAGATTTCAGCAACAATAAATTGAAAAATAAAAACATTTTAACTAAAAATTAAACCGACGAAAAAATCAATTGAAAAGCGAAAAAAAAAGAATAATTGAGCTCCTGAACTAATGTAAGTAACTGATTTTGAGTCGGCGCCAAACAAACTTGCAATTGAATTAGGTGAAGCATAAAATGATGGCAACGAGATGCACGGCTACGTTTTGATTACTTCTTTCAAAGTAATATAATGATTGATTTGTTGAAAATATAAACAGGATGTTCATAAAATCAGATGTCGAATCATCTGCGACTGAAAGATAAACTTTAGTCACTATCTTCCATCGTCAAGATAACCTCTTGTGGAGTATTCATGTTGAAAAGGGAAACATCCTCAATTGAATATTTATAGAAAGATTTTTCTGTGAATTGAAAAATCCACGATTAAAATTAAGTTATTTTTTTTTTGTGAATGTCTAACAGAAAAAACTACTTCCCCGGTAAAGCACGTGGACATTGAACTCATTGATAGATATTCTGAAAGGTCTCTAACTCAAAGAAAATTGAATTGAAAATTTGCATTTTCATTCAGATAGTTATTTGTTTCTATTTCAGTCTATTAAGAACTCATAAAGATGAATGAGGCAAGAAGAATGTTTTCAAAGAGAGTACTCAAGAAATCATTCGTAACATTGACGCAGGAGAGCATGATTCACTAGGTCTTCAATACATTTTGTCGACGAAAATCTTTGAAGACCTAGTGAATACGATGTCTCCTCGTCAATTTACGAATGATTTCTGGTGAGATTCTTTGAAAACATTCTTCTTGCCTCATTCATCTTTATAGTTCTTAATTGAGACTGGAATAGAAAACAAATAACTATCTGAATGAAAATGCAAATTTTCAATTTCAATTTTTCTTTGAGTTAGGCCTTTCAGAATATATATCAGATGTAGTTCAATGTCCAGCGTGGCTTTAGCCGGGAAGAGTTGTTAAAATAATTCCTTAATTGTTTGGCCTTACATTCACAAAAAATAACTTAATTTTAATCGTGGATTTTTCAATTCACAGAAAAATCTTTCTATCAATATTCAATTGAGAATGTTTCCCTTTTGAATATAATGATCTTCGATAATTGTTTGTTTGGCGCCGACTCAAAATCAGTTACTCACATTAGTTTGGGAGCTCAATTATCATTTAGACTAAGAAGGTTTATTTAATTTTTTGCTTTTCAGTTGATTTTTTCGTCGGTTTAATTTATTGTTAAAAAGTTTTTATTTTTCAATTTGATGTTGCTGAAATCCACTAATTAGTACCTACTCATTGGTTAAAACGTGTATATTGAAGAAATCAACTTGAGGATTAGTTGTTTGGAAACCATGTTCTCAACGTTGGTTTTCAAAAATATATTTACTTTTATCGAATACCTACGTCAATTATTTTCCAATACAATTTCTTTCATCGTAGTTTTCACTGCAAGCTGATTTTTCTGCCCTTTGACAAAAAATCGCTTTTGTTTCTGTTGATAGTTAAGTTACTGTCATTTGAAATCTGAAAGTTTGCTTGCAAATTGTACTCCATCACATCACATTATATTTCACAAATGAATACACAGTTCATTTTGATATAGTTTGGATTGATTTCCTTTTTTTACATCTATCATAGGGGTGAATCATGAGGTGGACAAACAATTGAGTATGTCCAACACAGTGAAGCGCATATTGAAGGGGAGGGGGGGGGGGTGATTACCTCCGCCAAGAAACTGCAAAATGTTTAAATTGATGGAATGACGGCTATTGCCGCTAGGCATGTTCTCATTAGTCTAGTCGAAAACTGAGATTCCTGCGAAAAATCGTTCCAAGTCTTCTGGAATATGTCATTCTGAGAAAGATGTATTTTTCGATTTTTTCCGTTGACGAGAATTTGCATTTTTTTTAAACAGAAACAAAATGAAATAAGGCCGTTTTTTTTAAATGGCTCCAAAACTATTGATGATAGAGAAAATAAAAAAACAGGTTTTTGAAGAGGAGAAAATTTTCCATGAAGAAGTTTCCACTCTCGGAATTCTATCTAAATTATTTATCATTTTAATTCAAAGTTGAAAATAGGCCTCCGCGTGGGCGTTAATGCAGGAGTACAGCACCTCTCGAGAGAGCAATGCACATAAAATATTTGTTCATACTATTAAATATGGATAAAAGAATAAAAGAACTATAGTATTACTTGAACACTTAAATAATGTAATTTCGTTAGATTATTTTGTTATTGGATTTTGATAATGAGAGGCTATTGTTTTTTGGAGCCGTCGATTTTATTGAAAACTGAATTGTTCACAGAACGACTCCATATTTTGTTTGCTTCCTGGAGCATTTTTTACATGTTTTTTCGATAATATTACGCTATAAAATTGTTTTAAAGTCGATTATTATGTTAATTATAAATTCCAAAATATGAGAAATCTAGTAAATATTGTATTTTTTTTCACATGATTATCAGTTTTATGTCTGACGAAGGCATTTCACAACGTTAAAAAAAATATGCTTTATGTTAATAAAATATTTATAAACAAATGGAAAAGTTGAATATTTTTCAAAAATTATTTTTTTGCATTAGAGTTTATTATGATTACAAAAATTATAATGTCAATCGGAGTTTGTATAAAAACTTTATCCAGAATTGAAAAATACAAAAGCGAAGTTTTAAATATAAAATAATATCAAGATGGAAATCTCGATTGAAGCCCGGGACTCGAAGTGATGGCGAATTTGCTGTTTCAGTTGGAGGAAAACCCGGGAACACCCACAACACCATCAGAATTCAGTTCATCAACTATCTCATAGAAAAGGACACAAGCTCCCTGGAAGATGAGAAAATCAATCTTGGAAAATACACGGCAGTCATCGAAGAGGTGCCAACAATTAGAATAAGGGTGTTTGCAATATGCAGTATAGTGTCCATTGGAAATGCTGCCGCTATGATTAGATATGGCGTAGATATTATAAAGAGTATTCATTCCATCCTGAGCAGAATATTGGTCCAAATTCAAATTTTGTATGGGAAAATCAATCACATTGTCCAATTTACTGCCATCAGTCGAAGAAACACGTTTTAAATGTATAACTAAAATTTTTGGAAATGTTTGTATACGAATCATCTTTTTGAATTCCCTTTTCATTCCACAAGTTGAACAGTATGGGCTCGCATCGTTAGTCAAAGTCTCCTCTTCTGTCAACAGTTCAATACATTGTGTTGAATTCACGACTTCGTTTGGCAAGTCTGGAATAGGGATTGAAAGTACCCAGAAAGGTTCAAAAGTAACAGAGCAGTAATTACAAAAAGTACATCTCAACATAGACTTCAGCTGACCGGCAAATGTATCCACAATTTTGGAATTATGAGTAGACAGATATCTTGTCCAAGAAATGGAAGCTTTCTGATTATCATTCGTGATAACAAAATCGTTTGGTGATGGATGAATCTCTGCACTCGCCATGTTTAAATCTTCATGTAAACCTTCCAGAAGGTATCTGAAATTCTTCCGAATCTGCTGGGACGTTATGATCGAAGGAAGGAGCAAAATTTCTGAATAGACGGACGAAATGTGAAGTATCCACCATTTTTCGAGAAGGATCAGGACTCCAGATATTTTCCATCAAAGATATAAAAGATTTCACCAAATTTCCTTTCACTCTTGATGTAGTAGTATTTAAATCCTCCATACAAAAACCATTCTTGAAAAATTCCAACAAAACCTTGGTGTTCGAGAGACACTGGATCATGCTATTCATAAAACAGGTATTTCCTACATTCTTCAATCCTCTCAGGCCAAAGGTAGAAATGGAGTCTCTTGTTGGTATGGCATTTCTTTGAATTTTTGAGTTTGCTAATAATTGATTGTTAGGTAAATAAACAATTGAAGAGCGTTATTTCAAAAAAGAACAAATCCACTTTGGTAAATTTCAGAGAAATCAAGACATTTCAATTAATTTGTACGACTTGACAATACTTGCTAGATTTGTTCCATTTTGGAATATTACTGTAATTTTCAGACGGGGACTTGTTTGTTTTTGAACGGAATAAATCCTATTTTGAATAAACATGGATTTGTTGCGTATTGAAACAAAAATAATGATTTAGATGCTTTATCTAAACGGTATTCATGAAGTTTTGATGAAAATACTCATTGCATGTCGTAGCAATCATCATCATAAAATAACGCTCCTCAATTACATTATTAATAAAAAAATCTTATGGGGTAAGTAAAACCAATTACTAATTTTAAAGAAGAAAATTCTTAATATATTTTTAAAATAATAAAAAAAATAAAGAATTGAAAAAAAATAAGTTTTTTTTTTCTTAATCATAATAAATTCATAGCAAACTTATGCAAAAAAACTGCGTAAAAACGTTGTAAAAGGTCTTTGTCAGTCATAAAACTGACAATAATGTGGAATATCAATGAAAAAATTATGAAAATATTTACTCAATTTCTCATATTTTGTTAACTTCTGATATTTATAATTAACAAAATATTCAATTTTTAATCAATTTCATAGCGTGATATTATCGGGTACACATGTAAAATGTGCTCCAGAAAGCAAACAAATTATGGAGTCATTCTGTGAACAACTATTCGGGTTTACATAAAATCAGCGCTTCCAAAAAAATTACTTGATTCACAATAGCCTCACAGTATCAAAATTCAATGAAAACATTACGTCCCAACGAAATAACATTCTTTCAAGTGTTCAGCTGATACTATAATTGTTTTGAATTTTTGATTGTTTTTTTCTTTTTTAATCTAGTGACGCTAACATATTGATAAAAAAGTGTCTTCATATTTTGAATACATTGCTAGTGTTGCATCCGCTGAATGAAGTTTTTTTTCGTTGAAGCGATTGAAAACTTGGCTGCGATCAACGATGCAATAGGAGCGGTTGGTTGGATTAGGTCTACTTCATGTTCATAGAGATGTGCAAATAGATGTTTAAAATGTTATTGAATTGTTTGCAAATGAGAAACACGGGATACTGGATTTCATTTTGTGATATTTATTTTCATTTTATCGAAAGAAATCTTTGTTTTTGTACCTACTTATCAGTATATATCTATATATTCTTTTATTTTATGTTTTTTGTACCCATATAATTATAGGTATATACATTTCTTATGTCATAACCCCCCCAAGCAGAATTCCTAGATACGCTACTGGAAGGAATTACTGAAAACTCCAATATAATTAGGTGAGAGCTTTTTTGTCGACGTAAACTTGACATTTCAATGAGAATTTCGTTGCCTCTGAAAAAAATATGGGACCGTGGGACGAGTAATTTGTTCTGGCAGTTTTTTGAATTGAATTGTCTTAAGGCAAAGAACTATAATTATAAATGTTAAGTTTACTTCGATAAAAAAGCTTGAGGGAAATTCGGTACGACAATGTAGTGAATACATAAAAACTTTAAAAAAAAATTAATCCGACGAAAAAATCAACTGAAAAGCAAAAAATAAAATAAACCTTCTTAGTCTGAATGATAATTGAGCTCCTAAACTAATGTAAGTAAATGATTTTGAGTCGGCGCCAAACAAACAATTATCGAAGATCTATGAAAGAAGTCATCAAAACGCAGCCGTGCATCTCGCTGCCATCATTTTACGCTTCACCTAATTCAATTGCTAGTTTGTTTGGCGCCGACTCAAAATCAGTTACTTACATTAGTTTAGGAGCTCAATTATCATTTATACTAAGGAGATTTATTTTATTTTTTGCTTTCCAGTTGATTTTTTCGTCGGTTTAATTTTTTGTTAAAAAGTTTTTATTTTTTACTTTTCAGTTCCGTATTTCGTCGGTTCAATTTTTTGTTAATTTTTTTTTATTTTTCAATTTTTTGTGGCTAAAATCTACCAATTACTACCTAATTGTTTTTTGATTACTTCCAAAGTACTTACTTATCCACCTTACTTCAACTATTACCAGTAATAATATGATTATCTACTTTTACTATTTGTTGTAATATAAATTATTTTCGTTGTTCTGGTTAGTTTATTTCATTACTTTGTATATCATTCCATCCTCTCATAAAATATACTGATTTTGACGGAACAAGAATAATGTCAGTAGCGATCTGTCATTGCCAACTACGTATGTGTGTGTGCTAATGTTCACTAGTGAAAAATCAATTATCCCCTATTTTTCTACCCGTAAGGGTGGCTAATTCCTTTCGATCTCCAAATATAAGGTATACCCTATCTATTAAAAAAAGAATCATCCAAATCGAAAAACCCAGTACAAAGTTATGCCTAATAGAATCGGTTAACGGACCAGAATTCAGAGGGTGAGTGATCAATATCCTTCATTTCGCTACCCTTAGGGGTAGATTACATCTCTTAAATTCGAATGGAACCAAATTCGAAGTACACCCTATCCACTGAAAAAAGAATTATCGGAATCGGACTCCTCAGTAAAAAGTTATGCGTGATCATACATAAAAAAATATGATGGAAAAACATAAAATTTACGGGTCGAATAGAGAACCTCCCTTTTTTTGGTTTCGTCGGTTAAAAAAAGGAAGTGAGCCAAATATTGCCATGCTAAGACATAATATTTTTTATTAGAATCGAAATTGTTTGTAATCGTCTGTAATTTTATTGTCTGAGATCCAGGAACATAGATCGGAACGTAGCTGCCACCAAAAAAGTGTACCACATTTTAGTACATAACTTTTGCAATTTTTGCGAGCGGAACTTTATTTTATTCAAAAATCATCTACATGCTATTCCGAATCGAATGACACCTTGTTCATATTTTTCCGAGACTGCTGAAAAAAGTTGACAAAAAAGCACTTGTTGACTAGACTATTGGAGATTCTCGAAATCGGGACGTTGAATGGTTTTCTGATCATTCTTCTTCTAAGTAAGGACCGCAACGTCATCGGTGCACTGCTAGACCTACGAGAATTAGACCGTTTTTGAAGTTAGGTTCTGTTTTGTCGCTGGAAAAGTTAGGGCAAACTTTTACTGCTGTAAAAGTGAAAGTGACAAGAAAATCGCTGCTTATGGGATTTTTAGACTATTCATCAAATTGTCGAAATGAAATAACAAACGTTTCTACAGTTCTAGAGGTTTCAAATATTTCCTGATGGTTTGGGTGAAGTAGTTTTTTTGTGGAAAACATATGGATTTTATGATAATTTAATGCCTCTAGTTATGGGAGTCACAGTCAATTGATTTGGTTACAAATGAATAATCAATCTCAACTAAAGGAAAGAAAGAAATCCCATGTTGTTATTGATCCAGGGTTTTTCAATTCTCAAATTTAAATCTACACGCAAAATAGAGACGTAGAATATTAGTTTTCAAATAGATTCTAGTTTTTCGATCGAAGTGGGTAAAGCATTGATTTGAGTGTTTCCAAGTATAATACAGAAATATAAGAAATACTGCCTATTGCGGACGTTATCACTTAGGACTGAAAAACAATCTCAATCTTACATTTTTATATCAATATTGTTGAACTATAAGTCGTGTGATAGAGCTTATGAGCTCCACAAGTTTCATTAGGAATTTTTTTTCTCAGACGCACATACAATCATTATTTGCTG
This sequence comes from Gonioctena quinquepunctata, assembly GCA_018342105.1. Taxonomy (NCBI): domain Eukaryota; kingdom Metazoa; phylum Arthropoda; class Insecta; order Coleoptera; family Chrysomelidae; genus Gonioctena; species Gonioctena quinquepunctata. Next base: position 107,507 of record JAFIRS010000829.1, read on the forward strand.
TAAATTGCCGTTGATTTTTTTTAATGTATTCATTATTTTTGTTTGCCTCATGCTCCTTTTATTTGAGTTTTTTTCGTTCATGTAAATCAGATGCCATTTAACAATAGTTTATCTTTCTAACAGACAAAAATCTTGTCTTTCTACAATTGAACCTTATACAATAGCTGACATGTGAAAAATTCACAAGTTTTAAATGTCCGGTCAGAACGTCATTGGAGTTCGAATTCAAAGTTCAACTATATATTAGTTAATATTTTTTGGAGTGATTTTGAGATGGAAAATTAAGAACTTTCGTATTTTCAGAAGTGTTTCGGATCTAAATTCTCATTTTTGGATATTCCCATGGAATTCTATATTTGAATCGTACGAAAATAAAACAGTTTGCCTATAGATATCAGGAAGATATTTGGATCCTTCTCGAACTCTTGATGGTAGAGTTTAATTTTTTTTGGCCTTGTATTGTATCCTTTATCACCTTGCGTTAATTTGAAAGACACATTATCATTATGTATACTACCCAGATACTAATTTTATTTGCCACCACAAATTCTATGATTTATCGCGTATATCCCTTTATTTTCTGTTGATAGTAAAATTCGTCTACTAGTGGAAAATTGCAAGTTCAGTTGTGTAAGTTTGTGAATTGAAGATGTATGATCCAGATCAATCTGTTTTACACGCTTTATATTAGCTTCACTTGTATGTTTGTAACCAACTCCTTTGGACTTGATTTTCACCCACTTCCAGACGTCCGAATGATTTGAAATTTGGCAGGTGTACATAACTCCGGTAACAATGCATCAAAAAATTGTGTGAGAAAAAAACAAAATGGCGGCTTCAATATGGCGGACGAGTTCTGTGATTATGGTCCGATTCTATTCAAAATTGGTATGTGGGGGTTTTTGGAGTCGAATATTATGATTCTTTTGTAAAAATTGAAAAATTCAAGATGGCCGCTCGAAAATGGTGGACGAGTTTTGTGATTATGGTCCGATCCTATTCAAAATTGGTATGTGGAGGTTTTTGGAGTCGAATATTATGATTCTTCGGTGAAAATTGGAAAATTCGAGATGGCGGCTCACTGTATATATTGACAACGTTAAAATCTTCGAATGACTTCTAAAATCGAGATTTGGCTATAAATACAGCTGTACACATTAATGATTTGGAAATTTTTTACAGTTACTGATAGTAATCACGGAGTTAATAGTAGATTAGAACAAATAATAGTTTAAAAAAATAAAAAAAACACGCTTTTATTAATAAACCAAACTAAAAAGAAGAAAATGAATAATAGTTTAAAAAAACTAAAAACACGCTTTTTATAAAAGACCGAACTAAAAAATAACTAAATAATAGTTAAAAAATTAAAAAACTCGTTTTTATAGAAAACCAAACTAAAAAAATCGAAAATAAATTTTAATAAATTTAATTGAAATAGTGTAAAAAATTTCAATAAATATGAATTAATAATAATGTAAATAAAAAAAAATTATTTTATTTCTAAAAAAATGTGGGGTGCTCAATCTGAATCTGAAATAATTTGTTTTCTTATTTACATTATTATAGTTTATATTTATTGATTTTTTTTACACTATTCCTAATCCAAATTTATTGAAATTTATTCTCTATTTTGTTAGTTTGGTTTTCTATGAAAGCGTGTGTTTCAGTTTTTTTAAACTATTATTATTCATATTGTCAAATAGGTGACTCAAGAATGCCAATTTTGTGCAAGTGGCCGGAAAGCATCCATGATTGATTTTGAGTCTTGCGATGATAGTCGAGTACTGTTTAGGGACATCGTAAAGAAATAAATGGGTAACTTCTTTGAGAAGTTCCTTATGGATGGATAAGTAAGGAATAGTGGTTTTGTCATCTATTTCTGACCACATTTCCTCTAATTCTTCTACTATATTTTGTTTGTATATGCAGAAGAATAACATAATGTTATCGAAATTGTTACAAGTTCTAGCTTCTTTACGAGTTTGAAGTTTATACATATAATATGAGTGCAATTTGTAGTTTTCTGACACGTGATTAGTTTACATGATTGATTAATGAATAAATTGTAGAATATACCCTTACTAAAGGCCGCATGACATTTTTTTTTGACTTGATTGCTTTTTGAATTTAAGTCAAGACCAAGACAACATTTAGAAATCAAATCTATTCGAAAACGTTACGTGATGGAACTTGGTGAGCTGTTCGAGATCCAACATTAATAAAATTGTTAAAGTGAAAATAATATAAATTTTTCCCAAAAATAAAGCTCTCAACTTTTGAAAGCATCGAAGCAATGTGCTTGGTAAAATTGTTCAGCATTTAATGTCTGAGTATGCCATTGTAGCTGCCTTTTTCGAAAAAAAATTAATCATGGAAAGACAAGTGCTCGTTTACCTAATTTTCCTGGAGAAAGATGTAATTTCATTAATATCGAACTGACAATAACGTCAGAGGAAATATAAAGCGGTCATGCTTTATCTCTTTCGGCTTTCTTTGGTAACATGTAATTTAAATTCTTTATTACCGGGGATTATGCAACCAAGAGATCATCTGCTACATTTTTTTCTCCGGAGAAAATATTCAAAACGATGTTATTTGCGTTTGAATAGAATTACATTCAATATCCGCTTGTCAGTTATTAACCCAGATATTGCCACTGTTCTTTCAAAAGACACATTACAGATTTCCTTTTTTACTGATATTCAACTATTTGATCAGATATGACGCCACCAGTACGTTTTAAGGAATAATATTCATTTCATGTTTTAACCAGCTGTTTTCGTGATTTCGATCAAATCAAGTGAAAAATCAATTTTATATATGCTAAAATAATAAGTGATCTGACATGGATACTAGAAGGTATGTACAGTGTGTCCTATTTTACTTCTTATTGGATAATATTATCAAATTTGACAAAAAATGGTACAAATTGAATGTAGAAATACAAGTGAGGTTATAATAAAGTATGCTAAATGAATTTTATAACTAATAACTCGCTTGTTCTTTTAAAAGAACAGTGGCAAAATCAACTACATATTTACCCTTTTCTTTTAGGTATTGGACTAAGCCTCTAACGTTACATGAATTACTGGACGAAGTTGAAAATTTGGATAATGGGAACAACTGTAGCAGGGTATATTGAATGGTTTGAACCCTATCAGGGTTATACCTTTCGAATAGGTATAAGGATCTTGGCCTAGGTGCTACGGTGTACTTCAAAAAGAGTATTCTAAGAATGTCCCTTTTCATTTATTTTTTGACAACTTTTTTACTTCCCTCCATTTACTGGAAGAACTCGAAATTATGGGTCTGAAAGGTACGGGCACAATGAGAGAAAATCGCGTTGGTAAAGACTGTCCTTTATCTCGCTCCTCAGTTTTGAAGAAAAAAGAACGCGGTACATTTGAATTTGTATCTTCTGATACAAATTCTATATCTTCATGCAAGTGGTGCGATAACAGCGTGGTAACTATTGCTTCAAATCATACCAAAATAATGCCTACCCTCCCAGTAAAAAGATTTTCCCAGAAAGAGAAGAAAACGATTTACGTACCGCAACCAAATGCAATAAAAAAGTACAATGTGAACATGGGTGGGGTTGACAGGGCTGATCAAAATATTAGCCTCTATAGAACTCATATAAGAGGTAAGAAGTGGTATTTTCCACTAATATCTCACTGTCTAGACATGGCCGAACAAAATGCTTGGCAAATATATAGAATTGGAGGCGGAAAAAAAGATCACCTAAGATTTAGACAGTCAGTGGCAACTTCAATTTTGGAGACATTTAAAAAAATAACAAAAAGAGGTCCTAGCCGTCAGTCCGCAAATCTTCATGAAACATCTCGATATGATAGATTAGATCATTTGATTGTATTACAGGAAAAGCAGACCCGATGTTATGTCTGTCATAAAAATTGTAATTTTTTTTGTCAAAAATGTTCCATTACTTTGCATCCAAAAAATTGCTTTCTTAGCTATCATACATTATAATTCATATTTCCATTAAAAAATACAACAACCATATCTTCAAAATTTGTTTAATTTTAATTTAAAGTACTGGTGATTTTGCCACCGTTCTTTTAAAAGAACACCGTTTTCAGAAAAAACCCAATATTGAAATGCAAAAATTACTTAAAATATCAATTTTTGGTTATCCCTAGGACCAAGATTTGAAATTTGAATAAATATTTCAAAAAAAAAAGTTTTGGCATTATCTGGGTTAATACAATATATTGAACAAAGGCAAACGGGATATATTGTGCCGAAAGGTTTTTTTATCCAGACTAACAATTCCTGAGATATATAAATTTTTATTTTTCCTTAGATTGCTTCAAAACCAGCAAAGTGATTTTTCCCGTTTCACGATTCAATTGCAAATTGGACGGCTTGTTTCCACAATCGTAATAATGAAAATTGATAAATCGCAAGCGGCAGAGATAAAGCTATAGCCAACAAGGGTATTCAAAAATATTTACGGGAGGGTTACAAGCACAAAAATTTATTGTTTTTTTTTGATGGCCTTGAATTGAACATAAAAGTAGATTTATACATAAGGCAACGCCATCAATCAATCTTCCGAAACGCGGGAGAAGATAACATAAAAAACCCACGAAATCATTGAACAAGAGACTACTTTCTTTGAATACCCTTGTTGACATCAATGAAATATATAGAAGATTTCTCGAAATGCTAACTTATGCACTCGATCTCTATTGCCCAGTTGTAGAAAGAAATCAGAATAGAAGCAATACCAACGAAAAATATTGGATAACTGAAGGAATAATCGAAATGGGAATAACTTTAAAAAATGTACATTGGCTAAAAAATTATTTTTCAAATGAACATTTAAATTTAAATTTAAATTTAAATATAGAGGATTATCGAAAACATATAAACTGAAAATGAAATCTGTTAAAAAAGCATATCATCAAATAAATATTGAAAATATTAGCAACAATGTTGATAAACAAAAACACGTCTGGAAACTAGTAAGAGAAAGAACTGGTAAAACAAAAAGTAAATCAAATATCGAACTAAAAATTGGTAATTAAATTGTTGCTGATAGTTTCTGCGAAAAATTTTCAAAAACCGCCACATTTGCAATAGAACTTCGTTTTGACATTGACCATGACGGGCGTATTTCCTGGAGAAATCAAACTTGGCATATGGTAACGCCAGTTTATAAAACAGACGATCCTCTCTCTAGGCAAATAACAGTACCCAGTATTATAAGTAGAATTATAGGAAGAGCTATGTACACTAGACTAATATCTTACCTTGACAAACATAAAATCATCAAGGATTCACAAAATGGGTTCTATCCCGGGAGATCTACGGAAACTGCTATTTGCACATTTTTTGGGTATATCTATAAATTTCTTGATAGGAAAAAGCTTTTAGGTGCCCTATTTTTCGATCTCACGAAAGCTTTCGAATATCAAGACCTAGATCATACGGAAACCAAACTGTACTCGTTAGGAATTCGTGGAAATATACTGAAGTGGTTCATGTCATTTCTGAGACACAGAAAAATTATTGAGAAAATTAATGTCAGATGTTTTACTAGAAAGAATGACAGACGTGTCATCTGCGTAAAGGAATATTTTTCCATAACTTATGTTAGCAGGAAGAACAGTCACATATAATAAAAGAATTAGTGGTCCAAGAACGCTTGCCATGCCTTGAGGGGTACCCGTTGTTACAAGAAATTTATCTGACATAACGTTTTTTTTCTGCTTAACGTGGAAACATCTATTCGTCAGAAAAGACAAAAGTAACTGGTTTATATTACCTCGAATTCCTAAGTTAAAGAGTTTTCGTGCTTCAAATTCAGTATTTAAAGTGTCGAAGACCTTGCTTTAGTCAAAGAAAATTCCTACAATAATATTTTTTTCGTCTATTAAATCATGTATATGTTGCGTACAATTGAGCGTCGTGGTTTCTGTCGCATGATTTTTTCTGAATCCATGTTGGTACTGTGTCATCAGATGTTTCCAGGTAGCCATTTATTCTGAGAAATATAAGTTTTTCAAATTTTTTTGAGATTACACTGATAAGAGATATAGAACGATAATTCTCGATATTTTTCCTGTCATCATTTTTCAGTAAGGGGACTAGAATGAGAATTTTGAGTTCAGGATATTCTCCAAAAGAAATACATACATCCATTATATGCCCTATTACGTCTGATAATATATCTACACATTCTTCAACAATTTTTGCGGGGACCTCATTATGTCCTGTGCTTTTTTTATTGGGTAATGAGACTATAACTTTTTTTACTCCGTCTGCTGTAACGGGTTAGAAAAACATCGTTGTATTAACATTCGCCATTGACGTACAACTGCCTGAATAATTATCCGGGAAATGAGTTTTGATTTTTTTATCAATTATAGTTGAGAAGTATTCTCCAAATGTTTTCGCCACTTCTACTTCATTACTGATATATTTCTGATTGTGATTCAGGACTATACGTTCCCTTTTAGTTGTTCTGGGTGGCTGCTTTATTATATTCCAGAGAGTCTTGCTTTTATTTCTGGAATCATTAACTTTTTTCATATAGTGATTATTCTTCTCCTGGCGTATTTCATTTTCTACACTTTTCTTTGCTATCATATATGCAGTGTTTTTATTTTCGAGTTCTCATGTTTTCTCAGATAATTCATGTGCCTAAGATCTTGAATTTTTTTCTTTAGTGGGACAGAAAGGGCAATTTTGTTATTTTGTTGTTGGAAACACCGAAATAGTCTAGTGAACAAGTGCTTTTTGGACCAACTTTTTTCAGCAGTCTCCGAAAATTATGATCGACGTGTCATTCGATTCTGAATGACATTCAGATGATTTTTGGAGGGAATGAAGTTCCGCTTGCAAAAATTGTAAAAGTTATTAACAATTAACTAAAAAAAAGAGGGGGTTTGGTTTTTTGCAAATATCTCAAAAACTTATGAAGATTTTTCAAATCTGAATAAAGATTCAAAAAGAGGAGGAAATTTCCTAAGGAGTGTTTTGGTTTTTGGAATTGTAGAATCAATATTTATAATTTTCCCAGAGGGATGAAAATACGGCCGAAAACGGGTACTCTGGCTTGGGCAAGCCGCGCCCACTTTGGACACTTTAACAATAAAAATTATTTAAGCATACTAAATATAAAAATAAAAAATTGAAAAAATTCAGGCACTAACTGCACAGATGAATGAACAATAATTTGCTTGAAGAACATTTTTATCACAATTTTTCAATTAGTTATTCAATAGTTAATTAATAATTTTTTTCTGCTTGAACATGAACATTGCAAGTGTGATAATTGTTAAACTATAAACTAAAGATTTTTTTCCTCTCTTGGAGCAATTATTAAGAGGCTCCAGAATGGAACCCCGTTGAAAAATTAAAAAAAAATCATTTTTCAGTTTTTTATTAGTAATTTTCGTTGTTGCAAAATTAAATACTTAAATTAATCATTGAAAACAATGTTTTTTTTTCAAATATTAATAACGATCCGTTTTTATGTTATCAGAAATTGCATAGAACAGATTTTTAAAAATTTGTATCTCCAATTGTTGAAAAAATTGTTATAAACAAATGCGTTCTTTATAAGATAATTGTAATTTTTTTCATGGAATTTCAATCTTTGATACAAATAATGATTCAAAAAAAATTTTGTTCCATAAAAAAAATGTTTTATTGCTTAAAAACGCATTTGGTAATTAACAATTATTTTCTAACTTCTAATTAATATTAGGAAACCTTTTTTTTTAAAAAATTTTTTTTTTTTTTGATATAAAAAAAATCATTTTATTTAATTTTTCATTGTTTATGCAATAAACAATTTGTAATAAACAAATAAATTTTTACCTTATTTTTTTTTTCTATTCTACTTTCTGGCACAAAAACAGACATGATTTTTTTATTTTTTTTTTATTTTTTTCATAATTATTTTTTTAATTTTTAAATATAAGTTCTCTGTAACTTCGTTTTTTCTTACCTGGTTTTTCATCCTTAAAATTATTATAATTTATAAACTAATCGAGATACGATGAAAATATTCGAAAATTATTTATTCTCCATTAGATAAAGAACAAATTCAGCTGAAAAGTTTAGTTGTTTCTTATTTATTCATTGAATTTATAGCAATTGTTGATGAAAAATACTTAGGGTGAAATTTTTTTTTCGCTTTGATGCTTGAAAATCTCATCAACTATTGAAAATATGACTACCTCATTCAAGTATCTTATCAATTATTGTTCATTACTCAACATTTTTACCTTTTACATTTCAATATCACTTAATTATACTAGGAAAAATTCACGAATATCTAGATTTTTATTTTCAGGTTCTGTTTCTTTAATGTTTGTAAAAGTTTATGAATGACAATCTCTATTTTTTTTCTTTGAAATATTATTGAGACAATAGATCTTAATTGATTTTAATTGATTAATATAATATTTTATTTTCCCGTTGATAATTACTCGTAGACATGAGGGTCTATTATAATGAAATGAAATTTTAATGATAATGGATATGAACGTGCATAAAATATTCTGTTCATTGATAAATAACTTAAATTTATTGGAGACTCTATTGTCTCAATAATATTTCAAAGAAAAAAAATTAAGATTGTCATTCATAAACTTTTACAAACATTAAAGAAACAGAACCTGGAAATAAAAATCTAGATATTCGTGAATTTTCCTAGTATAATTAAGTGATATTAAAATGTAAAAGGTAGAAATGTTGAGTAATGAACAATAATTGATAAGATACTTGAATGAGGTAGTCATATTTTTGATAGTTGATAAGATTTTTAAGCATTAAAGCAAAAAAAAATTCTCCCTAAGTATTTTTCATCAACAATTGCTATAAATTTAATGAATACATGAGTAACAACTAAACTTTTCGGCTAAATTTGTTCTTCATCTAATGGAGAATAAATAAGTCTAGAGTATTTTCATCGTATCTCGATTAGTTTATAAATTATAATAATTTTAAGGATGAAAAACCAGATAAGAATGACGAAGTTACAGAGAACTTATATTTAGAAATAAAATAAAAATATTAAAAAAAATTAAGAAAAAGAAATCATGTCTGTTTCTGTGACAGAAAGAAGAATAGAAAAAAAAATAAGGTAAAAATTTATTTGTTTATAACAAATTGTTTATTGCATAAACAATGGAAAATTAAATAAAATGATTTTTTTTTATAAAAAAAAACAAATAATGATTTTTAGAAAAAAATGGTTCTTTAATATTAATTAGAAGTTGGAGAAAATAATTGTTGATTAACAAATGCGTTTTTAAGCAATAACAACATTTTTTATGGAACAATTTTTTTTTAAATCATTATTTGTATCAAAGATTAAAATTCCATTAAAAAATTCCAATTATCTTATAAACAACGCATTTGTTTATAACAATTTTATAAACAGTTAGGGATAAAAAAAAATAAAAATTATTTCTATGAGGTTTCTGATAACATAAAAACCGGTCGTTAATAATATTTGAAAAAAAACATTTTTTTCAATGATTAATTTAAGTATTTAATTTTGCAACAACGAAAATTATTAATCAAAAACTGAAAAATGAATGAATTTTTTAATTTTTCCAACGGGGTTCTATTTTGAAGCCTTTCAAGAATTGCTCCAAGAGAGGAAAAAATTTTTAAATTTATAGTTTAACAATTATCACACTTGCAATGTTCATGTTCAAGCAGAAAAAATTATTAATTGACTATTGAATAACTAATTGAAAAATTGTGATAAATTTTTTTTTCAAGCGGATTATTGTTCATTGATCTGTTTAGTTAGTGTCTGAATTCTTTCAATTTTTTATTTTCATATTTAGTATGCTTAAATAATGTTTATTGTTAAAGTGTCCAAAGTGGGCGCGGCTTGCCCAAGCCAGAGTACCCGTTTTCGGCCGTATTTTCATTAGTTCTTGAGATATTTGCAAAAAACCAAAGTCCCCTTTTTTTTAGTTAATCGTTATTAACTTTTACAATTTTTGCAAGCGGAACCTCATTTTTTTCAAAAATCATCTAGATGTCATTCCGAATCGAATGACACCTCGATCATAATTTTTGGAGACTGCTGAAAAAAGTTGGTCCAAAAAGCACTTGTTGACTAGACTGAAAGCCTCGTTTAAATCGGCAAAAGCGGTGATAGCAAAGTTTTTAGGAACTCCATGTCACCAGTGAGAAGTTTTCTGAATTCAGCTATGGAGAGATCGGTAATTTTTCGAGATTCATAAGTATATACAGTGTCCGTCAAAAAGTATGTACCATATGGGAAAAAAGTATATGGAGTATTAGAAAAAATATTGTGGGGAAAAATTTGTGCATGTCCGATTAGCTGAAAATCGATTTCGACACATGTCACGTGATCGCTAGTATGGCGGCAAATTGAAAAAAATTGCTATGAAAAGGCGAAAAGTGGGGTAAGATGGCAAGATATCAAAATGTATTTGAAAAAGTTACTTAGAATTCAATTTTATGCATATTGCCAAAGTTTCAAGAAATTATTGGAAAAATTGGAAATAGCTATTTTTTTGAATATTTTCCCATCTATTCAAAAATATCAATTTTTTTTCTTATGATTAGCTTGACTATACTGGAACATTTGCATTTCAATGATAATGACAAAACTTTCTCATTTTCTCCTCACCAGAGGGCACTATATTTAAAAAATAGGATTTTGTCAGAACCCTTGCTGTTACATCGGTTCGTATCTAACAGTTATATCAGAATTCCACGACAATTGTGATGAAATGACACTCCAAAAACATGGTGTTTTCCAGATTATAATCGAGTTCCGATGATAATCGTGGATGAGCGTTTCACTTCGCACATAAACATGTAAATTTGTCCCTTAAATTTGACTCACTATTTCATTCTGAATATTTTCACATTTTTTTTGGCAAATATAAACATCGAAAATAAACCATACTGAAATGGAATCAGGTTCATTCGGTGATCTACATCGGTGTCCGTGATCATATTCCTCAATTATGTCACAAAATTCACTTTCCAAAATACTATTTCGTGAGCTTTTCAAACAAATACCTACCTACCTACTTATTTATCAGGATTCTATAATAGAAGAGCATAGTAAAATTCCTTCTTTTCCACAAAATCAAAATGTAGTATACCAAACATGCTTTCCTGAGTATGAAATGCATCAGAATATGAAATTTTGATCTCATCAAAATTTCACTCATATTCCACAAGATAGCCATGGATTCCATTTGACAGAAAATACGTAAACTCATTGCAACAAAAGTCTGAGTAAAAACTCCATATTTATTCATAGTGACGTTGATAATACCAGCAAGTTTTTGGTTGGTTGGTTAAGTCAGCAAAAAAAGATCGGAATTGTTTTGATTGTGGGAGGAAATTACAAAAGCTATAGAGAAGCGCAGCGATTTTCAACGAGAGGCATACCAACAAAATTATTCCACATGTAACTGTTGAGAGAATTGTTTTCAAGTTAAAAAATACTGGGTCCGTGGAAAACTTATTCAGAAAACAACATAGGCACTGAGTTACTGCTGAGGAAACAGAGTTTGGAGTTATACAGAGTGTAGTTGAAACTCCAAGAACATCAATTAGTAAATTGTCTGGGAATTTGGGTTTATCTTCAACTTCTATCCGAAGATTGCTAAAAAAAATACACATTCAAGCCTTATAAACCAAAATTTATTCAGACGCTTAAGGAGAGGGACTACGATCCACGCTTGTATTTTTCATTTTGGCTGCAGGGACAAATTGAAGAAAATATATCATTAACGGAATTTATTTTATTTCGAGATGAGTCAACTTTCACTTCAAATGATGTTGTTTCATCTCAAAATTGTAGATGGTGGTAGGAGTCCACATTTTGCAGTAGAAGCCCGTGATCAATATTCATTCAAAGTGAATGTTTGGTGCGGGATTTCTAATGACAGAATAATTGGACCATTTTTCTTTCGTCGTAATTTGAATTCTGAAACGTACTTGGATTTTTTGAGGAATGATTTCTCCAATGAATTAGACAATTTCACGTTAGAAGAAAGGCGAAAAATGTGTTTCCAACAGGATGGGGCTCCCATCGATAGTACTTTGGCGATAAGGAATTGGCTGGACACCACTTTTCCTGGAAAGTGGATAGGTAGGTTTTCAGAAATTCCTTGGCCGCCACGTTCACCTGACCTGAACCCATGTGACTTTTTCTTGTGAGGCTATTTAAAAGATACTGTTTACAAATTTGGACCTTTTCGAAATATTGGGCACTTGGAAGAAACGATCCGTTATGTGCAGCAGAAATTTCTCCAATTTTTTTGTTGAACGTTCGAAAAGAGATATACCATAAAACGATTTTATGTATAAAAAGAGAAGGAAGGCATATTGAGATATGAATTGTTATTATATAGAAATAGTATTGTTGAAAATTTGTTGTTTTGTTTATAGAATATTTGAATTACTTGATTGAATAAAAAAACCTGTTCTGCAGAATGTCTTTTTTGGACCACATCTCATCATTTTGAATTGAGTTATACATTTATATCTAACACCAATAAGTAGCCATCGACCAATGCTGAAAAAACTATGAAAATATTCAGAATTTCTTTTTATTTTAGATGAAAGTGCGATAAATTAATAGTTTTCCAGTTTATGTACGAAGTGAAATGTTCATATCATCGAAACTTGATTATAATCTAGAATACACGATGATTTTGAAGTGTCATGTCATCACAATGGTTGAGGAATTCTGATACAACTGTTAGATACGAACCGATGTAACAGCAAGGGTTCTGACAAAATCCTATTTTTTAAATATATGCCCTCTGGTGAGGAGAAAATGAGAAAGTTCTGTCATTATTATTGAAATGCAAATGTTTCAGTATAGTCAAGCTATTCATAGGAAAAAAAAATATTTTTGAATAAATGGGAAAATATTTAAAAAAATAGCTATTTCCAATTTTCTTGAATTGTCTCAAAAACTATAACCCGACTCATGAAAAATCACGCTTTAAAAAGTATAAACAAGAAAATATTCTGATCTGAGATTGTTATGTAAAAACTATTCAATAGTCATCATCTATTAAATTGAAAAAAAATAAAAATTAATGTATTCAATACATATTCATAGCGATGGACAGAGGGTAGCCGTGGTCATATGCCACCTACCCCAACAAAATAATACATTCTAACAGTAGCAAGCGATCATAAGCTTTGGGGCAAAGTGGCATATGACCACGGCTATCCTCTGAACATCACTATGAATATGTATCAAATACATTTAAATATATTACGTGTAAGTTGGTTATTCAATAGATGATAAATATTGAATAGTTTGTACATAACAATTTCAGATGAGAATATTTTTTTGTTTCATAATTTTTAGAGCGTGTTTTTTCAGTAGTCGGGTTTTTGTTTTTGAACTTATTTTCATTCCCTACTTTTCAGAGCGTGATTTTTCAATAGTCGGGTTTGAACTTACTTTTCAATGATGAATGACTCATCGTCCCAAGAATTGAATATAGTTGGATTTAACGGGAATCAATTCATTCCTTTTCCAAAGCTGAAATGACAATATTCACGTTAAGATTGAAACAAAGAACATATCAATGACACACCTTTGAAACTAAGTTTTCCTGCTCATGGATTCAATAAAAAAACTGTTGAGTGGTCGATACAAACTCTGGCCGATAACATTGGCACAAATCACACATAAAAAACTTTAAAAACTTTAGAATTGTACATAAACAAATACAGACACTTTAAAATGAAACAACACACAACCGTGTATGGAATTCATTTGAAAACAATTGGTGGCCAAAAGAAGCGCCACTTGTTTTTGAAGTATACCTCTTTCATCTGCGATAATATTGACCTATTCAGAAAAAGACACAATGTCATCTAATAACGAAACAAAAAAGTCAATTTTCCAGAAGATTAGAGAACAAAAAAACGCATTTTCAATTTGACATGTGATGATGTCCGAATTAAAGGTGTCAATATCGTAAGAATAAAAATCACTAATACGCCAATAAATAGAGCAGAAAATGGTTGATTCTGTGACAAAAATAGTACCAGGAAACTGCCTGTGCCATCATACGAAAAATGGTCCGTAGTTATATACTGTTATGTTTCCTACTCACAACTATCATTGCTTAATAATCTATAAACATTTAAAAGCAAAAAATCGTGTTGTTTTTCGTTTTCCGCTTGTAACATGTAAACTGATGATTGATGAGGATCAAAATGCAGAAAAAGCCCTGGCATTACTCGATCGGTTTATTAGTAAAGGAGAAAAACCGAAAAAACCGGAAAAATCAGGGTTTTTTTTTTTAAATCATGGCACCGTCATTTTTCAAGTTGTAGCGCAGGCTCTTCTCGACAAAGAATTGATTGCTGTCGGATAATTAGTTTTTGCATAATTGCTATTTGATCTTTTCAATGTACTTTATTGGAGCAAGCCTGGATGCGCCATAGATGGTCCGATTTCAATTTTCCAGAAACATTTTCAAAGTAGAAGTATAGTACTACAAAACATCTATTCTCATTTTGCGTGAAAATGCTGCGAAGCAGGTGAAAAATACTTGAAAACATGACTATGAAACACAAATGTATTCAATTCAAAGTGCTCGAAATGTCAACCATCCTGTTGAATACAAAGAGCCACTCTCTCTATGAAAGACTTCTTAACATTTAATAACATTTGACGCGTCACTCTTCGAAAAGCAGCCCTTATTATCTTCTTCATATTTTCCAGTGTGGTTGGAGGAGTGTCGTAAACCTCATCCTCCAAGTATTCCCATAGGAAAAAATCGAGGCAAGTCAAATCTGGTGATCTCGCTGGCCAATTTTGTGGTCCTCCCCTACCAATCCATTTATTCGGAAAGCACATATTCAAAAACTGTCTGACACTGAATTTGAAATGTGCCAGAGCTCCATCCAATTGTAACCACATCCGTTGTCTGATATTTAGCAGCACATTCTCCAGAAGCTTAGGAAGATCATCTCAAAAAATTGTAAAAATATTTGACCATGCAAGTTTCCATAAAAAAGTATGGTCCCATAACTTGTGTACCTATAATTCTCCCCCACACGTTAACAGACCATCTATTCTGGTGATCCAGAGTACGGAAAAATGAGGATTCACATTACTATAATAATGGAAGTTGTGTCTGTTCACTAAGCCATTGTTACGAAAAGTAGATTCATCAGAAAATTAAATGGAATCCAAAAAATGTTCATCCTCACTAAACTCTTCCAGAACCTATAGACAAAACTCAATTCGTCGATGGAAGTCTATTTCATATAATTCCTAGTGAATCTGAATACGGTACGGGTGAAATTTGTATTTTTTTATTACCCTAGAAATGCTCCGTCTGCTTATCCCTGTATCTTTCTCGATCTTACGTTGACTCGTATGAGGGTTTTCTATGATTGATCCCATAATAAAAAATTCATTTTCCTCATTTCCAATGATAGGTTTTGGTTTATTTGCCTTTTCATAAGCTACACTTCCAGTCCTACAAAATTGATGTAGCAATCGTTTGAAAACCAACTCGTTTGGAAGATTCCGGTCTGGATATTTTTGGGCATACATCCTCGACGCCAAAAGGCAATTCTCTAAACACTCACCTATCGCTGAAATAACATCTATCCGCTCTTAAATGGGATAAATTTTCATTTTCGACGCTAGTTATTCAGTGAATGTTTTGAATAACGTAAAACACAATAACTGTCAATAAGAATTCTTTCAACAAGTTGAATAAATGTCGTTTCAAAGCTATCTTGATTCAAAGAATGCATCGAAATAAGAACTACTATTTGAAAAAGCCAATATCTGAAAAACTATTTAGGTTAGGTATAGGGAATTCCAATATGAAATGAAAGACAATTGAATTTTATATTGTTCAGACCAAAAAAATACAGGGTGTTCTATTTGAAATAACAAAGTAATCTTTGTCCGAAATTATAAAAAAGTGACAATCATTTTTGAACATTCGGTATAATATTGAGAAACGGGTTTTTTCGAAATCAATAGCCCAAAACCTGTTTTATGCTTGGTCAGAATTCGAAGGGATGATTTTTATACATTTCGATGTTATTTAGTTTCCAATTGTACCTAGCATTTTCATAAAGAAATCAATAATTCGAGAACGGTTATACTTACGTTCATAGTACCTCATATGAAATCATATTATTTTTTCGAGACCTATTCAAAAGTGTCACGAAATACAGGGTGTTCCATTTAAAAAACACAACTTTGATATGTCACACTTTTTTGAGCCACCTTGTAGACTCCAAAATAATTTCCTTTCGCAGCCTCAATCAATATACATATAATGAAATGGAGAAATTCCCGAAAAAATTAATGGTTTGGTTTACAGGGACCGTGTCGTATGGGGTACCCCACCCTGTATATATAGTAATACAAGTGCGCTGCTCGCAAGTAATGAATCTTCACGTCTGCTGTTCTACCCCCACTACTCAGCCGCTTTCATATTCTCGGCCGTTTTCGGTCATGTTTGCAAGTATTTCTCACCTATTTCGCAGTATTTGAACACAAAATGAGGAAAGACTTTTTTCTACTCCCATATTATTAATATTGTCCATGTTAACACGGATTTTCATTTCGAAATAGATTTTGGCCAATACACCACCGCCACATGACACTGGCGCCGACTTCATTCCAAACAATTCTGAGACCATGTTATAAATAACTTCTGGTTGTTTTCGCGAGCTAAATTATGTAACGAGTCTCAATCGAGTGCTATTTTCCTTTGACGTCATGCCGGTTTCTGAACTGGGGTCGTGTCCTGAAGCTATGAATGACCGTATAAACTTCATGGAACGTAAACGAGACTTCATCACTGACGTCAACCGTCAACACACACGAAACTAAAACATTACATTCGTTTCTTTTATTCGATCCAACCACAAGTTTCAGTCGTGTTTCAATGAGTTTTGGCTCCTTCTAGAATGGTCTGAGAAGTTGTTTTACTCCAGTCTTTTTATAAAAAACAAAGTTCAATACGTGCGTTTAGTGAATACGTCTGGACCGCATTTTTTGTTGTGTTTGTCAGTCTTTGGATGCAAACAAACGGTATTAGGCTAAAGCGGGCAGCAGATAACCAGACCAATCGAGTAACAGAATGAAATGTTTTTAAAATGTTAGTACTCAAGCAAACATAAAAAAAAATCATTGCATGCCTGGGCAAAAGTGGCGCATAAGTTTTGTATGGCCTTTTTTCGGAAAAAATCAACCATAACGATGTATTACATGTCTCCGATTACGTTTGACACTTACTATCTCTCCAGTTGGTCAAGTGGTCTTGGGAGCTGGTTCACGAAATGGAGCGTGGGTTCAAATCCCAGATAGAGAAGCTTTTTTTTTAATTTTTCCTTTCGAAACTGAAAAATGATTTATTTGGGGCGAATATTGGTCCAAAAACAAATTATTTCCCATGTCTGAGAGCTGGCTGCAAAAAACCTGTCCGATCGAGTAACACCATGAAATGTTTTCTCAAGCTTTCATTTAAATTAATATATGTAGGTATGTTCAGTTCAAATCTTGCAGGGCCGGATTAAGAGGGGAGCAAACGGGGCTGCAGTCCCGGGGCCTCCACAAGAGAGGGGCCTCCACAATATACATTTTTAGGTAAAATTTCCTAACAAATACCGAAGAATATGCAAAATTATTTATAAAAAATCTGACAACGAAAGAGCAGTTCTCCTACTTTTTCCTCTCATTTTTCGTTTTAAACATTAAAAAACATGTTTCGTATTCTTGTCAAAATCCATGGTTAATATTAATCTTCGATCTGATGAATCATGTGTATATGCGAGAAACAATCACCAAGTAAAACATCATACTATTATACAAAATATTATATCGTATCGAAATTAGTTGTAAAAACAAGAACAATTGAATTAAAAAAAAATATAATTTTTTTTTAATTAAATGAAAGATTTTCTGTCGACGTATTCTTCGAATGACACAAGCGATCTAGATACACAATGAAATTCGATAATCATAAGCAAAAGAAAATAATATTTCAATTTATGAATATGATTGCATCAAATATTTATAAGAGCCCTGTGCGCATTCCATAATAGAACAAAAGTTCAAATTCTGTTGACTATTTTTCTGCCGATTCTACGAACACTTTGCCCGTCTACACCTGTTTTTCTATTTATTTATTAAGTGTCCGCTGAGTGGCGCGCTTGTAACAGAGAAATTCCCGAAATCTGAAAGTGTGAGTCTAAGAGAACAACAAATGTAAATCCTTCTGAAAAGGACTATCTATCTATCTATCTAAGATGTTCTACTATCAAATTCTTGAAAACCAAAATTTCAGAGCTACATTCTCAAACATTGAAATTACAGTGATTATTTTTTAACAATGCTAGAAACCAATGGAAACGTTCAATTCAAATAATTCATATACGCTTTGGCCAATCAATAGTGGGAATATTCTACCTAGATAATTGTCGCGGGAATAATTTGAGGTATTTTGTTTTTATTGTCTGACAACCTATATTTTTAATTTGACGTCTGTCATCAATTCGCATGAAAAGTGTGAAATGAATCAAAACCGGTTTGGTACATTATATAGTTTTGCAAGGAAATGTGTTTATGATCATAACATCAAAAAATAATCTAAAGAATACCACACGAGAGTTCGATATAGTAGAAAATAATTATCTAGATTTCTTTCTCAAACTTGTTGGCAATAGCCACTCGAGCCAGTTGGTTTCTCTTGTCTATTGCCTGGCAACAAGTTTTCGAAAATCTGTCGAATTATTTTCACTCTCTTGTGATATTACAAGTGAGAATGTGATGATGTCAAATTGCACTGGAGAGCGCTCATTTTCCAAAATGTCAAATCTTGCAAGTGAATTTTGACCTACTTCTAGTTGCCCCATTAACGTGAAATTTGACAGGTTTTCACTATTCCGGTGACAATGCATTTCGGAACTTTTGTCAAAGAAAAACCAAAATGGCGGACGAGTTTTGCCATTATAGTTCGATTCTATTCAAAATTAGTATGTGGGGGCTTTCGAAGCCTAACATCATGATTTCTTTGCCAGAATTCATGAATTGGTAGAGCGATGAACATGAAGGATTTTTGCAACATATCCATAATCATATCCTTCTTTCATGAAAGCAACAACTTTTGCGCAATTTTCCGCACTCAAAACCATGGTAGGAGTGAAAAAAATCACTGTCAAACTGACATTAGGGCTACAACGGGAAAAGCCACCTCAACAAAAAATAACATTTCTCGAAGTAAACTGTTGGTGACAAGTTTCGCTCTTAAAAATCAACCAGTGCACCAAAATCAAACAAAAATAAAGTAGGAAAGAAATGGTTCTCAACAAAAATTGGTATTTTGCTGTACTCTACAAGGCCGTCAGGGTCAACTATAATGGATACAATAGAACTGGTACGGGAAAACGATTAACGCTTAGCGCCGGACCGTTACTTTGGTGCCCGAATAAAGGCCGTGACACACCTATCATGTACCGTTTCCATCCAACTACGATCATACAGTCGGCCGAGTGTCTGCGAGTTTGCGAGGAACATGGTACTGAAAGAAAATGTATTAAATCGAGGAAAATTGCAGTTAATAGTGAGCAATGCAGCAATGTCAAAAAAAACTCTTGTAAGTTTGTCCAAGCTTTCGGAATTGGTTCATTCCATCATCAGGGAACTACAATTTATTAAAAAATATTACATATGGGAGATTATCATTGAGTGAATTGATAATACTTACAACTAAGGTGAGAATGGATGACACGATGTTCAGTAAATTTTTTTTTGTCTTTTGACATTAAGGTAATAAATAATGAGAAATGTAAAACAGAGAAATGAACTAATGTTCAACTACCACACACATGTTAAAATCTCTTCATCCATGTGGTTGGAATCAAAACTGATAGGTCAGAAATTAAATTCACATTAGACAGCTGTATGTGACATTGACATTGACACATGTCAAGTAATATTTATGTCACCTAGGGTGCCAACTGCGACAGTGGTACCAACTAGTGTAGTTTACTATTACCTGTGATTAGGTTTCAATGAATGATGGAACTTGAAAATTATGATATTTATATTGTTGTGAGGAAAATAAAGTTTGATAATGGATAAAATGTTCAGTTTATAATGTATTTGTACCAGAGTTTGATCTAGTTGGGTTTATGTCTAGTGACAGTAAATAAGCATGAATCTCAATCAAGTGATTGATATCAGTTTTTTTTAATACAGTTGTTATCTTGAGCTATGAACGCCATTTCTAGAAAGACTTTTTTGCCCAGTGGGACTCACTTGCTAATACACTCACTGACCCATAGTCAATGTGATGATCGTGTGTGTTAACATGAAGTGCTAACGCACATCTTTCTGGATAAAGCCTGCTATCACTTTTGTGTGAGGTGATACGACTGTTTAATGTTCTTGAAGTATGGCCTATATACTGCCCATCACAATTTCGACACGGAATACTATATATGATTTTTGACATTGATGTGACTGGTGTCTTATCTTTAACTTTGAAGAAAATTGATTTTACTGTTGAAATTGTTTTGTTGGCAATTTTACAATTGCTTACCGAGCAAAAAAGTATTGTGAGTTTGGGAGTAATCTCCTTGATATACGGAAGTGAGGTGTAAACCGGTATTATAGGGGTAGCATAAGATTCATTCACATTCTAAACTGGAAGGTGAGTTGTACAAAATACTTTGCATTTGCTGCATTCCCCACTATCAACTAGTTTATATCCTAACTAGTCACCAAAGACTACCCTTTCATATATATATATATATATATATATATATATATATATATGACAGGGTTACGGCATAAAACAGCTCTAGGAGAGTTCGGGTGACCAGACGTGAGATGAGGCAAGTGTCCCACTGCTGCCAACATATATTAATTATTCAATTGTTTGTATTGTATTTATCCTTTGTTGTTCTTCTTGATTGTAAGTTTTGGTTTGAACATAGAGTGTGTTGATCAATAACTCCAGTAGTATTTAATTCATCATCATCTGCGAAGGCATTGTATAGTGCAGTAGTAGTAATTGTATTTCGTAGTTTTGAGAAAATGCCTGGGGACCACATGCAGTGGTGTGAAAAACCGTACGAACAATACGTATTCGTGCAAATTTGATTCCATAGCTGTTCAATTATTTCCAAAAGGTAGTTACTGATACCATTGTTCAAAGAGAATCTTCTTCCAATGCTCATACACCATCTGCATGGATCTTCCTGGTCTTCTTCCATATTGTTTTTTCAGGCCTTAACAATACATTCTACAAAAATTGATTCATTTGTTATATTTTTCATTTATTTCTTCTGTGCTCGTCGCGTTCAGCTGGGTATCCTGGCACACATCAGACGTCATCAAAATGGAGGTTTTGCCGTAACCCTGTCAGATTATTTATATAATAACCCTGGTACTGACTTTAAAAAAATTAATTTGACATTTCGGGACTCGGCATAGTTTCAGCTCATATCATGTTGGCAACATTGAAATTCAAAGGAATCGCACTGATCAGCGATGACTTTTCATCGTGTGAAAAATATACAAGCAAATTATATAGGTCTCTTCACGACACATTACGCGCAAGCGCATCCGCCATGTTAAAATAGCGGGAAATATGAAAATTTCGGACACTTTCACTTTCTTGCTTGTTTTTTGACCTGTCTACTACGGACAATATACCAGTATCGGGGATTATAGCGCATATTCACGGGTTATACTCGTATAAAGGGTCCAAAAAATGAAATATGGCGCACGTTTCTTTTTTTTTTGATTCTGAGTTCATTTCATCATCAGAACTACCAGGATAATCATTTTCTGCTTGAGGTCCCCTCTCGGTAGACATGTTTTTATTTTCACTACTTTCACCCTTTTTTTCTGATCACAAAGCTTCAAATCAAGAAAAAATATTTATCCAAATTATAAGGGAATATAATTGGACTTACTTATCCAAAGAGTCCGGTCCTGTATAGCTCCGGACGACACTGTCGAATTTTGCTCTGCGAATATTTAGTGTTATAAAGCTTCCTCTTCAATTGGTTGACGGTCTTGTGCCAAAGATCAGGAGAAGAACCTCCCATCCACCCTCTTCATTGGAGTCCCGACGAAAATCCTACCCAGTGGAAATCGACAAGCCCCCTGGTGAAGGTAGCCTGGATTCGAAGGAATCAGTGCTCCTGGGGATCGGCTCTCTCTCGAAGGCCGATCTCCTGGAGGTGCTAGGGACTTTGCTGAACTCCCTCGGAGATGATCTGATGAAAATCCCCGTGATTAGCAACCTGATATCCACCAAAAAGGCTGAAGTTGGAACTGATAGCAGCACACCAGCTCCAAAGAAGCACAAAAGAAATGATTTTCCAGCTCTACCACCACCCAAAGGCACGTTAAAACCTTCTTCAAGCTTCCTTGGCACACGTAGAAGTTCTCGAATAGTTGAAGATACTAATTTAGATCAAAATTTGCAAAATTCCACAAACGTCAAAATCTCAAATAAATCAAGTTCTGTCAGACGTGACATTAAACGAATCCTACGTCGATTGTTCCAGAAATCCAGGGGCGGATTCAGCCAGTGCGCTCATTTCGGACCAGGGCTTAGAAAATTCCCCAAACCAAATTTTAAATTCTACTGAGGGTTCTAGCATACCCGCAACGACCGGAAATTTTCAAAATTCTCAAAATCTGACCGAAGACGATACAAATATGGACATTACTAACGACTCTGTACGACCACAAACAGAACAGACACTACTAACGATCAAAAAACAGCAGGTACCTCCAATCACTGTTAGGGACAAGAGCAAGTGGGTAACAGTGACTTCACTTTTCAAATCAAACAACATCAAGTTAGACCAACCTGCAAAAAATGGATTCGACGGAATAAAATTTTTTCCAACTTCACCCGATGATTATAGAAAGATCTCGAGCATCTTCAGGGATCAAAATATCCCTTTCCATACATACACTCTCCCTGAAGATAAGAAACTCAGGGTCGTCTTCAGAGGCGTCCCCGAGTTTATTACTTGTGACGACATTAAAGCTGAGCTGGTTGACAGGGGTTTTACCCCGGAATCAGTGGCACGACTACATAAGTTGAACGGAGAGAAGAAAGTTCTCCCTCTTGTCTTAGTTCTGATAAGCAAGGAACAGCGTGACATATTTAACGTTAAAGATATCCTGAATGTCAGAGTGACAGCGGAACCACAGAGGCCAAGGGCCTCTGTGGGACAATGTTACCGTTGTCAAAAGTTTGGCCACTGTCAGCTGAACTGCTGTGCCACCCCCGCTTGCGTCAAATGCGGGGAAAATCATATATCTAAGGATTGTGTCAAGCCGAAATCCGAAAAAGCAAAGTGTGCGAATTGTGAGGGGGAGCACACTGCGAATTATCGAGGATGCCCCAAGTGTCCTCGAATAAGGCGTAGGGTGAACCCCCCGAACACGAGGCACCACAATCCTAGATATTTTCCTGCAAATTCAGGCAGGACGCAGTCGGGGATGTCATATGCAGCGGCGGCCCGTGATAACCCTCCCGCACAGACAGCTCAGCTTAATAGTCCCAGAGATATTCTGTCGACTTTAGATCAAATGAGGACACTGCTTGCGCAGTTCGCTGAGGCTGCTGCAACACTCTCGACCGGTTTCAACCCTAACTAATGGGTGAAAGGCAGCTTCCGAACTTCATCAAAGCTGTGAGTTGGAATTGTAATGGCCTGCTCCAGAATAGACTTGAGTTTCAAGAGTTTCTTGTAGATAACAACATTGATGTTGCTTTTATGCAGGAGACTCGTTTTAATGGAGAAACTGTTAGATTTCCTAACTACAAAATGCTCAGAAATGATCGACTTGGACGTCCGGGTGGCGGCGTTGCCATTTTGGTGAAGCGCTGCCATTCGCATGTTCAGCTTGGCATTTCCAATGATGATACCCATGGTATAGGAACTGTAGGTATTGTTTCCAACACGAGGAGTGGTCCTATGCGTTTGATCAGTGCTTATAACCCTCCGAACAATCGAATACTTCCTGAAGCGCTCGATACACTCTTGATCGAAACAGATCAACCTGTTTTGGTCATGGGTGATCTGAACGCTAAGCACACACAATAGAGTCGTGTCACCAATCAGAATGGTAGGCGACTGTGGCAACATTTTGACAGGAATGAATACCAGGTGTTGGCTCCGGATGAGCCGACGCATTTCGGTCATCTCAGGCCCAATGTGCTTGACATTGCTTTGGCCAGGAACATCACCTGGAATTGGGACATTCGTACTCTCTCCGAATTGGGCTCTGATCACAACCCGGTGATACAAACCCTAGGGGGTGATCCACCGCCCCAGACAGATCGTATGTGCACCAAGGTGGACTGAGAGAGGTTCCGTTCGCTCCTAGAGACAGGTTACTGTGCTCCTGAGAGAATAGATTTTCCACTTGAGTTGGACGAGGCCGTAGCGCATTACGAGCTCACCATCAAAAATGCTCTCAGGGATCCCTCCCGAAGGGAACCGGCTCCTAGATATCAGGATCAATTTCCTCGAAGAATTAAAAATCTTATTCGAGATCGAAATCGGGCCAGAAGGGCCTATCAAAGGAGTCTGTTCCCTGGGGGCAGAATCCGTCTAAATGAGTTGAATAGGGAGGTTAGAAATAACGTAACCGAGTTTAGAAACGAAAGATTTGGCAACACATTAGAAAATTTAGAAAATGACGGACAGCTTTGGAAATTAAATCGAAATTTAAAGTCGAGAAAGATTGATTTCCCCCCTATTCATGGAGAGCTCGGTATGTGCTACGACTCAGAGTCCAACGCTCAAGCATTTGCTGACTCGATGGAAAGACAATTTAAACTTAATGAGCATCCAGACGATGATCTGGATCGTGATCTTTTGCTAGGAAATCGGGTTCACCGCACTCTAGGAGAACCTGATCGTGATGTCATTCGTCCAGCTTCGTTGGATGAACTTAAGGCGCATATCAGAGGATTAAATCCCGAAAAAGCGCCTGGTTGTGACGGAATTCCTAATTGTATGATTAGGAATTTTCCAGATAACCAGGTGCAGTCATTATTGAATATCATCAACAATTCACTGCGCCTCGAAAGATTTCCTCGAAGGTGGAAGCATGCCATCGTGGTCATGATCCCAAAAGAAGGTCAGAACCCGACCTTTCCGCAAAATTATCGACCAATCAGTTTGTTATGCTGTTCAGCTAAGTTGGCTGAAAAACTCCTTCTCGAAAGGCTTGACGATGAAGTGGAGGACAGAAATGTCCTACCGAATGAGCAGTTCGGCTTTCGTTGCGCTCACTCCACCGAGCTACAGGTTTTGAGGCTGGTGGAAAATACAATATCTTCGCTAAACACCAACAATAGTGCTCATATTGTCCTTCTAGACATAAGTAAAGCATTTGACAGAGTATGGCACGAAGGCCTGCTCTGCAAATTAATCGATTTCCACTTGCCTTTGAGCCTGGTGAAGTGGATAGAGTTGTTCCTCATGGGTAGGACATTTTAGACCAAGGTTGACAATTTCCTCTCGAACCCAAGAGGAATTGAGGCCGGCGTTCCTCAGGGGGCAGTACTGTCTCCTGTATTATACGCACTCTTCACTTCCGATATACCACGAACCGAACACGTGAAAATCTCCCTGTTCGCCGATGATACGGCCTTACTTTCCTCGTCAGCCAACCACCTGATGGGTGTTGTTCATTTGCAGAATGCATTAAACGACCTCCAGCAGTGGTACCTGGAGTGTAAAATAAAGTTAAATCCTGATAAAACACAAGCGATCTCGATGGGTCGCAAGAGAAACAACCCGGAGAGGGAAGTGACTATCTCTGGAAGGGAGATAGAATGGTCGGAACAAGTCAAGTACTCAGGGGTTACTGTGGATCGTCGGCTCACCTGGAAGCCGCATGTGAATATAGTAAAAAACAAAATTGCTACGGAAATCGGCGCACTTTACCCTCTGATTAATAGAAGAAGTAAACTCACTTTAAAAAATAAAGTCAAGATCTATGAAATGATGTTCAGACCTGTCATTTTGTATGCCTCATCCGCCTGGAGCCAAACCTGCAGGACTAGCATTCGCGTCCTGGAACGGGTGCAAATGAAAGTCCTGAGGATGATAACGAATGCTCCGTGGTATGTGCGGAACGATCGGATACTTGAAGACTTGAACCTGCCTTCCATCAGGAGTACAATCAGAGACCGCAATCGGAAAGTATTCGATTGCTCAATAACCCACGAGAACCCCCTCGTGAGGGAAGCTACTGATTACAACATAGACGACCCCTCGCGCTTTAAACGTCCCAGGCACTCCCTGGAGTGATGGGCGACCTATCAACCTATCCCTGGTAGTGAAAGCTGCATCCTCTATAGAAATTTAAATTTTCAAAATTGAATATAAATAATTAAAATATGCCGGCAACGGACAGATGACACCTTTTGGGGACGGAACACGGAAGGACGGAAGAACGAAAAACACAGCATAGAACATAATTACAGTATTGCTTCTTATAATTGTCAAATTCTTTTTAAAATAATTGTCAATTGTCGACGTATCTCTGCGAAGGTTCCACAGTTCACATGCTAGACGTTCAATTTTTGTCAGAATTCGAGTATCTAGCATCTGTAGTATTCTGATTGGAGGGAAACTCAAATTGTACTGAAATTTATGGAATTGTACTGACGAAATTCACAGGAAAACTGAATTTGTATCATAACTCATGTAATTATACTAACGTAATGAATCGGTGTGAATTGTACTAAAAAAGTACCATTGTACTGAGAACGACAGCACGTGCCCATTCCCACTGCCAACCGACTCCGTTTCTGCATCCGATCCATGGTCCGATCGTGCAATCTATTCGTTTTCCGACTGCGGGATGCGTCTCTCTTGGTTTTTTCTTTCGTGTATTGTGCGTTTCATCCACGTTGGAATAGATTTTGGTGTAGAGTAAAATGAGCATACATATATCGAGAAAAACAACTTTAATTTCTATGAGTATCAAGTAAAATATGGAGAAATTTCGGAAAGCTGACAAAGTGAAGTGAGTCAGATGACACGCAATTATTACGCAAACTTCCACGTTTGGAGTTTTTCGAAACCGGATACATCTGAGAGGTTCAACTTTAGAGAGTATTTTCCGATTTCCGTCGAATTCAGTTGTTATCCTTATTACTGAATTCATTAGGTTCATTGTCATGTGTCAGTTTTCTGTTATAAAAAATAGTAGAATTTTGTGATTTGAAAAAATTATTCTTTCTGGTGAATCGAGCAATGTAAGAGAGCCACAGAGAATGTACTCAGTGTTGGATCATCTGCAACGATATCCAAAATGTTGTCCCTGCATCGAGTAAACTACATATTTTCCATTTTTTTTTTCGGTAACAACACCCTTACTTTCTATATTTTCCCCTCTGCAATGGAAATCATATCTGGCCTTTTTTATCTCGCCAATTCTTTATCATCTTCTTTAACTTTCCCTTATATTTGACCTATGTGCACTATAACTTTTATATTCATTTTGCAATTTTCATTCGGTTGTTTTCAATTACTTTCTTCTCTTTTCATTTTCTTGATCATTAATTGGATATTTGTGTATTTACAATTCATAATCCTTTTCCATAGCCGCGGTCAATATTGTGTCTTTTTCGATAGTGTTATTTTTTTTTACTATTATTGTTTTTTTTTAGTTTGTTCTCTGTTAACTTCGTCTTCATTTTTGTTTGGAGTGCGTTGGTTCATTGTCTCACCTTTTTTTGGTAAAATGTTATTTTTCTTCTTCTGCGAAATCGTGGTCACTAGAGGTATTGTCGTGTACCGAAATATTTTCGAAAATAATTCTAGCTTTGTAGTCTGTCCTAGCATCTATGAGGTAACGGATTATGTGTTTTCTTGTTTAGTACTTATTGTAGTTATTGATCTCAATTAGGACTAGTGAAGTAACTCATATTCTTCAAACGTGATTCAATAATGTCAAAATAACAAGATTTCTATTTTGATAAATCTCGACAACTGATTTCAATATTGTGCTGAATTATAAATTATATGAAATGATTGAGTTATTTTCACTAGCTGGCTACTAATTTTTTCTCTCTTCTGTGTTTTGACAATTCGCTTTCATGATTCTGCAATAATTAATAGTCGTTGACAAATTCATCTCTACCTAATTATTAGCGGTTAGCAATAATATTTTGTCATTTTTCCATATGCAAGCGATTGATTTGCAGAAATTGCAGACCCTCATTCAAAAATATTGGAGCAAAAATGCATTAGAAATTTTCAGAGGAATTGATAACGAAGGAACTACATACGTGAAACTAAGTTGTATCTTTAAATGACAGTTTCATGTTAATAATCGATTCTTTGGTGTCACAATCTGTCTGAATTTGTTGAGCGCTTCAAGCACTTCAACGAATAAGTAAAATTGAACACATAAACACTGAATATATCTATTTTTGTTGGCAGTTGTATGAAAAGTCAACACCAGCGAGGAAGACAAATATACATACATAACTCTCACTCGATTTGAATTATGTTCTCCATTTGTGTGACTGTTGAGTAGCCCAAAAATACGTGTTATCATTCATCACGCCTGAAAAGTACAACGATATGAATGCGAAGCAGTAAACGACAATTTTTTGTAGAAATGTACTGAGAGAAAAGCGAAATGACAAGAGTAAAGGTGGTAAATGAGGGTCACCACAGTACTTTGAATCGATGAAAACTGATATTGAACGCATTTTATCCTGTTTAATACAACTTATAGATAAACAGTTCATTTTGAAAGAAGAAGCTATTTTATTTGAACGTAATCAACAATTTTTTTTTGCTAGGGTGTTCATGTCGAAATTACCATTTTTATACCGTCAAATTCATTCATCATTTCAATAGCTGTGTATTTTTCTCTTGGAAATGTTTTTTATTTCATCTCTGCGTTCAACAACAATCACAAGTACCTCCACCAGGAACGACACTGATGAAACGCTAAAGTTGAGGAGACAAACTGAAAAAAAATCAACAGCGCCAGAAAAACTGGAGGGTAGGAATACTACAAGAACTCCTGGGCCAGTAATAAAAGTCTACTGAACGAAGCCAAAAGACTCTTGGAGAACGAATAGCGAAGAAATAGGAAGGAGTGGGCTGATTTCTAAAGAATTCGCTGTAACAACAGACATCAATCTCTCAAAAACAAACAAGGAGTAAACAGGAAAAGAAACAATAAAGGGGTTCACTTTTCTGTTGCTCAGATGCATCAAACACTGGGGGCTATAAAAAAAGGTTCTTGGGAAAGTTGGGGATAGCGCAAAAGGTGCCAATTAATGAAAAACACAATGGGCAATGATCTCATTTGACCGGGAGGGATTTACTCAACAGTAATGCAGAAGGGAATAGAACTTTTGCATGAAAGTATGTGCAAAATATCCAGAGGCTCACAAGCATATACAAAATTCTTGGAGAAATGTGCAATATCTAAAGTTGCAGAAGCTGAACGGCAAAGCTCCTAAGACCAATCAGAGAAGATGGTGGATAGGCATCAGGGCCGACTGCTCAATGGAAACAGAACTCCACAAACTGGTCGAGAGAATGGAGGACATTCTGAAATATAATTTCGACTATTACAACTTTCCTAGATATAGTGGGGGCTTTCAGCAATCCTTATGAAGACTCAATCACCAGATCTCGTAGATAAAGAGGGGTCGCGAAACCCCGTGTGGCCTGGATAGTCTTGATGCTGAGAAACAGGACGATGACACACATCCTTAATGGAGGAGACAGACTGCCCAGGGAGCAGTTCTTTTAACAGTTTTGTGTGTGTAACAGTGCTTTGAATGACACTTGAAAAGCTCAGGTCCCCGTCTTCCTAACTCACACAAGTCTATGACTACCGAGGGTTGCTTTGCAACTGAGTTGGCGGTCACAGAAACACTTTTTAACACACTTTTATGGTAGTTTTCTGTATTTGTTCTGAATAATAAATAATGAGAAATTCCATCAGCAGCCAATATGAAAACACTTCTATGAACGTATCAGTTGTCATGTGTTCTTCTCAATCTTAATTATCGTATTGTCATGAATTTCCAAAGTTTGTGGTTACGCTTATCAAAATGAATTCAGAATGAACGGATAACATCGAACAAATACACCCTAAAAAAATCCGTTGGAAAATAACGCTAGCCTTGGGGAGTAATGAATAAATGAACCGAAGATTTTTTTCTATGCAGTTGAAAATTATTGGTTGGTTCAGGAGTTATAGTTTCGACATCAATTGCATTTGTATAATTTTCAATGGCAATTTTTTTTTTCAAATGAAATAATTCATGTTGAAAAGGGAAACATTCTCAATTGAATATTGTTAGAAAGATTTTTCTGTGAATTGAAAAATCCACGATTAAAATTTTAATCGTGGATTTTTCAATTCACAGAAAAATCTTTCTAACAATATTCAATTGGGAATGTTTCCCTTTTCAACATGAATACCTCACAAGAGGTTATCTTGACGATGGAAGATAGTGACTAAAGTTTATCTTTCAGTCGCAGATGATTCCACATCTGATTTTATGAACATCCTGTTTATATTTTCAACAAATCGAAATAATTCAATTCAAAACAATTATGTTCAAGTGACTCAAAGTATT
Organism: Gonioctena quinquepunctata; assembly: GCA_018342105.1. NCBI lineage: Eukaryota > Metazoa > Arthropoda > Insecta > Coleoptera > Chrysomelidae > Gonioctena > Gonioctena quinquepunctata. The sequence goes on from JAFIRS010000829.1 coordinate 138,181, forward strand.
TATATTTCAAATAAATCAAAACACTAACTCAATCTTTCATTTTTTGTGCCCACATCTTGGGTCTAAGACACAACAAAACGATATCCATTCCTATCCTGAAAAAATATCCACCAAAATCTGCTACATTCTGATCCTGAAGTGCTAATCATGAACTGGAATACTCGGGAAAACGACTACGCTGTGTGGTTTGGAAATGCAGAAGAGAAGTGTGTAGCAAAATAAATGACGTTAGGCATTTCGTATTTTTCTACAAACCATAATAATAAGTGGTATTCTAGTTGTATGTGGCAGCGGTTTGATATTTGTTATAATATTTTTCATTAATTTCGTCCATCAATACACGTGTTGTATGGTTCATGAGGGATTGGTTCAATCCATTTCATATGACGCTGATAAGGATAATGCTCCAAGTTCACTTAGTAGATTGGCTCAGAAGTATTAGGCAAGTTCAATCTCATTTCCCAGAAATTGATATTGATATATAAGGTTGGGTCACGATGAGTATCTAGAGATTTATAATGTACTGATTGTGTATTTATAGCTCGATGTTGAACGTGCTTACTGGAGAAAATATGTTGTGTGAAAGATACACATTGAAAATTATGACAATAGATTTGTTGGTAACTTGGGGTAATTCTCTGGACATTTTACTTCTCACAATTCTAGTATCGGTTATTCCGGTTATAGTCGGAGGAAAGAACTCTCTTTCACACTTTTTTAGCAATATCTTCAAATTATTTCTCAATTAGTTTAAGAATCATTTTAACTAGTTCTTTCAAATGATGTTCTGTAGATCTGACTCTAGAGAAGATGAGGATCAGGGAAGATAATGGAATGGGGAATGGGGTGAGTTGTAATTCCTGCATCGGCTTATTCTCCTTCAGATGATCCTGAACTACCATCCATGAAGGCTGTGAAAGATCTGATGAAGTGCTGCAGACAAAAAAGACTGCAGATGTTAATCAATGCCAATGCGCACCACACCGTCTGGGGCAGTAGCGACACCAACAAAAGGGTCCTACAGTTCGCGATAGCAATCGTCCTGGGTCTCCTTAGTGTGGAAAACAAACCGACTTTCGTTACAAAACCAGGAGAAAGGTACTTGACGTTACACTAGCCTGCCAGTATGTGAATTATTTTGTTTCAAAATGGAATGTGTCTGGAGAGGAGGATTGCTCTGACTACAGATACATTAACTAAATAAAAAGCGACATACCAAAATTAACAGAATGGGAAGAATGAAAGCCAAAATTATCACGTTACTCTCCGGCATTGCAAAGAACGATAGGTACAAACGATATCTGCGTTCAACAACAATTGTCTCCATCACCAGACCAGAAACGTGGCCTGATAGAATGCTGAACTTGCAAGTTTGATGAGACAAACTATAAAAAAATTGCCCTCGTCAAGAAAACGGGAAGGTGGGATGAATACAAGAACGATTTGACCAGTTATAAAAGTGCACCGAACAAAGTCAAGAAAAACTTGTGGGTAAGGTACTGTGAGGATATAGATAGTACTGAAGAGTGCGCCAGACTCCACAGAATTCTGAGGATAGATCTAATGCGATACACTCTCTCAAAAACGAACAATGAGAGTACACCACTAGGAAAAGAAATAATAAAATATCTCTTTGGAGTTCATTTTTCTGTGGCTCACCTGCTGATGAGGGTAGTCTGCAGGCTCTGAAAAGAGGAGCCGGAGAAAGTCGGACGTAAGCAAGACATATGGTAACCTATGAAGAGTGCATGATTTATCCAGTACTATTGCAGGAGGGATCAGAACTACGGTATAGAAGGCTCTGTGAAATACCCAGAGGTATTCATGTTGGCATGGAAAATATCCTCAATATCTTCCATCGTTTCTCTTTTAGGGTATCCATGTTGAACATTGTGGAGTATTTCATGTTTCCCTATTCAACATGAATACTCCACAAGAGGTTTACTTGAACGATAGATGATAGGGACTAAAGTTTATCTTTCAGTCGCAGATGATTCCACATCTGATTTTATGAATGTCCTGTTCATATTTTCGAACAAATCAACCCAGGAACAGTTTATTACTTGGAAACAAACCAAAGAAAAAAAATTGATGAGGAAACGGTCCCTGAAACCAATTAACCTCAGGTCCTTTGGACTGAAGGAGCTGGTGGATGACTGCACAAGGACCAAAATGCATTTAGAACCCACTGCTCAACACAAACAGTTCTCTACAAACTTGTAAACGCTGGAAAACAAATGGATTCTACTAGTGGTATTGTTAGATATATAGGGAGCTTTGATAATACTTCTATAGTCATCGGGTAACTTAGATATTGGTAAGCTTTGTGTGGACTGGGTAGACTCAGGGCAGGTTTATCAATGCCCGGTTAAATCTGTCAGCTACGTAGCCCACCGCTATCTCTAGCCGCCAGCCAAAGTCTCAGTTACATTAGATAGCGTTTATCAATGCACCACATGACCGACAGGTAGCTAACTGGAGGCTAAGTGTAATTGAGCATTTGGCAACCTCGTCCGTGATATAAACGTGGGTGTAATGTTGTCAGAGTGTAAATTTCTCATTTTAATTTAGTGGTTTTAGTTTTGATTATATAAGTATATATTGTTTTTTTTATTTTAATAAAAATACATTATTAGTAAATTGAAATTTTGTTTATTTAAAGAAATGATATAAAAAATTATTGCTGAACAACTAACCCTCTAAAATAATTATTAATTAGATTATCCCTGGTATTGTTGATGTTGTTTTGTACAACACCTTCTGGCTGGATTTCTCCGTCAAAATCAATATTTACGATATGCATTGTGTTGGAATATCCACTGTCGGCTACTATGAGACAATTGGGAAATTCATTATATAACAACCGTCGCCTTACATTGGAATTGTCAACAACTGTTTGATCATGTGAGGAACCAGGCCAGCGTGGTACTATGTCCAAAATTTTTAAATTGGGATCCGATATGGTCTGCACATTTATGGAAAAATAACCTTTCCTATTCCTGAATGTTTCAGCATTGTTGCCCCCTAGAATGAAGATAATAGAAACCATGTAACAAGCATTATACTACTCGAGAAATACCCAATATGAATTTAATTTTCCATCCTTTTGTCTGAAATTCCCTCACCTTTTACTGATTACATCAAATGTCCCTGCCTTTTTTGTGCAAATTACAAATTCCCCAACATTTTCAGCATTTTTGAGGACAATTTTTGTGAACACTGGGTTTAGAAAGTCGAAACCGAGTAGTAAACTCGACATCATCGAGCTCTTCAAAGGAATTCATCCGTTCTTTAACAGTATAAGGTCGTCTTTTGTACTCCACAAATTCCAATATTTCTTCAAGCTTTTCATCGAAAAGATCGTCAAGTTCCTCAAGATCCATTGCCAATAATAATGAAACGAAATACAAACACACATAACCTATATTAATTGGACGCTACTAAACTACTATAAATAAATCAAACTGGAAGCTTTTCGATTTCGCCCCAAACGATGATAATACGTTGAAATTTGAAATTGAAATGATGAAAAATATGAAGGTTATCTATGCAAAATATAAGCAAACAATCATGACACAGTTGACAGTTAGAATCACGGAACCCCACTTTCTCGTATTTAACTGTATGTTCTATGGATAACATCAACTTGATAGTGGCAGCTAGGATAGCCGAAAGTTTGACTGACAGCTGATGCAAACTGGCAGTTGATAAACACTTTGGCCAACAGCTAAGATTTAGCCGAAGGCTACAATATTTAACCGAGCATTGATGAACCCGCCCTCAATGCTGAGAAACTCAACCATAACGGAGGAGACTGTAGTGGCCTTAGTGGCCAAAGGTTACCTACAGGGGTATTTCTTCCTTCAATGCCGTGAAGTCTCGTCACGGATGGACTACTAAGGTCACAAAAACCTTGGGTACGACGATGACATAGTCGTTCTAGAACAAGTGAAATAGCCTGTAAGGGATCGTATCCAAGAGGCTCCAAAATTCGTTATCAAATGGACAGATTCGGAAGAGCTGAACACCAGCCCTCAAAGAGCACCATAGTAACATTCAATCATACATGGAAACTAGAAGATCGAGGGCCCTAAAACTTCGGCAAGAAACCCTATAGACTGAGGAAAAAGTCAAAAACTTCGGAGTGATACCAGACTGGAAACCGACCTGGAACCAACATTTGATGAAAGTTACCAGAAAAGTGGAGACAACACTAATTGTAGCCAGATGCTCTCTGCAAAAAGGATTCACTTGGAAAAAAATGGGCCATAAAAATGGCTGTATAACAAAGCCTGCCATAACGTATGATTTCTTGGCGTTGTGGCCAAAGACACAACAAATCGCAAGGAAAAAAAACGAGTGTGCTTTAGAGATAGGCAAATGGTATACTTCTTGTCTCAGTTCTCAACTAGTCATGGAACTTTCAGATCTTAACCTTCAGAATAAATAGATCAGCCGATGACCTGGGTATCTAATGCCATCAATTAGACGATGTGGAACATATCATGAGCACCTATGATAGATGACACCGCGAGAGAAACCGCTTTGAATAGGAATCAGGAAGGGAGGCAATACCTGAAAGCATTATTGAATACATGCTCAGCTCGAAAGACAATAGGCGAGGACAGGAGGAATTATGATCTCTTTGAATATGCTGTAAAATACATAACGCTCGAAAGACAATAGGCGAGGACACGAGAAATTATGATCTCTTTGAATATGCTGTAAAATACATAACGCATATATAAATGTCCCATATAAATTTTTTTGAGTCGAATTAATTACAGCAGCGTAATCGGGTTGATTGTGACGTTGAACGGCAATGTTGCCAAGTTTTTTAAGATATAGATGTCGGAACTAGAATACTATTCACGATGTCAAGCGACGATGGCGGATTTGAAGGTTGTAAAAACATTCGATCTGCCATAAAACAATATATTGTCGATTTTACAGTGCACATAAACCTTGTTATTTTTGATATTATGAATCATTGTGGTACACTTCCCGATAAATTGAAGTAGAACAACTTTTGAACATCAGAAACTCAATTTTTCAGTTATGCGAATTGATCTTAGTAGAACATATTCATGCGGAATTGCCTTCTTACCTCATTTCGAAATGTATCAAAAAATGAAACAGTAATTCATTGAAAATATCCAATAAGTAATTAATGTTTTATTAAATAATAAACAAACACAAAAACAACCAAATTCAATATATAGTCATGACCCCGTTATTATTGATTACTCCTTGCATCCTTCTGGGCATTCAATCTATTGAATTGACAGTGAGATTCTGAATTTCAGCAATGCTTTCCCAGGTGTCCTCAACACAATTGGCGGTATGCACTGAGAAATTATCTTGCTGGAGAATGAAATTATCACAAGGAAAACTCTGAGTAACTGGAGGCAACCAGTGCACCGATCTTACTTTTTGAGAGAATAAACATTACAATTACTCGACAGAGGGCGCTGGGGCATAACAATTCGAACATGTCGAAAGGCATTGAGGTCGAGTTGCACACCGTTGAAAAGGTTATTCAATTATAGTTTCAACCATGGTTGTTCTACGGAATCAATAGAGGAAAATTCATTACTAAAATTATTTTTCATTTTCGAATTCGTTTTAAAGCTTAATTAGGTAGGAATTTTGAATCCATACAGTTATCCAATTTTTTGAATTGTTGCGGCCGATAGTTGAGGAAAATCCATATTGAAGTAAACAGAAGAAACTCAATTCACTCAATGATTTTCACCAAACTGGGTTTACAAAACCACGACACGTGTTTCGCTATACAAAAGCCTTTTATAGCCTTTCCAAGATAGTATACCCAAATAATACCCAACTCATTTATTTTTGATAACTATAATTATAAAGGGTATCATTTATCGGATTTAGTGAACTGATTATCAAGCAATAACCTAGAAATGCCCTTTATATAATTGGATTATTTTGTCGATGTTCAGGAATTCCCAATGTAACAATGATTATATGATTACTTACCTGCTCTTTATATTATCGCATTTGTATTTAAAGGAGAGTTTCATTTCACTTCTACTATTTTCATTTTGAATGTGTAACATTATCATGGTTTGTGTACGTCCTATCGAAGAGAAAACTGAGGGAATCTAAATTTTTGGTGAGGCCCGTGGGAACTACCATGCAGCAGAGATAATTCCTAAATGAAAAATTGCAGCAGAGATAATTTTTAAATGTAAAATTCTCTGATCATCTAATAACTCGAAAGTATTTGAGGGAACTGGTTGAAAAATTTAACAGAACTGGCCCTGTTCATAGGGGCAGTGGAGCTGGCAGAAAATAAATTACGGAGCAGACGCAAGTTTCGGTAATTGCCGAAATGGTGGTCAATCCTCAACAAAGTACCTCACTTGTAGTGTAGCAAATACGATTGACGTATCAACATCGACAGTAAAAAAATATTTGAAGAAACACAAATTCCATCCATACAAGTTGGTAATGTTCCACCAACTCACAGAAGATGACCCAGACCGAAGAATGGAATTCTGTGAAATTATGATGGAAAAGATAGCTGGGAACGGCAATTTTATTGAAAATATTTGTTTTTCAGATGAAAGTACTATTTTTTTGAACGGAAACGTGAATACACTGAATGTGCGGTACTGGAGTGACACAAACCCCCATATCTTTTGAGAAGGTCACACACAGTTCCCACAGAAACTAAATGTGTGGGCAGGAATTCTGGGACACCATATTGTAGGTCCTTCATTTCTGGAAGAAAACTTGAGAGGTAATTTATACCTGGAGATGCTACAAGAAACGATCGATCCACTCATTTTTTTTTTTTATGTTCTGGTTCCCACGAAGAGGGATATCCTGTAATGTTCAGAGAACATCGTGGGAACCAAGAGAAAGAAGGTAGGAGTTGGTGTTCTTCTTAAATTTCTGGAGGTTGTATGCCTCGGGGAACACCTCCCTAGGCAATGAGTTCCAAAGCCTCGCTGTTCGTTGGATGAACGAGTCTTTGGAAAGTGATGCTCTGCAGGTCTCCAAAGTGACCACGAAGGGGTGTGATGACTGAACTTGACGGGTTAGTCTAGAAGAGACTGCCAAAGCAGGAACGATTGTTGATATTTCAGAAGAGCATCGCCCATGAAAATATCTATAAAATAGAGACAAATCGCCAAGTTTTCTACGGTGTTCCAGACAAGTGAGCGAGTTTGTAAGCGAGGCATCACCGACGAGACGAATTGCCCTTTTTGGACAGAATCCAATAGCCTCAGGATATGTTTAGGTGCCGCGCTCCAAATATGGGAACAGTATTCTAGGACAGGTCGGATCTGTGCCTTATAGATCATAAGTAGCTGGGTGGGGGTGAAATAGCTTTTGGCACGAAACAAAGAACCAAGTTTTTGGGATGCACTTTTGGCAATGGACCTCACGTGATTTTCCCAGGAAAGGTTATTGCTGATAGTAATACCAAGCATCGATATGGATGACTTCAGTGGTATGGTTACTCCTGACAAAGTTATGTAAGGCACAGTGAGATCGACTTTTCTAGAGAAAAGACATGCTTGTGTTTTGTTTGCATTGAATTCTACCAAGTTATTAGATCCCCACTCGAGAATTGTTGCTAAGTCCATATTTATATTATTAACATTTCTTCCTCGTTCATTTCTGGTTTCACGGGCTGATATAGGGGCCCTGGAAGAGAAAGCGGTATGGAGGGTACTATCATCGGCAAAGCTGTGTACTGGACACGAAGTTGCTTTCAACAGGTCGTTGATGTGAAGTAGAAATAGTGTTGGTGCGAGAATAGATCCTTGCGGAACACCAGCATTTATGAGTAGAGTGTCAGATGAAACTCTATCGACCACTACATGGAGAGACCTGTTTGAGAGAAAACTAGCAAGCAGAGAACACAGCTGAGGGGGCAAGCCATAAGACGGAAGCTTGGCGAGGAGTCCCTGGTGCCAAACTCGATCGGACGCCTTGGAGATATCTAATGCCACAGCTGAAGTTTCTCCATACTTTTCAATAGACAGCTGCCATATATGTGAGACGTAAGCGAGCAGGTCACCAGTTGATCTCTGATGGCGGAAGCCACATTGCCTATCGTTGACAATTCCTGAGTCTTCCAGATATTTCATGAGCTCGATGTTGATGGCTTTTTCCATGACCTTTGAAATAATAGATAGCAGTGCGATAGGTCTGTAGTTGTTAGGTAGGGCCTTGTTGCCTTTTTTAGGGACTGGCTGTACTCTTGCAATTTTCCAATTGGACGGAAATACCTCCAAATTGTAAGAATGGTTGAACAACTTGCAAAGAACAGGTGTTAGTTCGGGGGCACATTTCTTGAGAACAATCGGCGGAATTCCGTCAGATCCACAGGCTCTGTTGGTGTTGAGACCCAGCAAAATCTTTCTGATAGTACGTTGGCGAAAGGTGATCTCGGGCATGTGACTGTCAATAGGTGTAATGTTCGGGGGTTGTTTTCCCGATGAATCCAGAGTGGAATTTCCAGCAAATAGGTGCGCAAAGATATTGGCTTTTTCCTGGGTACTCCAAATACTAGAAGAAAATGAGAACGAATTCCAGGAACACATTACTTTTCAGCAAGACGGGACCCTTCCTCACTTCCAACGTCAAGTTCGACAGTATCTGTATGTGAGATACCCTATGAGATGGATTGGACGTCGTGGAACAATTGAATGGCCGGCACGATCACCAAACCTCATACCTTGTGACTTATTTGTGTGGGGTTACATCAAATCAACAGTATATGAACTAGAACTAGTATATCTGCAGATATGTTACATAATTTTCGGGAAGAATTGTCGAATCGAATGTTTGATTGTCAAGAAGCATTAGGTGGACATTTCAAACACCTAATTCGTTAATTCACAATAGTTTGAACAGAATTAAAAAAAATGGTGGGAAAGGAAATGGAATTGTCTTTTTAACGATGAGCCACATATCCCCCATGTCATTTGAAATTTTCAATTGATGCCCCTCTGCGCCATCTATCGAGGAATCACGATGGCTTTCATTTAAAAAAATAGTAACGGTGATATCATTCAATACCTTTTATTCTCATTGTTCTACGTCGAATCATTCAAACGTCAAAAGGGGGGAGGACTATGAAAAGCCGCACTTATGTTCAACATTTCAAATGCATATTGTGAAAAAAAATCAACGAAATGATGAAAACAATTAGATGGTTGGAAAGAGAATTGAACAATTTTTTCAACGATGTGCCACATGACCCCCATGCCATTTAAAATTCTGAAGTTGATGTCCCCCCCCCCCGATCTATCGGGCAATCATAATGTCTTATATTTCAAAATGTTGTATCGATGATATCATACTATAATTTTTTTGTCATTGTTCTACGTCGGACCGTTCAAAAGTTATAAGGGCGGGGGGTCACAAATAGCCGCAAAGTCACATATCAACGAAATTTGAAAAAAAATGTACCACATGACCCCCCATGCTGTTTAAAATTTTGAAGTTGATGTGCCCCCACGCCATCTATCGGGCAATCACAATAAAAAAATAGTATCGGTGATAGCATACAATACCTTTTTTGTCATTGTTCTACGTCGAACCGTTCATAAGTCAACAGGGGCGTTTAAAAGCCGCACTGTATATGTAGATAGATAGTGAAAATTAAAAAAAAATAATAAAAAGTATAGCAATATAATGATATGTAGAAGATGCACCTTATTTCCAACAGGTGTTCACCCAATTACAGGAAATGTGAAAGCATACATACAATATACGATAATTGCGCAAATGCTACGAAAATAATAAAAAAATGAATATTAAGAAAAAATAATAAAAAGTATAGCAATATAAAAATATAATAGAAAGTATAAGGTATAGCCTGGAGTACAACACAGGATGTAAATACATATACCTGTGTATACACACAAACATATGTATGTACACAATAGAGATCGAAAATGAAAAGTTCTATTCCGAATACATTTCGCAATAGCTTTGTTCGACTTCGAACAATTACTGTTCTAGAACTGTCAGGAGTTTGCGCAGTAGAATTGGTCGCGTTCGGGTTTTGTTGAACTGTTCTAGGACTGCCTTGTTACGTGTTCGGGTTTTTCTCAGAATCGTCCTGGAACGGTCCTAGAACTATGAGAACTGTCCGAAATCAGTACCTCTCCTCGAGCAAGAACTGTTCTGGACCGTTCTGGGATTTTTTTGACGCATGCTCAAAAGCATTTGCCATAAGAAGGAGAGCGATCATTTGTTGATAACCTTAAACCTAATTTGATCTTTTCATTCATTTTATGAATTATGGAGTTCGTACATTTATTTGATAGTAGTGGTGAAGAGTTCCTTGCTGAAAATATTGTACCTAATGTGATGATTCCCGAACTTTTGTTAGACAAACTTAAAAATGAAGGTTACGTTGACGAGACATTACCATTATATTCATATTCAGCATTGAACATTTCAGGTGAGTCAAAATTCATGTATAAGTATTATCTTAGAAAATATTAGTGCTCTGTACAACATGTTGAAAATCTAGCTACAAATGCTATGATGGAATATATTTACCAATAATTTTTCCTAAAATGCTCAATTATATATATTACAGTATTTTTTCCTTTTAAGGGTTTCTAGAGACATTGTCAATGGACTCAAAGGACAGTTTGAAGCTTCGGAATATTTTTCCAAAAAAGATGCAGGCCTTAAACGAATAGGCAGTGAGAAATGTATTTTGGTCTTTTATGGTTTGTCAGCAATGAGTGAACTTCATTTAGATATGTGCAGAGTGTTCATCGAATATACTATGGGGGTTGTTTGTGATGCGATTTCGTCAACTGTACCATCTGAAGTGCAGAAAAATTGAATTTATTTGCCACTTTGCAAGAGCGTGCTGCGTGTTACATAATATGTGCATGAACGATCTGATTCTCAATGAATTACACCAGAAGTTGGTTTGAATTATAGAAATTATGTAGCTGCCATATTTGATATTTGACCATTGTTCAATTTTGATAACATTGAATGTGTTTGTTAATCTTTCAATTTTTTTTTATTGCAAAATTCCTATTTAAATTTTTTTTTTCATATATTCTTCAATAAAACACTATATTGATTTTATATTTTATTATAATTCCTGTACTAGTAGATTAGAAGTAAATAGACTTCAGTACCTGAAGAAGATATAAATATTGAAAACCAAAGGGTCTTTTTAACAAAATCTCAAAATAACGTTTATATAAATGTGTTTCATGTTTGAGATAAAAATAAACACACAATACATTTATTCCTAATAACACAATAATTCAGTCAGGTACAAAAAGTGAACCTATACAGTTGTGCAAAGTGGATATATTATTAAAGTTCTCCATTATGCTGATTATGAAAACAGTATCCTGTACAACAAAAAGTTGTGGATACAAATCTGAAGCTTTCAAATAAATGGAACATTTAAAATTGTTACCACTGATACAAAAAGGGGAAAATATTCAATAAAATAACAAAAAAGTTATTATAAAAAAACTTATCCAAAGATATAAAATACTATATGAATACAAATTTAAAAAAAAACTCCAACACAATAAAAATCATAAAATAAATCTCATATGTAAATATGTACTCTGACTAGCATAAACTTCACTACTGTATGACTAGCAAAAAGCAATAATTATTCCTTACTACCGCAGTAAATCATTGTGCTTTTGTTTTTCTTCCAGCCTATTTTGCAATATTTAGCTTTTCCTTCTCCCTTTTGTCTCTTCTGTCATAAAAAGACCTCTTATCATTTTTAAGCTCTACCAAAATGTCATTACGTTTCTGATATGTGCAGCCAGGAAAAAAAGCTTATGTTTCACTTGCAATCTTTTTCGACCTGTGGGGGATTTCGTAACAATGAGTATTTGTTCTCATTTTCGGGAATTGAAATGCAGGGGACCACAGTAGAACTTGAAGGTTCTGGTGGTGTTTCCCTAAAATTGCATCATTTGATAGGAGTACTGCTGGTCGGATATTTTTCTTTCTTTCAAAAATGTCATCCATTTTGCTTTGAAATTCAAAGCTTTTCATTTTCCCTCTGCCTGTTTTCCTGTTATTGTCAACAAGCTTCTTGTATGTCCTCTCTAATACTTTGAAACGATTTTCGTATTTATTGGAAGAAATTGTGATTTTATATTGATTAGACATTTCTCTTCCAACCAATTCCCATAATTTCTTCATAGATTTCACCTCGAAGGTACCTATTTTTTTTATGTAATTGGTACAGCTCAAGGAGCTTCCAGAGTTCTTTCTCTATTGAAATATTCATCTCCATCCTGGGGACAATCATTTTATTTTGAAAACAGATAAATTCGTCCATACTGAAATCTGAATGAAAAATTAGATCTCTGACATAAGGGACCATTATGTACACACCTCCACCTGAAATTTTCATAAAGATTGAAAAAAATATTGGTTGGTTTTTCAATACAATAGGGTTATGTTATTTTTAATATCTCTTGTTCTCTACTCTCTCTCTTGTGCTGTCCTTATTCATTGGATCACTGCCGCGTTCGGGTTTTCACGAATCGTGAACCGTTCTCAAACAGTCCTAGGATTCGAAACGAGTGCGCACTAGTTCTGCGCAGTTCAAGAACGATTCTTGAACCGTTCTGAAATTGGAAGTCGAACAAACCTAATATTGCTAAGCGAGTTGTCATAGACGTCGCATATCTCACATCTTAAATTGTAGTTTGTGCACATCAGTAACACTGATGCCCTACGGTTAGCATTCGTTCGATGGTTATCGCAATGAAATGTCATTTCAGTCCTAGAGTTCAGTCGTGGAATGTGAAAGTTGATCATTTGTAAAAGCGAAGTACACGATATCTTATTATGTGTTAAGTTGTATAGGAATGATAGTGTAACAAAGCATAGCCTTGAATTCAGGGATACTAAATCGAACTGATTTGCGAGAATAGTTCTTCTCTGGGAATATATTCCTGTAGTTTTGAAACACAGATATTTCAATATATTTTTTTCAAGCTATGGTATATGTGACAGGTATAAACAGGGTACCAAATCACTGACCTCTATTCGAGCTTAGACCTCACATAGGCATTAACAAGCGTGATGATTGTACTTATGCTATTGAATTCTCTTGTACTTTCATTATGAATCTCAGCCTTCGATTTGCCGATGGGACGGTTTGGTCAATATGTGGAACTGAAGTGAGTTTTTGATCGAAAACTATTCCCAGATCTTTCATTTCGTACTCGATTAATGGGGATGTCATTGTTCTCATAGGAGAACTTCAAAACGCTTTTCTTCCTAGAGCGAACATATGTATATCTGTATACAGAGTGGGCCATTGAAAACGAAACAGCGGCTCTCTAGGTAGGCAGAACCGAATTGTATAAAAACGCTCGGACACATCAACTTCATTTTTCAGTGGGACATCGTTCGCGATGAAATTCACCCGAAATGCATTCCATCCTTCGGAGCTGTTAACGCCACCCCTAAATTTTTAAATGGCAACATATGGCAAGTGATACCTCATTTGAAAGGTATTTTCCTTCTCCATATCAAACAACAAAAATAAATTAACTCTATCGATTCGTTTTCGAGATATAGGAACTTGAAGTTAGGAAATAACTTTTTATTCACTCAATCAATGAAAATAACATCTTACAATGCAACTGTTTAAAGACAATTATCATTGTCAAGGAATTAAATGATCTAACTGTTCACCAACAAATAATATGCAATTTCGTTTCAAATTTTTATTTCATCCTCATTTACTTGATCGAAAAAATTTTAAGGTTCTTAAGAATCGATAAAAAGACGTTTTCTCGAATTCGACTCAGATGCGAGTACAACAGAAACTTGTATGAGATGAATTTTTTCGCCAAATCGCAATTGTGGACGTCTGTCAGTGTCGAACTTATCTTTGATTGAACGACATTAGAGTGAATTACTTGACTATAGATGCCGAATATCTTTCCGCAATAGTGGTGTATACATTCGCGGAAAGAGTTGAAATAATAACAATTTTTTCTAAGAATGATGAGTGCGGTAACCGTGCTATTTGTTACTAAACGCATCCAATAAACTTGTTGCTAGAAAATACGTTCTAGAATTAGTGCAAAAATTTCCTCAAACTGGATCAGTAGGCAACAAGAAACGAGACCCAGAACGTGAATTTCCGTGGAGAAATGAAGCTGCTGAAGTTGCACTTTTAGGACAAGTTCATGCAGACCCAACATTGAGCACAAGGAAATTGGCTAGTGTTACTAATATCAGTAGAACCAGTATCCGCCGAATCCTGAAACATCATTAATTCCACCCCTACAAAATACATTTGGTACACCAAATGAATGAAGATGATTTTGATAGGCGACAGGAATTTGGTGAAATTATAACTGCGAGAATAGATGCTGATGAGAATTTCCTTTTCAACATCTGCTTTTCTGAAGTCTACATTCTTTTTGAATTCGACTGTGAATCGTCATAATTGTCGTTATTGGTCGGATGCTCAGGGCGTTTTTGGATAGAATGTTTACTGGAAGTTGGATTGGAAGAAGAGTATCCATAGAAAGGCCAGCCAGATCTCCAGATTTAACCCCACTCGACTTTTTCCTGTGGGGTCACTTGAAAAACAAAATCTGTGCAACCGAACCAGAATCTCTGGAAGATTTATTGGAGAATTCCGTCGAATAACGCCGGAAATGCTACGAAATGTGAGGTCTCGTTGTGAACAGAACTTGTACTATTGTATGGAAATGGATGGTTGACAGTTTGAACATTTAGTTCATTGACAATAATAATTATTGCGACAGTTGCTTTATCAGATATTGTTTTTATTGATCGAGTGAATAAAAAGTGATTTCCCAATTTCAAGTTCCTATATCTCGAAAACGAATCAATAGAATTGATTTATTTTGTTGTTTGATATTAAGAAGGAAAATACCTTCCAGATGAGGTATCACTTGCCATATGTTGCCGTTTAAAAATATAGGGGTGGCGGTCACAGCTCCGAGGGATGGAATGTATTTCGGGTGAATTCCATCGCGAACAATGTCCCCCTCGAAAATGTAGTTGACGTGTCCGAGCGTTTTTACACGCTTTATATTAGCTTCACTTGTATGTTTGTTTGATTGTTTGTTTGTAACCGACTCCTTTGGGCACGATTTTGACCCACTTCCAGACGTCCGAATGATGTAAAATTTGGCAGGTGTACATAATTCTGGTGACAATGTATTAGGAAATTTTTGTGTAAAAAAAAACATGATGGCGGTTCCAATATGGCGTACGAGTTTTGTGATTATGGTCCGATTCGCTTCAAAATTTGTATCTGAGGGTTTTCATGGTCGGAGATTATGATTCTTTCGTCAAAATTGGAAAATTCAAATTGGCGGCTCCAAAATGGTGGACGAGTGTAGTGATTATGGTCTGATTCTATTTAAAATTGGTATGTGGAAGTTTTCGGGGTCGAATATTATGATTCTCTTGTAAAAATTGAAAAATTCAAGATGGCGGCTTCAAAATGGCGGCCGAGTTTTGTGATTATGGTCTGATTCTATTCAAAATTGGTATGTGGGGGTTTTTGGGGTCGGAGATTATGATTACCCAATTTGGTAGGACTATTCCATTTCTAAATTTGCAAAAAAAAATGTAAATAATACCTAGTTTAAAAAAATAAAAAAACTATTTTATAAATAAACCACACCAAAAAGAAGGAAATAAATAATAGTTTAAAAAAACTAAAAAACACGGTTTTATAGAAAACCAGACTTAAAAAATAGAAAATAAGAAAAAAAAAATGTATTTAAAAAAAAGCGAGGGGTGCATGGTATCAATAATTATATAGTACATTACACACCTAGGGCAGTAAAGTAAGAAATGTCTCAGATCACAGGCAATTGTTGGCCGAGGCGATACCATGCACCCCACGCTTTTTTTTAAATAAAATACATTTTCTCTTATTTTCTATTTGTTTAGTCTGGTTTTCTATAAAAGCGTGTTCTTTAGTTTTTTGAACTATTATTTATTATATAATCGTTCTTAGGTTTTCGGCCCATATATATATATATATATATATTTATATTTGTCTATTTATATATGTATAATATTTGTCTATTTTTCTGGTCAAGCTGGAAAGCAGTCAACACTGACGCTTCGTCATTTCAACGTCATGTTATGTTTGTTGATTAATAAAGACGTTTTGTTATTATTATATTATTATTCGCGCACCAGCATCTGATTATATTAAGGGATATCTGCTTGCGATTGGATATTATTCCTCCATGTTTGCCCCTAAAATAATCTTACTTCCTATTCAATTGTGTATTTTTTCAGGAAATTTAAGTATCTATGACTGGTATGTTATCACTTTTTTGTTAGATTTATTGCAAAATTACCTCAATGAACAAGAACTTCGTCTATGTCTTTTTTCTGCTTGAGATAGGTTAGTTATCCAAGAAAAAAAATCAGGAAGAAATATTCCCTGTATCTCAGCTGTGCATAATAACTGTATCTCACCTGTGCAAAATAAAAATTACCAATATTCACTGTCAGGGACGAAACGTGTTCTTCCCCCAACAAAGAAACCCCTCCTTCCCTGCATATTCCCTCAAATGTTTATTACTGTTTTCAGTTCGAACATGGAATCATTTCCATATGGAGATGGAAGGAAATACAACTATAAAATGAACGAATTGATGGAATATCGTGAAAATCTTCGATATAAATAATAATGATCCAGACTTTTACCGTTATTCATAAATCTTCAAACATTTTATGAACACACTATAAACCAGAACTGAGACATGAACTTGAAATCTATATGATGGAGCCAGAAATATTTGAGTTGAATACTTCTCCTTCTCAGTATTATGTAAATGGATATCGAGCAGTCGAGCGGATATCGAGCAGTCGAGCGGATATCATTCAACATTCTGCATGGTATTAGCCAGGAAAGTAGGTAGTTGGTTTCTGCTCTTCATCTACCAACCTTTAGTTCAATTTATATTGAACTATCATGGAGGACTTTGGGAATTTCTATTCTTTGTTCAATATAAGGGATTTGATTTGTTGAAAATATGAACAGGATGTTCATAAAATCAGATGTGGAATCATCTGCGACTGAAAGATAAACTTTAGTCACTATCTTCCATCGTCAAGATAACCTCTTGTAGGGTATTCATGTTGAAAAAGGAAAACATTCTCAATTGAATATTGATAGAAAGATTTTTCTGTGAATTGAAAAATCCACGATTAAAATGAAGTTATTTTTTGTGAATGTCTAACAGAAAACAACTACTTCCCCGGCTAAAGCCACGCTGGACATTGAACTACATCTGATAGATATTCTGAAAAGGCCCTAACTCGAAAGAAAAAATCTGAAATTGAAAATTTGCATTTTCATTCAGATAGTTATTCGATTTTCTATTCCAGTCTTGATTAAGAACTCATAAAGATGAATGAGGCAAAGAAGAATGTTTTCCAAAAGAGGTCTTCAATACATTTTTGTCGACGAAAATCTATTTCACGCTTCCACGATCATCAGGAAGACCGGAAGAAATGGAAAACACATTTTCAAGACATTCACAAAAAATAACTTCATTTTAATCGTGGATTTTTCAATTCACAGAAAAATCTTTCTATCAATATTCAATTGAGAATGTTTTCCTTTTTCAATAAGGGATTTGTTGAACCAGTACTGAAAATCATGATAGTATCAAATAATGTGCATTACATGGGAGCAAATTGGGCTCCAAAAATATTCCTCGGGTAGAGTACGAAATGAAAGCAAATATTGGCCAATTATCATGAAAGTGTTTTCGAAAATAACGTCACTAGAGAACAGACAAAAGTTCCAAGGCATAATTGACGCAATCTGTAAGTACTGTGGTAGTGACCTACCAGTAAATGAGTCGAAATATAAAATAGGATCATGCACTGAAAAAAATAGGACCCTTTGGAAACTTTATTATCAATGATGTTGAGCTGAAAACTCTAGATAGAATCAAACGTATGGGTGTTTTCTTTACTGAAACATTTTCCTTTAACGCACATATATTGACAGAATTAGCTTTGCTTCCTACAGAAAACATGGCTTCATCATGATTTTGACTACCAAATATGTATAATACTATTCAACTCCTATGTAAGATCGAACTCAGAGTATTGCTCTATTATTTGGAACCCTGAGATCTGAACATTTTCGGATATGCAATGACTAAAAAAAAATGCGTGGATCTTACGCATTCCAAAAATATAGAATTTACCCAATGCGTATATCATACGAAAACCAAAATTTTGAAATAATGACTCTTTCATTCACCTCACTCGACTTAACTCATTCAAGTCTCAGTACACAGTTCGAAGTACGAGTACTAATATTCGATGTAGTCAGATCAAAAATTCAGTCTTAACGGTCAAATATAAATAATTGAGATATATATTTAAAAGTGTTATGAAAATTTCGGAAAGGGAAAATGTTTTGTCTGGAATCAGTGCGCGTCAGAGGAAATTCGGTACTCAATTACTAAAAATAATAACTAAGAAAATAGTAAAGAAATTGATAATTATTAATCAGAGTTTATAAATCGTGTGATAAATAAATTGTGAGTGAAATCCAGAATCTGTAACAGTGGCAAGAAGCAAAAGCTTTATTTTTGTGTTTTGTATTGATTTGGCATATTAGACCTTTTCGAACTATCATTAAATTGAATAGCATATTCGATTCTCTACGAAATCTCTACCCAAAGTAAAAACATTTTTCCTTGAATTTCAACCAGATATTTGAGTATGGTCATTTGGTGATTTGTCAAATCTCAAAGTAAATTAGCTCTGAACTTCGAACTACTACATATAATTTCCAATTATCTGTAGTATGAATAAAAACAAGACTTCCATCACTGTACTTTCCGTATTATGTTGACTTATTGTTGTTAATGTGACTCTATACATATAATGATTTCACAGTTTCATTATTGAATCAAATTGATTTTATATCCAGTGTGTGTAAAGATTTACCAATATTTATGAATGAATCATCCAGTTTCGTTGAATGATACGTGCTCATTCAAGAAATTATTTCTTCATTAGTGTTTTATATACTCATTTAGTAGAGTTTCATATACTTTTCAAGGGCTTATATAATTATACAACGTTCATACAGTTGATTTGGAATGATACTTGTTCATCCATCATGTTTTTATTGTTAAATTGATAAAATATTAGATATTATATACAGTGTGGTTGAAAAAAGAACAGAATTCAAGTATAACTTGTCCATATGATATATTGTAGATCTTCATAAATTAATTTTTGTAATTGATAGATTCTTGGAATCTCAGTTCTTCTATACAGGGACTTCAGAAAATTGGTACAACTTACTGTTAGTTGTATAAAATTATTATACAGGTTGTATTATATTATTTGGTACAGGTATTATCTGGTACTGTGGAAGTACTGAAGTTGTATGGATTGAAATGTCATACCATACAGTGTGTTTATTTGGTGTAACGAAGTATTTTTTTTAATTATATAATTTGTGCTTTAAATATTTCCATAGTATCCTCAACTAGATTGGCGAAGTACACAATTTGAAAGGTTCCAGTTCTCTAAAAATCTATAACAGCTATATACTGGGAGAACGATTCTTATCTGCCGCCCGATGAAAATCGCCAGTGGGTTTTGATAAATTATTCAAATTTAGTATAGCCCTCCATAAACTTGGTAACAACATCTTAATCAAGTACACTAAGGGGTGCGGCTTCTATTCAAACAACACCCTGTATTGTGGGTCATATCAACTTCTGCCTGCAGAGCTACACGCTTGTAAGCTAGTAAGGAAGGTTTCTATGTAGAAATTTTCCCTGTACCTTATTATTTTTAATTTACGTAGCTATTGGACTATTCGTTGTTGTAGTGATTCATTAGGCCTAATTTACCTATATTTCTTCATATTTTTTTCAAAGTTCCTATGTTTTTTTCGAATCTACTGACTGTATGTTTCTATTCTAATTTGAATGGTATACTGAATAGAAATATATTGTGTAAATTAAAAAAAAAACTTTCCCGTAGATCTGAGTTATTGCATCAATGAACATTACATAACAACTGATACATATTATGAATGAACCCTTTTTTCGAATACGACTTCACTTGTCGAACAATCTAGCATATTTACCTCTCCCAACTTAGTCTTCTCGTGACGTTGGAATCATCCACAACCATTTGGCTTTTGGATCCTCCCTGATTCAATAACTTTCCTATCCTGAAGAGGGCAGTTGTACTACTTCCAGCACTTGATATTCTGTATGCCCTTGCAGCAACCACATGAGGAGCTGGAACTCTGGAAAAAATTAAGAACAGAATGATAACTCATATGGTTTACAGTACACGGCAACACTAGTCAACTGTGAGTTGAGTCCAGCACAATGATTGGTTCGAAACAGTACGATATATACAGCTTCAGAATTAAATAAAAATCCAGAGTAGTCAATGAGCTATTATCAACAGTATAACATTTCTCGAAATACTCTAATGGGATTTATCCAATTCAATTAACACCACTTTCATCGTGAAAAGTCAAAATTTGGTAAAATTGTAGAGTTTGGTAACCTGAAAGGATGAGAGTTATGAGATAGTAAAAAAATGTTTTGATTCGTACTTGTCAAATGGAAACTTCAGAGAATCATTCATATATAAGAAGATGGAATACCAATGATACTGACGGAAAAATCAACAAACCACATGAAGAAGAATCGGTTGTCACAATTCTATTTCCTGGAGTATCGACGGTAACAATCTGAATAAACTGTTTAAAGTATATCTTGATATTATTATAAAATGCTACCCAAATGAGTCAAAAAGGCAATTGGAAACGGGATAACGGAATAACAGGAAACGGGATAACAAGATAACGAAAAACGGGATAACTGGATAGCGGGATAATGAAAAAACGGGCGTTTTCAGTCCCCGTATCTCGTTTGGGTGTCATAATTGATTTGACAGCGAAGGTAATGCTTTGTGACAACTACCACAAATTCAATAACCCTTTTTTACCTTTTCAGGACGGAATTTAAAAAAAGATTGGATACATTTTCTTCATTACAAACAGGTCTGAAAGACCAAGAAAACTGGTAATCTAGCACCGGTACTTTCACGTATATACAACCAGCTTTTGGTAAGCGTACGCCGATAAAGCAGCCAAGCAGAGCTTTTTCTTCTGACTTAATTTACGAATAGTGAGATTCTGGACTGAGAACTTCATTTTATCACGATGAATTGTAGTTAGATATTACTCAGGGATAGGTGAATCCTCTGTATGTATATTCACTATTCTATTGTGAACTGTTGGGCAGATGAATTATTCATAGTTTCCACGTAATATTTTAGCTATATTTATCTGTATTGTATAATATTGTTTTCCTTTAATATACTAGCTATTACCAGCGATTTCGCATAATTGATTTGACAGAGAAAGTAATGCTTCGTGAAAACTATTACAAATTCACATACCCCTTTTCACTCCTTTGGGGACGGAATTTTCAAAAAAAGTTGCTTACGATTTCTTTATTCGTACCAGAGAGTCAAAACACCAAATTTCAGGCCCCTTACTTGAAAACTGTAACCTTTACAAAATCTTAACCCCCATTAACCCCCATTAGGGTTGAACTTTGAAGAACTCCGCAATACGTATTTCTCTATTTCAAGAGAGTATCCCAAATTCCAATTCCCACAACTATAACTATAGCCCTATACAAACTTTCACTCCCCCATTTGATCCATTTAGGAGTTGAATTTCTAAACACACCAAACAAGTATTTCTTCATTTGTAACAAAGACTTCAAATACCACTTTTCATGATCGCAACTCGAAAACTGAAGGAGCCCTCATACAAACTTCCGAACCCAAATTGACCCCCGATTTAACCACTTTAGGGTTGAATTTCCAAAGACACTGAAATACGTATGTCTTTATTTGTAAGAAATACTCTCAAATATCAATTTTTATGACTCCAACTTGAAAACTAACGATGATTCTATATTAACTTTCAACCCCCATTGTACCCCTTTCATTGTTGTATCTTCACAAACCCTAAAAAACATGTTTCTTTATTTGAGAAAAAAAAAACGGAAATGTTAAATCCCATGACTCTGAAGTCAAAACCAACGGTACTTCCATAAAAACATTCACCTCATTTTCACCGCTTGGGGATGGAATATCTATACCATTATAGGAACACGCTGTCAAAATTTCAGCTCTTTAGGTCCAGCCGTTTGGTCTGGGCATTTATCGTCAGTCAGGACATGTAATTTATTTTATGCACAAGTAGTGCACGTAATATTCTAGTATAAAGGGTACTTCACCACCCGCCGGACCATTTTATCACTGGTGGGCGATAGAGTATTTTTTTATAGATTTTTGCTTTATGTACATACCGTCGAGCGGGACCAAATTTTTCGATTTTTTCCAAGTTTTTCTTCAACTAATAAAAGTTTTGCTTTGAAAGTTTAGATATGAAATCTACCATACCTAAATAATTCAATCCTGAAAAATAATAGTTCTAGGATGTTTAGTTTCAAATATATAATTTTTCCAAAAGGTGCTCCACTTTTCCCGCAGAAAGGGGCAAAGAGGACCACCTATATGGTTTACGTATGACGGTCTTATTTGCAAATTTGTATTGGAAAAGTGGTCCACAAAAAACGTTTATATTTATAATTAATCGATATTTGGAAACGATCAAACAGTTGAAACGAAATATTACACATGGTAGTGGATATTAAAAAAAATATTCCGATTCAAACAAACAACAATCTCTTAAGAACTGGGTTGTGATGAGTATAAGAAAATAACAGTTGAACTCCTCTAAAAATGAAATATAACGTGGTATACTTATAAATGGTTTCAAGATAACAAAGAAATGTCGGTTTTCATATTAAATGTATATCTGCCTCTACAATGGTTCCTAACAAAAATTGTTTCCACGGTGTCTTCAGAATCTGTAAGACACTCGTCATGAACCTGAGGAGAACAAAAATACATGTCTTTTCCTACTACTTCCAAGATTGTTCTTGGAATGGAATATTTTTCATATATTTTTATTCAAGCTAGCCCACCTAATCGTGCGTCTCTGATTGTCAAACTTAAGATTTTTTGTGTAGTTGCAGTTAGGAACTTTTCCTGACTTCCTTCTATAATTTCGGACCATTTTAAGTTAACTGTAACAATAAAATACAAAATTAGTACCTATTCTGCGGCTAAAGTAAACCGGTCCACTTAGCCCTGTGGCTAAAGTTGACCGGCTCACCTACCCCGGACTTTTGCAGTTTATTTAATCAACACAAAAAAACAAAACAAATAATTTTTAGAAAACATTTTCAATACTTACGTATTGTTCAAAAATATTTTATTTATTAGCCCAATATACAAGGAAACTTGAAACATAACACAGATACGAAATACAGAGGAGGTTTTTCAGGTTTTCAAAATAAACAATAAATGCACGTGTCCGTTTGCACTCCTACAAGTCTCTTCAGACAACTGTACGTCGCACCAATTTTATATTGTAGCATGTATCAGAGGTTGATAGACAAATGAGAGAGCTGAAGCGTTGTTTCTGGCTTTATTTTGAAAAGTACAGATTTTTATGGTTCTCAATGTTCTCTCGGTCCACTTCACACATTATGGTCCACTTTGCCCCGCTTAACGGTGCCTAAATAAATTTCAAAAAAAAAACGTCGAAATAATTTATTCAACACGAAAATAATACTACAAACAGTTCATTGAATCAAATTTAAAATTAAAAATACAATTATTACAATTAGAAATATTCAGAGCCAGCAAATGTTTAATTGAATTACTAAGATTATTCATTTTCTCTAGGTATTGTATTAGGTTGTTCCTGAGCGTTTATCACAGTCCTTCGACACAATCTTGTTAGCGATATTGTTTTTTCAATATAACATTTTGCTACACCACTTGATTTCCAGCCAGCGTGTAGCTTAATGTTGGTTAGGTTTTCATTCGCTTCAATCAACTGAAAGAGTGGCGGAACTACGCCGGAAACAATGTCCCGTGTATTTACTAGCATTGGGTAGCCCCAAAATAACTGCATTATTTCGAGGCATTCGACCAAACGTGTTTTTTCCAACCACTTGAGTAGAACACTTCATAGTTTTAAAAAACACAAGAAATATTTTGTGTCCAGTCTGTGTTGGTCATACGATATTTCCTCTAGAGCCCAAGAAAGCTGGGGATCGGTTTCAACCCATCCACAACCATGAACATTCTGTCTACCTTCGTTTTTGATTCTTTTATGCTGACTTATAATGATTTCCCAAAATCTTGAATGTCGTCGATCTTTATTTAAGTTCTTCACGCCTGCAGGCTCCCCATACTTCAAAAATTAAAGCAACTTGCATTAATAAATACTTGCCTTCTGGGGCTTCTGTTAAGAATCTATCTATTTCATCTCTGTTCAAAATCAGTGACTCTTTTGGATTGTAACCGTCGCATTTTCGCTTAAGAAGTGCAATTAGTTCAGGTAACTTACTAATAGGTATCTATATTAGGGTTAATGTTAATCGTGTTTCAACATAGAGTAATAGCTCCATTGTGAAGAAAGTTTATAGTTCTTTGATTTTCCATTGAAATGTGCTGACAAAGTATCTCATTAATTTGCTCAGCGATGACTTACGTATTTTATACGTTATAGTACACGGCTTGTATAAAAGTTTGTTTTTGAAAATGTTTTATTAGTTATTTTTGATTTAACTTTACTTTTATTTATGTTTGGGACAAATCTTGCAACTGAATTTTGACCCACTTCTAGTTGTCCGATTAGCGTGAAATTTGGCAGGTCCACAAGTTTTATTGGAAAAGTGTTTGTCTCAGACTCACACACGAACAGAAATTGCTGTAAATTTTCATTGTTTTTTTTTTCAATAAATTCATTATATTCGTTTACCTTATGCTCCTTTTATTACAAGTTTTCATTTAGTCCCGATGCGTGTAATAAAATCTTACAAGTTAAATTTGACTCACTTCCCGTCATCCGATTACCTTGAAATTTGGTAAGTGATAATGATTTGGGGTGAAGAATTTGAATCATACATCCAAGATGGAGGGCGAGTGTACTGCTTATGGTCATATTTCATCCAAAATTCATAAATGCAAGATAGCCGCTCCAAGATGGAGGATGAGTTTTGTAATTATGGTCCGATTCTAGTTAAAAATTTGTATGTGGAGGTTTTCATATTCATATTCATAAATTGAAGATGGAGGCTGCGAAATGGTGGACGAGTTTCGTGATTATGGACCGTTTCGATTCAAAATTGGTATGTCGCGGTTTTTGGGATCGAAGATTATGAATTTAGTCTAAGATTATTGATTTTTTGACAAAATTCATAAATTGAAGATGGCAGCTCCAGAATGGCGGACAAGTTCATCTTCAGATGGTCTCCTCATTGAGGAGAGAGAGAGAGAGAGAGAGAGAGAGAGAGAGAATATATGTTTATTGTACATAAGGAAAACTCTTGTTGACAAACACATAAATAAAAATTCACAGTATTCGAATGAACATAAGTTAGTGTAAAAAATTGATAACCACGTCACAGGATGAAAACAACTATAAAAACATAAGTGGGGAGATGTGTGACGTAGCTTATTTCGTTAGTTACAGATTCAAAAGCTTCTCGCGCCAAGTTTTCAGTTCGAATACAGAAGCTGTAACTCACGAAATAACCTACGCCACACATCCGAAGCAATTATTTTTCACTTTTCAGGGCATTTGAATGAAAGCTTGTTTTTGAAAAGGTTTTTAATCAATTATTTTATTATTTCATCCTTCGGAAGAAGTAAGAAGTCCATAGTTATTCCAATAGATCATTAACTCTTGATACTTTTTTTGGGATTATAATCTTCCACAATATGAAAACAAAATTAAAAGGAACAGTGTCAAGAATGAGTATTCCTCCACAAAAAACAAGCTTCAAACAATAGATCATTGATGATATAACCAATTTTCCTAGGGCAGATTAGATTGATTTTCTACCTTCAGAGCACAAATACACCTGAGAGCCATATAACTGAAAATGATGGCGTTCATAAATTAATGTGTACGTTTTTATATGGCCACTTCTGGAAGCTATAAATTCACAGTGATCGCCAATTTGATGTGTACTCAAAAAACAACATCCATCATGTATGCCAGACATGGAAAAACCATGGATATGCATTCATAAAAATGGATAACCCGTCCGAACCAGCGACAACGTAAGTGTCGCAAAATAATACAATGAAGGATGTACCTGATGTGAACTGAATATATCATATATCCACTTTCCCCGGTGTATTTTCAGTGTATCGATATAGTCTGGAGGCGAGCTATAAAAATGGAAATTGTCTCCTTATCGAATTCAATTTCTGATATAGAACATGGAGAAACACATGACTGAAAAAAGTTAATTTAAAAATAAAAAACCCGACTTCGTAAAAAGTTAACTTTAAAAAAGATGAAAACAAGATGACCCGAAAATATTGTCCGAAAATTATGTTTCAAGAGGTTAACTATTGTACAAGTGTCACTATCAACAGTACGTCGAATCCCACGTGAACAATTATTGTATCCATTTCGCCTACAGAAGGTGATGGCCCTAGATGATGGTGATTATGGCCTTCGTAGATTTTTTTGTGAATGGTTTTTGAGGATGTATGAAGGAGCAAACGACTTTCCCAGATATGTTCAATTCACGGATGAGGCATGTTTCACAAGAGGTGGATATTTCGATAGTGGAAATAGTTGGATGAACGAAATCCAGATGAAATGTTTCGAAAAGGCTACCAACAAAAGTTTTCAGTGAATATTCGGGTAGCAATTATCAAAAATCATATCGTTGGACCATATCTTCTTCCTCCCCGTTTGAATGGGCAGAACTACCGAGTGTTTCTTGAACATGTTTTACCTGGGCTACTTGAAGACGTACCTCTATTGGTTCATCAAAGAATGTGGTATCAAATTGACGGAGCACCGGCCCATTTCCACCGAATCATTCGTCAATTTCTTGATCAAATATTCCATGATCGGTGGATAAGTAGACGTAGTCCCATCCATTGGCCTGCACGTTCTCCGGATTAAACTTCACTAGACTTTTTTTGTGGGAATACCTTACATCCCTAGTGTATGAAACACCTATAGAATCTGTGGAAGATTCAACGACAAGAATTTCAGCAGCATGTACGTTAATACAGGATACACCAGGAATATTCCAAAGCGTGCGACAGTCGATGATACGGAGATGCCAATTGTGTATGGAACAAATTGGTGGTCCATTTGAACATTTGCTTCAATGCCTCGTTTGTTTCTATATAGTATACGCACTAAATCGTTTTTATCATATAAGTAGATATTAATACACAATAATTGATTTTCTTCATCAAAAATATGTTGATTGGATAAAATTTTCCTAGATAATTCAATCAGAAATGGCTTTGATAATGATACTCCAACATGAACTTCAACAAATTAAGGATACTTATCTTCAGTTTTTCGCAAAACTTATTTCAGACTTTAACTCTTATCTAACTGGAGTACTATGAATTTGAGGTTGGGTTCGTTTGTCAGTTGATCTGTCAAAACAATCATATGCAAGGAAGTATGGTAACATATCAGTGAATCCGCGACATCGATTCGATCAAATAATATGATGGATGAAAAAACAAGTAAATGAATTAGGTAAGGCGTAAAATGATGGCATCGAGTAATTTAATGATTTCCGTTGATTGTTTGTTTGGCGCCGACTCAAAATCAGTTACTTACATTAGTAATGGTGCTCAGTTATTGAGACTAAGAAGATTTATTTTATTTTTAACTTTTCAGTTCCGTATTTCGTCGGTTCACTTTTTTGTTGAAAAAAAAATATTTTTCAATTTTTTGTAGCTGAAATCTACTAATTACTAAGCGCTTGTTTTTTGATTACTTTCAAAATCCTTACTTACCTACCTTCAACTATTACTAGTTAAATAATATGATTTTCTACTTTTACTATTTGTTGTAATATAAATTAATTTTGTTATTCTGGTTAGTTTATTTCATTACTTTGTATTTCGTTGCTTCCTCTCATAGAATATAATGATTGTGATAATGACACTAGCGATCTGTCATTGTCAACTACATATGTGTGCCAATGTTCACAAGTGAAAAATCAATTATCCCCTATTTTTCTAACCGTAAGGGTGTATAATTCCATTCGAAATCCAAATTTGATCAACTATGAGGTATACCCTATCTGATAAAAAAAAAATCATCCAAATCGGAGATCCCAGTACAAAGTTATGCCTGATAAAATCGGTCAACGGACCAGAATTCAGAGGGTGAGTGATCAATATCCTTCATTTTGCTACCCTTAGGGGTGGATTTCATCTTTTGAATTCAAATGGGACCAACTTCGAAGTACATCTCATCCACTGAAAAAAGAATTATCGGAATCGGACGTCTCAGTAAAAACTTATGCGTGATCATACTTATATATACGCGTCGACTAGAGAACCTCCTCCTTTTCGGTTTCGTCGGTTAAAAAAAATATACGCGTCGACTAGAGAACCTCCTCCTCTTTGGTTTCGTCGGTTGAAAGAAAATATACGCGTCGACTAGAGAACCTCCTCCTTTTTGGTTTCGTCGGTAAAAAATAGAGTTATCGGTCTCATTCTGACTCACCCGTACTATGTTTCCGATTCTCCCAACACTAAAAAATGTTCAGGAGGTTGGAACATATTCCGATATGTTGTAAGAAATCAGCATTATGCGATTATTGCACATAGGAAATTATGTCTCTACTGAGGACATATCTTCAGTTTTTCTCAATTATCTCAGAAACCTCCACTTTTAGGCACATGGATTGTCATTACTTTAAGGTTGAGTATCAATGAGCCGCACTGATGTGAAACGCTCAATTGTCCATTCAATTGTCCCAAGAAAATATTAAGGAACACATGACCACATACCATCGTATCTACGCCACTGGTTTTCAAAAATAATAAAATTATAACTTCAAATTAGCACGTTGATAAACTTTGATTAGTGCACCAAGTTTTGACTTTTTTCCTTCAGGAAGTTTGGAGAAAACAAATTAAATCTTAATCTTTTTCGTACTTTCGACACCCTGTATCTCAGAGGGGATGCATTTCAGGACATACCTTGATAGCAACTTTTCACCTCGAAATGAGGTGAGGAATCTGTAGTCGATCGTATTCTGACTCACCCTATATATTATAGTGAAATGGTATTACAGCGGCTATCAAAATAGTGATTTTTCTAAGCTCACTTTCAAGATTTCTAAGTGTATATGAATACTGATCCATTGTTCAACATATGGTGTTGAATTTGCTACATATGGAGTTCAGAGGAGAGTTTACCATGATGTTAGTTCTTTGTACTGAAATTTTAAAGTATTGCTCAATTCTGCTATTGATTTCAGGTATATAACATGGGCTTATTTGTACTAGTAGTTCGGGATAGTCAATCAGGTTGTTTATTAGCTTATATGCGAAAATTCATGAATTGTAAGCTCTTCGGTCTTCAAGTGATGGTAATTCAAACATGCAGGATGTTGTTATCATTACGTTGGGGAGGGTTCAGCCCATCCAACTTTCATGCCATATACTTCATCAGTGTTTTTTCAACTGATTCCAGTTTGTGAATATATGTATAATATTCTGAAGACTAGACTAAGGACCGATGTGTGATCTGACAGGAGTTGAAAAGTGTTCCATAGCACTTTGTATTCGTGAATTCTTCAGTTTCTATATAAGAAACCAATCATTCCTTTGGCAGAAGCTGTTGTTTTTACAATCTTTTATTCTGTTTGACTTGTCAGTATAATGTAAAAATATCACGCAGTCGGAGGCATCTTCTCTAATCTAAAATGAAGATATATTATTGCCTCCGACTGCGTGAGATTGTTTACAGTATTAAGTTTAATAGTTAACCTCTTTAAACATAATTTTCTGACAATGTTTTCTAGTCAGTTTTTTAAAGTACAGTTTTTACGCAGTTTTAAATTAACTTTTTTTTATTTTACACTTTTCAGTTCGGACTTTTCACAATATGGCGTCTGGTTGTCACCATATTTGATTTTGTCACAATATGGCGTCTGGTTGCGCCATATTGAGTTCCGATTATTACTGTCATGTCTTTATTCACAATATGGCGTCTGATTGTCGCCTTATTGAATTTTGATTATAAATGTCATGTCTTAATATTGAATTTTGATTACTGTCATATTGTTAGTGAGACACGCAAGATTAAGACAGTCCGATTGACGTAAGAATCATCATAATCGGCTCACGGATTTGGTCTCTAGAGGAACAAAGGAACAAACATACATACACGATAAACAGTCGCACATAGGAGTATTTGGTCGATCTAGGCAGCCAAAATTATTTCTTCTCCCATAATTATTCTAAATGGGCTTTCCCATGAATTTAATTGAATCTGATGTATTTGGGGATTCATTCAAAAACAAATACAACTCGTGTTATTTAATATGTAATAAAAAAATTATGAGTTGAATTATGATGATGACGAAAACCATGATTCTTCATCTGAGGAGTCATCTACCAGTTCTTCTGTGGACTCTTCATGGTCAGGGTTATTTCCCTTGTGGGTTTGCTTCAGCTGGAAGTAACAATTCCTGTATCACAATTGGAAAGGGCTCTGATATATTCTTGGGTGTTGGCCTTATACTGGTTATACGGGGATCCGAGCTCAGGAGTGACCTATTCAGGACATGCGGCTTCTTCAGAAATGAATCCTATAGGCAATAATGCCTTTTTTATAACGGTTGCACCGTGGACAAGGACTTCATGCATTGTTGGTGTCATCGGTTACCACGAATATAGTTCTATATATGTACAGTTTTGCAGTTTCAATAACATGGACGCCAATTATTTCTAAGTTGACCCTGTGGCCGCTTGAAATGACTTAAAGGCGATGAATTGAATCAAAGTTCACTCCGGTGATTTCAGTTGCTAATTGTGAATTTGCGAAAAATCTACTGGTGGTATGACCATCATTCGTTTTGCCGGGTCTCGATACATCCACCTGTTTCCCACCTGAATCTTCCTCGTATTTCTGCCTTTGTTTACCAATGGCTTTGTCACCAGCTGACTTCAGTTGCCATTCTCCACTGGCAGTTTATAAGAGAGGTGCAACAATCTCTCAAACGAACGGATTTTGGCGTGCAAAACTGGCAGGCCAAATGTAAGTGCTTCTGTATCAACTTTTTTCCTTATAGTCAGATCATTAAATCGTTCGGAGGTTCCACCACAAATGTAACACCCCATTGTAGATGTTGTCTGCTGCCTTGCACACTTTCGCGTTTACCATAGTTAGCCTCATAACATGTTTCACAGAAAAAACAATCTCCCATTATTAATTCGGTTATATGGCGTTTTTTACATAGTTCATTTCCGCTTTGGTGATATCGACAGACTCTTCCACAAACCTGATTCTGATGGGACGAAAATACGTTGGTGAAGATGGGATTGGATTTTGAGAAATCGATTTGCTTTTTTCAATACCACACACTAATTGGAGAGGCACAAAACAACTTTGGAAGATGTTCTTTTAGTAAATTAGAAAGCACCTCTCTTTCCAGAAGTTCTCAATTTTATCTGAGCAGCATGCACTAACATTTCTTCTGCAGCACTGCGCAGTTATTCTGTTTTCCTCCTTTTGCTTCTGTCACTCGATATACCAAACGTTTTTGGTGGTCGACCCGATCGTTGCTTCACAACTTTCGGAATTTGGAATGTTCCTTGTAACCACTCTCAATTTTTTTCAATATATCTTTCTTTTTATGCGCTTCTAACCATTTTCTTTTGAATTAAAACTTTACCCATGGAAATTTATGCTTAACATCCTCAATTTGGTCTTCGGAACTGTCTGCTATGATTAAATATAGTTTTCTAGATATTCTAGTTTTTCGTCAAAACTAGATAAATTTTGCTGTTGGAATTTATCATACAATCATTTCCGAATCATTACTCTGATGCCCGAGCCTCTCGGTGATCCTTAAAAAAAATACAACTTTTTCAATCTGAAATAAATTTGTAAATAAAAATTCCTAAATTCACTACTATCTCAAACAATGACCCCAAATTATAAAAAATTCACGGGTATCCGCGGATAATTTTTTCACAGTTCATTTCTACAAGTTCTCAACTATATAAAAAATCAAGAAAATTAACCGGGACGCACCCTGAAGTATAAGAAATAGCTTAATGATTGTCGAAAAGAGGATAAAAAATAACAAAAATGACCTTTTTTATTTCTCTGAAATGTCATGAAAAATTAAGAATAATGAAACGAAAGTTACTCAAAATGTGTGCATTCTCACCTGTGTTATCAAGATCCATCACCACTCTTCAAAATAAACCCCAAACCAAAAATATTGACTGACTTACTTTGCGTTTCACAAATAATTCTGCAAAAGATACGTACACTTACAGAAACGACCAAGTTCCGACTAATGCTGCGGTCAGCAGACAGCCGAGATCGGAGTGTATGATTCTCCTTTTGTTCCTCCGACTATTCAAGTTCATCATGTAGTGATTGATTGCTAGCTGGAAAGAGTTTTAGAATATAGACTTTTGGCCGCCCTATGTTTTGATGAAGTTTTTTTGCGAAATTATGTCTACAAAAATCAGGAATCATTCTGAAAGTTGAAATATTTTGCTAAAAGAATCATACTGATGTAATTTTCTACATTAAAGTTCAAATTACTTGTTGCATACTAAAAAGGGCTCAATGACAGCTTTGGCCTAGCACTGGTCCAAAATCAGTAAGAAGTTTGAAAGCTATAGGGATACATATTTTTGGCTTGATTCCAAGGACTACTTTTTGGCTTGATTCCAGAAACTTGTTCCGGTTTGAAGAGCTTTTCTCGTCTTTTTTCCAAATAAAGACTCGACCAAGAAGTTCGAGGTCGAGAATCACGAATATTCTTGATGATTCGTCATGTTTCTTTTACTTGACTCCAAGCATTGTAGAGCCTCAATTGTCGATTTGTCTGCTCGACAGGCAAACTGTTTCTTATGGAGCAGCCTGTCCAAGAGGATTCAACTTATTTTATAACAGTCTATAATTGTCTCAATTATTTTCAAAGGAAAGGAGGCGGAACTAATGGGGCAATAAGACTTTGGTTCATTAGCTAGACGTTTCCCAGTTTTTGGTATGTACACCAGGACAGTCTTCTCCCAGGCTTTCGGTACGTATTTGAAAATAAAACTGTCCTTGAATATCCTTTCCAGGAAGGAATCTTTGTCTCAAGAACGTTTTCTTGTAAGGCAGTGAATATTCCGTCCTTTCCAGGTGATTTGAAAGGTTTAGAGCTTTCAAAAGCGCTGTTGAATTTTTGGATGGTGAAAATTTTTCCCGCTAAGCTCCTGCTGAATCTGTGGGGGTTTGTGGCATCCTTTTCCAGGAAAGCGTCTTGCAGTACTTTTTCAGCAGCCTTGTATGAAAACACTTATACTTTCCCTTTAGTTTTCTGCCTATCCTCCGTTCGGATTTTTCATTAGTCTAATGCGGTTGGTTTGCTCTTTGGAGAGGACCCTCCAAAGTCGATGAGATGTGGCTAGTCCAGTTAAACCACCGCAAATTTTCCTCCATTATCTCCTTTTGAATTTCCTCAGTTCCTTGTTGTTCTCAGTGAGAGCTGCTCTGTAGTCTTGAATAGGTAATTGGTTATCAAGGTACGTGGCATTTGCGAACGGTAAAATATTGAGGTCCTGTATCTGTATTTTTGCAGAGTTTCCTGTTAACGTGAGCTCTAGCTTTGGGCCAGGTCTGGCGACCATTGAATTGTTGCAAAGTTTCCTGAATCTGTGTCAGAAAAATAGACACAGAGCTTTCCGGTGTTGAAAATCTAAAATATGGAGATTAGCCTGATAGAAATTTGCCCCCGTCCGGTGATCATCAGCATCTGCGGCCGTGAAGCTGTGCTTCAGTGTTCCTCACTGGCATAACTCAGCTTGTATGTCCCAGTAGTTTGAGAGCTTAGTTTTGCATATTTCCACGCGTACCGCGCTTCAATGATCTCCCGCTTTGCTTACCGTGTCTTCGCCAGTTGAGCTGATATTTCCGCTGCAATCCCCATAATTATAGAAGTAGACTTTAATAATGAAGGGAGTGAACGACATATTGCTCAAGTTTTTATTATTTTTGTATAGTTGAGGCAGTTGACGTTCAGGCGAGTTGAGGTCAAGTAAAGTGATGCCCTCTGGCTTCCAGAATACCTTATATTAAATCAATCCCTGGAACGTCATTCTTTCAGTGGAACAGCCCGGAGTAAGTCACCTTCCTGAGATGAACAGAAGGTGGAGCCCAAGACAACCGGAAACCTCTAAATGGGCCTCAAAATTTATTGTGGTGGAAGAAGAATTTCCAGAAGGTTGATAGTATGTATTGCTCTTTTATTTATCATCTTTCACTAGTCCTGTGTCTAATAAGCTTTGTCGATAATTGTTACATATTTATTACAAAAAACATATTCTGAATTGAATTGAAAAGTTAACGTCTGTTCGTTGCGAGTTTCAACTATTCCAGCAGTACCCAAACATTAAATATTAAACGGGTTATTTTCTGTATTATCGACATCTCTATTATTAATTCTTTTCGAAAGAGCAATATTCTAATTTTTATGGACAATGGTACTGCATCAAATCAGTTGGCACCCTGTATAGTGATCAATGTAGTATCTCCATATATTCGAAAACAAATCCCACTATCAATCTGAAATCGATTTAATAAACTAATTTTGTAACAACCCTTAGTTGTTATTTCATTGGGATTCATATGGTTTATTCGGAAATAATCTGAAACTTTCAGACGAAGTATGGAGAACAACAAGTGCCTCTCGTAACATTACCGCTATTGGAACGAAGAATATTCGTCCGCAATTATATTCATTAGTGAACCTAAGGTTGGGCAACCCAAAATGAAATTCCCGTCCCAGCGTCGAGAAAAGGATAATTAACGAGGCACCCGGCATAGACAACATTGTAACCCGGAAGTAATAATCTTTATTCTGTTTAAAGTCACAGACAATGATTTCTCTAATCCGGCCACCTGAACCTTACGAAGCAGGATCCGCGGGAGTTCGTCAAGCCTGGCGTGAGCAATATCTGCTAACCAATAAAAGCTCTCGATGAAGCGTCGGCTTTGGCTTGGTAATCGGGAATTAAAAACTTAAGCAGGAAGTCCATGGCGTGCCTTTGGCGGGTTGAATGCGCATCAAGTTATCGGGCGTTGGAGGAGTCCACGGGATACCTCGATTGCGTTAAGAGCGTTTGGGTTTTGAGTTTTCGGACCTCAACGAAAAGTTGGAGGTCTACCGGGCGTTAGAGAAGGTCCGTTGCGAACCTTTGACGGGTTCTGTGCGTTATTGAGTTGATATTTGCGGATTCCAAGTAAACGTCGAGGTTCTATATAGGGCGCTTTGAAACGAAAAATATTCGAGTCTCGCGGCGTATTACGAGTTTGGAATCCGAAAATTTACCGCGATCCCCACGAGTGGTATGAACGCGAAATTTGCACTGAAAGATACACGAATTGACAAGTATTCCTCCGCGTGAGGAAAAATAGCGAATGTTGATAAAGTGTTACAAAAATCATAGCCAATCAATTGCCCAAGTCAAGTGATGCTCTCTGGATTACGCGAAAAACTCTACTATACTTTCAAGACGGCAATCAGTTGGTGAACCTTAGGGATATGAGATCTTTTTGATATATCCACTGAACTATTTTGCTATTTGGGTGGATGGAATAGAATGTTGAATTGCTTTAGGTCCAATGTATCATCTACAATAGTTTTCCCTACTTATGAAGACGAAAGTCCCGTTCAAGGAGTATGAATATGACCTATTTTCTAAGACTCAGATGAGTCTGAATTTTAATTGTTCATTTTCATTGTCTTTTTTTCATATACAGTCAATTTATTTACCATTCTTTTTCATGAATATATTTGTTTTAACGTTGAATAGTGTCATTAGTTGCCGGTCAGACCGGCCTAACACTTGTGCTAAAGGGAGATTCTCAGACCCTTACTAACCGATCCTAGAAGAAGAAAATCACAAATTAGACTAGACGTTGCTTCTGGCCGGATCTATCGGACGGAATTAGGTGACAAAAACCCAGTGCCGATTGTAATTTTGGGAAGGATAACCTCAAATAATGAAATCCTGACCACTTTCAGTGGCAGGTTGGTGACAGCGTGTCCTCACTCGCAAGGGTTGTGGCTTCCAAATATATTTTATTTTGTCCACTCGTTGGGCAGAAGTTAATATCTATTCTCATAACATCTCAGAATATCGTCTTGGGCTACTTTCATCACTGGTTACTTGGGCGACAGAGTTTTTCTTTAGAATTTAGTTTTTTCTTCAAAAAATTAAAATAAAACAGGGTAAGGCAAAAAGAAAATGCCTCCGTTATAGTTTGTGAAATTCTTGAAACTTTAATTTTGCTTCGATTTTTTTCATGCAAAACATAGGTTTGAAGCTGTGTTGGCCACTGAATCACATAACTTGAAGGATGCCAAATTGATCATCGTCAAGATAAGAAGCAACCTATCAGGATCAAGAAAATTGATATTTTTTCCTGGCAAATTAAGACAAAACAGAATCTTATTTCGATGCAATTTCAGAAACCATGGAATTTGGGTATAGTAGATGATTTAGTAATTGGGAATCGATTCATTCACTCGAATTTCATCCCATTCAAATTTTATCCTATTCATGAAATGTGGGAAATCATTTTGTATTTTTTATAAATCACAAGCAGAAAAAAAGGAAAAACCACTGCATATAATTGTTCTGCTGATGGAAAATTATATTCAGTTTCATTGAAGAGTATGGTGTCAGAAGACTGGAAATGTGTGTGAAAATCGTTTAATTTCATTCACCTGAGTAGTAGCGTTCCATCAGTTCCTCTTTCGGGACCATAACTTCCAGTGCCACACAGTCGGCTCACAGCCGATTTCCGGCGCATATCTAAGGCGGCCGAGTCGTCCCTGCTGAAAGACACTCTTCCCGTCTGGAAACACGAGAGATTCGTTCTGCTCGGTAGGGTTGCGTTCGGAACATCTGAAAGCAAGCAAAAGATATATTGTGATGTTTTGTGATTAAGAAAATGAGGAGCATTCAATTGGAAAACATAATTTATATTTTTGTTTAAACTCAAGATCAAGAGTTGGACAAAGATCCAAATCTCTCCGAACGCTTTTCAATATTGCTATGTAATCTGACTCAAACCAAAAAAAAAGGAGTATAATGAAACTGGCTTCCTTTCGGTTCGATTCAAGTATAGCATTTCATAGAAAAACGAAAAGTTGAAAATTCAAATGCAAAACACTTCTTCCACTCAACTATTGAATAGAAGCACACATAGACAGAAAGAAAGAAAGTAGTGAAGAGGCTGTTGCCGCTGCCCGCAATTTCGTTAAAATTCACCAATTTCTAATCGAAATTCATTTAAATAATGTTTGAGTTCAGTTTAATTTGAAATTGAGTTTCAATTAAAGAAATCGAAGAAAAATTGAGGAATTCCTGTGTTTTGTTTACTATAATTTGGGACAACATAAAAACGGAAATGAATACCATAACTTTGGCGGAGGGAGTATCTGAATTCGATAAATGAAAGAAACAAACGGATTGTTCCAAATGTGTATTGATAAAATAGCTATGTTTTCATCATTATTACCCTGAGGGTCGATGACAAGCTGAAAATTATATCGTTGTTCCCGAAAAATAATCCCTGTGCCAATATTTGAAGCATGATTTTTCACCAAAATGAAATAATAACTTTATTCGCAATAATTACAAATACACGGTTAAGGAGGATGCGATAAGTGCGGAGCACTTGCTCCTTGAAAATGAGCAGTAAAAAGTAAAAAACTAAGACAAAAAATATATAATTAAATATTTGAAGAAAAACATGCGAAAAGGTTCATGAAAACACAGTAAATAATGCAATACCAAATATAAGAGAACATACAAACGCTATACAAATAAAATGAATTTGAATGATTAACTTACATCACATTACAATAGGAAATGAATAAAATCAGTTATATACAAAAAAATAGAATAATGAGAAGAACATATTGTGATGAAGAGAATAAATACTGAGCACAGGAAAAATACAAATGCTGGAATACGACAAAAATCACATTATAATAAAATGAAATTGTTAAAAATATTACAGTAAAATCATGTAAATAGATACCACTAATGTGTAATGAGTGGTATTTATAACAATAATATTCACTTTGTTGAACAAAAATGTATAAAAGGCATATGAAAACTCTGCCGTTCCAGTTCCAATGGAACGGTTTCTGGTTCCGGAACTGTATCGGTTTTTTACATGAATTCTAGAAGAACTAGAAATTTTATTTGTATCACTTGTATTGAATTAAAATTTAAACTTCAGGATGTCCAAAGAATCAAAATGAGTGTTGGTAAAGAATTGGGTTGGAAGCTCGAATGGTTCGAATTTGAATGTTGAGATTGGGTTAGTTCTTTGCTCTCAATTTGTGAAGCTCCTAATGCAATGGCTTTTGTCAGAATTTCTACAAAATTTGTTACATTGGATTGTGATAACTGTTGTCTTATCCAATTGTCAAATAAACTTCGGATGAATTGTGCCCTAAGAAAAACGTCAGTAATTGGAAACTGGTTTTTCCGGACCTAGAAAAGCTGCTAGACTATTGAAATGAGTTGATCCAATCGTAAGACACAGATGTTGTGAAATGTTTGCTTTATCCGTGAAAACTTTCATGGTATAATAGTTTTCAAAACGTTCCAGGTACCAAGAAAATTTTTCACGATTCGAATCGAAGTTTCCAAAAGGTGCTATACTCGAAAAACTATTCGAAATACCTGAACGTTGTTCTAATCGGAATTTACTGGCAATCTGAGTCAGTAATTCTTATTGTTGATGCTGAAACGCAGACATCAGTTCTTTGAATTGACTCGCATCCATACTGATTACATGTTCAATTCGGAAAAAAATGTTCGAAAAAAAAAAGTTTTATAACACTGCAACACACAGGTCTACAACTGAAGTTTCGGAAGTGGACTTGAAAATATATTTTTTCCAATCGTCGCCAATTATTACAGAATCGGTACAATTAGTTCACAAAATTCTTTCAGTATTCTTTCAGCATTATTAGTACACAAAATTCTTTCGAATCGTACAAGACAGCTATATTGAAAGAAACATACTATTGTCATATGTCAGACATAATATAATACAAGGTGTACTCAATATGTGGTGACGACAATAATAAAAGTGTGAATAAAGTTTGGGAACGATAAAAATGTAGTAGAGATAAAATATGAATTGGATAAAATACAATAGGGATAGAAGCAATATGAGTAAAATACAATTTATGACAAACAAAAATAACGAGAGTAATATTACAAATTTATAAAATCAATTCGCAATATAAAACATCAGACACATTTGTGTACAGAAAAACAAAGTTGACTTATGTCAGATTTTCAAAATGTCTTGAGATCATGCATCTTGGGTTGGAGAGAAAGAACTCTTTCAATGTTTTCTTGAATATTTTTTCATTTGTTATATTTTCTGGTTTGATACTGTAAAATTTTGGTGCGAAAGAAGAGGATGATAATCTTTGTGAAACCGTTGTTAACATCGATGGTATAACGTAATGGTGTTTCCGATGAGTACGATAACTATTGTGACGTGGAGGTTGTTAGTAATTTCCATATATATCGTATTTATTGCAGCAGCAGAGGAAATATAGTTGTCTCAGGTCTAGTATTCGAGATTCTTTGTAAAGGTCATCTGTTGGGTATCTTGACTTCTTGGTGTGAATTAGTTCCGAAAATCTCCTTTGTTTGACTTCACATTTGCACCCCAGACAACGATCGCATATCTCAGGTAGCTTTCAACTAAAGAGATATACAGTCCCCAGATGCTCTAGAGGTAATATGTTTTTCAATTTCCTAAATATGAATCGGACACTCCTCAATTTATCTGTCACATAGGTTGGGTGAAGATTCCATTTCAGATGCTGATAAAAAATGCCACCTAGGTTGAAGAAGGGGAAACATTCCGATATTCTGAAAAGGCCCTAACTCAAAAGAAAAAATCTGAAATTGAAAATTTGCATTTTCTATCAGATGTAATTCAATGTCCAGCGTGGCTTTAGCCGGCGAAGTAGTTGTTTTCTGTTAGACATTCACGAAAAATAACTTCATTTTAATCGTGGATTTTTCAATTCACAAAAAAAATCTTTCTGTCAATATTAAATCGAGGATGTTTCCCTTTTCAACATGAATACCCCACAAGAGGTTATCTTGACGATGGAAGATGGTGACTAAAGTTTATCTTTCAGTCGCAGATGATTCCACATCTGATTTTATGATCGTGGAAGCGTGAAATAGATTTTCGTCGACAAAAATGTATTGAAGACCTAGTGAATGCGATGTCTCTCCTGCGTCAATGTTACGAATGATTTCTGGTGAGAACTCTTTTTTGGAAAACATTCTTCTTTGCCTCATTCATCCTTATGAGTTCTCAATTAAGACTGGAATAGAAAATCAGATAACTATCTGAATGAAAATGCAAATTTTCAATTTCAGATTTCTTCTATTGAGTTAGGGCCTTTTCAGAATATCTATCAGATGTAGTTCAATGTTCAGCGTGGCTTTAGCCGGGGAAGTAGTTGTTTTCTGTCAGACATTCACGAAAAATAACTTCATTTTAATCGTGGATTTTTCAATTCACAAAAAAAAAACGTTCTATCAATATTCAATCGAGAATGTTTTCCTTTTCAACATGAATACCCCACAAGAGGTTATCTTGACGATGGAAGATAGTGACTAGAGTTATCTTTCAGTCGCAGATGATTCCACATCTGATTTTATGAACATCCTGTTCATATTTTCAACAAATCAATCTATCATACCCCATGACAGGTTTTGATGTCAGAAAACACTAATTTCAAAGAAATGATTCTGACTTTTTCCATCTTTGCAAAGTGAGATTGCTTCTTGAAAATGTGCTTTCCATTTTTACCGGTCTTCCTGATGATCGTGGAAGCGTGAAATAGATTTTCGTCGACAAAAATGTATTGAAGAACTAGTGAATGCGATGGCTCTCCTGCGTCAATGTTAAGAATGATTTCTGGTGAGTACTCTCTTTTGGAAAACATTCTTCTTTGCCTCATTCATCTTTATGGGTTCTTAATTAAGACTGGAATAGGAAATCAAATAACTATCTGAATGAAAATGCAAATTTTCAATTTCAGATTTTTTTATTATTGGGCCTTTTTTAAGTTCAGCGTGGCTTTAGCCGGGGAATAGTTGTTTTTGTCAGACATTCACGAAAATAACTTCATTTTAATCGTGGCTTTTTCGATTCACAAAAAAAATCGTTCTATCAATATTCAATTGAGAATGTTTCCCTTTTCAACATGAATACCCCACAAGAGGTTATCTTGACGATGGAAGATAGTGACTAGAGTTTATCTTTCAGTCGCAGATGATTCCACATCTGATTTTATGAACATCCTGTTCATATTTTCAACAAATCAATCTATCATACCCCATGACAGGTTTTGATGTCAGAAAACACTAATTTCAAAGAAATGATTCTGACTTTTTCCATCTTTGCAAAGTGAGATTGCTTCTTGAAAATGTGCTTTCCATTTCTACCAGTCTTCCTGATGATCGTGGAAGCGTGAAATAGATTTTCGTCGACAAAAATGTATTGAAGAACTAGTGAATGCGATGGCTCTCCTGCGTCAATGTTAAGAATGATTTCTGGTGAGTACTCTCTTTTGGAAAACATTCTTCTTTGCCTCATTCATCTTTATGGGTTCTTAATTGAGACTGGAATAGGAAATCAAATAACTATCTGAATGAAAATGCAAATTTTCAATTTCAGTTTTTTTCTTTTGAGTTAGGGCCTTTTCAGAATATCTATCAGATGTAGTTCAATGTTCAGCGTGGCTTTTGCCGGCGAAGTAGTTGTTTCCTGTTAGACATTCACGAAAAATAACTTCATTTTAATCGTGGATTTTTCAATTCACAAAAAAAATCTTTCTATCAATATTCAATCGAGAATGTTTCCTTTTTCAACATGAATACCCCACAAGAGGTTATCTTGACGATGGAAGATAGTGACTAAAGTTTATCTTTCAGTCGCAGATGATTCCACATCTGATTTTATGAACATCCTGTTTATATTTTCAACAAATCAGTCTATCTTACCCCATGACAGGTTTTAATGTCAGAAAACACTAATTTCAAAGTGTCTCTCCAAAAGAAATGATTCTAACTTTTTCCATCTTTGCAAAGTGAGATTGCTTCTTGAAAATGTGTTTCCTATTTCTTTCGGTCTTCCTGATGATTGTGGAAGCGTGAAAAAGATTTTCGTCGACAAAAATGTATTGAAG
Organism: Gonioctena quinquepunctata; assembly: GCA_018342105.1. NCBI lineage: Eukaryota > Metazoa > Arthropoda > Insecta > Coleoptera > Chrysomelidae > Gonioctena > Gonioctena quinquepunctata. Next base: position 180,645 of record JAFIRS010000829.1, read on the forward strand.
ACCTAGTGAATGCGACGTCTCTCCTGCGTCAATGTTACGAATGATTTCTGGTGAGTACTCTCTTTTGGAAAACATTCTTCTTTGCCTCATTCATCTTTATGAGTTCTTAATTAAGACTGAAATAGAAAATCAAATAACTATCTGAATAAAAATGCAAATTTTCAATTTTAGATTTTTCCTTTTGAGTTAGAGCCTTCTTAGAATATCTATCAGATGTAGTTCAATGTCCAGCGTGGCTTTAGCCGGGGAAGTGGTTGTTTTCTGTTAGACATTCACGAAAAATAACTTCATTTTAATCGTGGATTTTTCAATTCACAAAAAAAATATTTCTATCAATATTAAATCGAGAATTTTTCCCTTTTCAACATGAATACCCCACAAGAGGTTATCTTGACGATGGAAGATAGTGACTAAAGTTTATCTTTCAGTCGCAGATGATTCCACATCCGATTTTATGAACATCCTGTTTATATTTTCAACAAATCAAGCCACCTAGGTATTCAACTTTTTTTTTGTGCGTCGACCTCGATTTCTAGTTGGTTGTAGGGAGGGGTATCAAGTAAAGTACAGCTGAAGGGTACGTAATTTGTTTTTCCGAAGTTCACTGTCAACAGCTTGCTATCTAGATATTTTATGATATTTGAAAAGTCTTCTCCTGCCTTTGATTTCAATTCTATCCAGCTCTCAGCACTATGATGTATACCCATTTGTTCCAGGATACTCGTAAATCTACAATTTATATATTTTTCGTTGATCCGACACTTTTCTCGTTCACGGAGAAACATTTTCTTATGAAGCAATTTTCACCACGTTGCAGATTGTATCTGGGAAAGTAAATCACAATGTTTCCAGGGCGACAATATCAACTTCAGAGAATATTAAATAATCTGGCATGAAAACCCTAGGAGTATGACGAAAAGCTACGTGATATTCCACGTGTTCCGGGACATGTGGAAATAAAGTGTAGAAGAGAAAACTGGTTTCATTTTCTTTCAATGTTGTCAGAATTTGATGAGAATATTGTAATACAGTTCTCACATATTTCCATATAGTTACACAGGACGAAAATTAAAATAAGCGTGCATAGGTGACAAGTTGAAACAAATGGTGGTGGTGGTGGTGGACTGTAGTGAATTGCAGGTAAACCGATTGGGTAGATTTATTCATTAATTCAATGAAAATATGAATTAATTCAATCAATATATTGACCCAAAGAAAGTTCCAAACAGCTAATATTCTGGATTTAGGTAGTTAAATGTGTACATTATACATTAGGCAAAAAAAAAATCAAAAAATTTTACGAATTTTCATATTTTCAGCTACAACTCCAAAGTATATATTGGAGATATGAAAAAATGTCCTGCATAAAAGTAAAACTCATTATTTTTGCTACAAAAAAAAAAAAAAATGCGATAAATCATGTAGAATATCAAATTAAAAAAAAACAAAATTATTTGTATTACAACAAGAAAAAGGCAACAAGATCAAACGGAACGGAGTTTTAATAAAATAATTATCAAAAAACCTTTTTAAAGACAAGCTTTCATTTAAGCCGTGTACTAAAACGTATAAAATAAGTTGAAGTCATCGCTGACAATGATATAATTATTTTTTGTTGAATTATTTCATTCAAAAAAGCTTGTCGCGTGAATTGCTGAAGAGTTGAGGAAATTATATTTCATGGGCATGTTCTACCAATAAAAAGGCCATCTATGATTGTATTTTTATTTTAATGTGATCTTTTAAAGAGGTGAAACATGAAACCCATATTACATTTTAACGAAACAAAATTTCTCGATTTGAAAGAATATGTTGAAAATAACGATTTATTGCAAAACTCTTTCAACTCATGTTTGTGTGCGTAAAAGCAATAGTTTCCTAATAAAAAAATAAAATACAACATTATGCATGATGGATCTTCTGTAAATGGAATCGAAAAAATCTAGTGGGTGGCTGTTACGTTTTGTTTGAACAACTTGTGACTCCAATCGTAGTATTTTGAAATTATTCCGCTTGTTTGAACTTTTAGTGTGGGAATAAACGATTTTCCACTTGTAGTCGAACGCCCGGTTGAAATTGCACGGGAATGAAAAATGGCATCAATTTTTATATAATGGGACTAGTCAGTGGCTGTTTCTCGCTACTAAGAGCTGCTTGAAAAAAGCCAAAGCACATGAAATGTAGAAAAAACTCCCATCCTTCAGTTTCGAAGTTCATACAAAATCCAATCATAATAAAAAATGTCTTCGAAGATTTTCCATCAAATATCTGTGAATGAATACACATTTTGGTTAATAAATTCGTAAGGAATAATTTCCACGATAATTCCTTGGGGCTTTGTACTGTTTGAGGTGGATATATTAGCACTGTTCAACCGGGTCACTCTCGGTTTTGTTGGAAGAAAGTATTTTGACATGTAATTCAGGGGTAATTTTCTTGGTGAAAGTCGGTTCCTGTACATATCTCCAGGATTTAAAATAATTTCAGCCGATTATTTGAGTAGCGTTAATGATTAAATCATCAAATGTACAAAAAAGTTGAAGGTTACTCTTTATCAAGAAAAGTACCTCCGAATTACATGTCAAAATACTTTCTCCCAACAAAACCGAGAGCAATCTCGAACAGCAAAGCCCCAAAGAATCAACGTGGTAACGATTCCTTACGAATTTATTAACCAAAATGTGTACTCACTCACAGATACTTAATCGGAAATCTTTGAATCTCTGTATAATGATTGGATTTTTTATGAACTTCGAAATGGGAAAGATGGGAGTTTTTTCTCCATTTCTTGTGATTTGTCTTATTTTTGATAAATAGTGAGAAACATCGATTGACTAGTCCGGTTATATTATTTATATTTATCGCAAAATTGATCATGAACATTTTTGTAGAAAAAATAACAAACTATAACTTTTATGCAGGATATTTTTCCATATCTCCAATACTTCTAAAGTTGTAGCTATATGAAAAATCGGAGAAGTTTTTAATTTTTTTTCATTTTTAGGGCCGTTGTATGGCAAATAATTGCTTAATGGATACATTCAACTACCTGAATCCAGAATTTCAGCTGTTTTGTTATTTTGTTTTTAATTTTGGTGGAACTATGTTCCTATTCATTGGATTATAATAACATTTACCTAAAAGTATACAACGACAAAAAAGAAAACGATGTTTAGAATGAATCAATGAATGTTTCTCAATTAATAATTTTTAAATGAATCAAATGAAATTCTTGCATTCACAGTAATCAGTAAACTATCTTTTTTTCTCCCCCAACTCTTCATCTCTTTTCATCTCCGTACGTGGACACAGCATCAAAAGCAGTACCGTCAATGGGCTTTTGGAAAATACATACAGGGTGATACAAAATCCAATACAACTATTTCAAGGGCGTATTCCTGGGGTCAAAATAGGACTTTTTTTTACATAAACATGTGTCCTAAAATTCACCCTACCAAACTACAGACATCCCTAGTTGCGAGAAAAATCATAAATTTTGAATTGTGGCTACAATTATACATTACGGTTATGACATACCGCTATGTTAGTTTGACATAAAACGTCAGAATCATTTGTTAGCAGAAAAAAAATGAGAATCAATAGTTTGTTACTTTAATAACACTCCCCTTTCATTTATCAGCAATTTTCTCGAAAATGGTTAGCTGATTCAAAAAAATGCAAGAAGCCAAAATGTTTCTTCATGGCCAACTCAATGGTGATGTTATAAAAAATTTTTTTGGCGGAAATACAAAATTTTGGCCATAAAAACTATAGATAACCTCATTCACACCCTTGAGTTACTTTATTTTTGAAGCAAGAAATGAACAGAGCGTTCAAAAATCCAAGGGCCTCTGATTTTCCGAACATTTGATGCATAATTGTAGCCACAATTCAAAATTTACGATTTTTTGGCGCAATTTGCGATGCCTGTAGCTTAGACGGGGTGAATTTTAGGACACATATTTATAGCAAAAAAGTCTTATTTTCACCCCAGGAATATGCCCTAGAAATATTTGTATTGAATTTTGTAACACCCTGTATAAATTATTTGAAAGTTATTATCATGAATCTTTTGCACTTCTGTCATTCTGAGAATTTCTAGAATCGTTCTTTTATTCATTATAGTCGCATCAAGAAAGCGGTAAAATCATTTTAACTTCTAAATCCACCAAAGCAGCTCCACACTTTTTCAAACTTTTGTAATGATAAACTTTTCAAAATCAGAAATATAGGGGCAGATAATTTTTTGGACCCCAATTCATTATTATTTTGCAAAATTTCTATTTTTATATAATTTCAAACATCATGGGGGGTCAAGTGGCACATCGTTGAAAAGATAATTCAATTCTCTTTTCAACCATCTATTTTTTTCAATTTCCTTCATACATTTCTTCACAATATGCATTTGAAATATCAAGTACCTATAACAAAAAACAAAACTATTATGTAGGATTTGTATTTATTGAGAATACGAAGATTAATGAATTATTCGATTGGAAAATTATTTCCGAACGTTAAATAACATACCTGCAGGTATACCAGCACACACCCGTGTTATTCGTTGTTTCAGTTGCGATAATTCATTTTCAATATGAAGAGCAGGTAAGTAGTGTTATGGTCATTTAAACATCAGATGGTCTTAAACATTGTTAAATATTGTAGAATGTGGACTGTAAATACTTCTTTTTCAGAATCAAATTGTAATTGAATACTTAGGAATTGATTTTCTTTTCATACATTTATTTCCTTGATTCCTACCAAAATTGTTATATTGTTTCTATGACAATTTATATCATCTTTCCTTTTACCAGAAACAAACAAATTGAACTGAAGTACCTATGAAACATCGACAAAATAATCCAGCTTTATATTAGGCATTTCTAGGTAACTACTTGGGTATCAGTTTACCATATCATATTAATGGTCATCATAAATAATAAATGAATTGGGTATTATTTGAGTCGGAAATTGGATTATTGTATGGTTTCAAAATCTCTACCTACTTAATCTTTGAAACCGATTCGAAAATGTAATTCCTTAGACTAAACATGGTGGAAAGTAAAATTGAATTATTCTTTCAACGATGTGAAACTCGACCTCTATGCCATTCAAAATTTTCAAGTTGGTGTGCCTCTAGCGCCTCCTGTCGAGTAATTGTAATGTATCTTTTCTCGAAAAGTAGAATCGGTAATACAATTCAAAATATTTTCTGTTCCATTGTTATCCATCAAACCGTTCAAAAGTTATCGAGGTAAGGGTACCATGAAGATCCGCACTTATGCTAGACATTTCAAATGCATAATGTAAAAAACCCATTACCGAAATTGAAAAAAAATGGTTGAAAAGAGAATTGAATTATTTTTCCAAAGATGTGCCACTTGATCCCCCCCATGCTATTTGAAATTTTTTAGTTGTTGTGCCCCCCGCGTCATCTATCAAGCAACCACAATGTCTTTCATTTCTTAAAGTAGTATCGGTGATATCATCCAAACAGATTTCTGTCCCATGTTCTACGTCGAACCATTGTCTAAAGATATATAGTCAGTCAACCAAACGAGAATTTTTTTGGATACAAATGGATTTCATTCGTAGATGGCATTAGTCTAATGATCTCCAAAAATGATATATCCCAGTGAGATGGAAGAAATTTAGGTGGGAGTGGCAATTGGCAAGCGACCCAACCTTGAGGGGTTAAACTGGAATAAGGAATAACAATATTTTGTTTGTGTTTTCCGCCATCTTCTATGCCATTTGAATTTATTTGAAATTTGCATTTGAAATCGTGGAGAAAATAATTTTTTGTGGATTATTAAGTGATCGTCGTTCTGTGTTTTCTGTGAACATTTGTGTAAATTTAAAAAAAAATTTATTTGAGATATTGGGGAATTACTGTACCTAAGTCCCTTTAGGAAGTTATATTGTGAAGTTGAGTATGATTTAATATCCACTAATATGTTTAGTAACAAAAATAGTAATAACGAAAAGCAAGGTTATGTTGTAGAAGAATGGATATATTATTTCTGATAATACAATCAATAGATTCAAAAGACCATTGCCTACCTATTTTGAGTTTAATTTACTCGAAAATGCAATACTGAAAATCTTATATATTCATCGACTTTCCAAACACTGATGTTCTCTTTATACTCAGATAATATTGCCTTGTGCTATAAAACATTTTCTTTCTAAATAAGTTAATACCTCTTGGACAAACCAATGGCTTCTTGAGATACGACCCAAAATCAATGAATTTTCAAATAGTTATTGCCAAAAAATCTGCTGTGTAAGCTAAGTTCTGAGAATACAATTTTATTGGTGTCAGCCCAAGCAAAAGAAACTTCCAATAAAGATTCCCTTCCAGTGGTCATTCATACTTTTTCTAGTGGAGTGTAGTGTATATTATCTTGCCAATATTTGTAGGTTAATGACTATTTTATACATGTATGTTTCAGATGTCTGGGAATAAATGTGCCTACTACAATTGTGGGCTTTCAGCCCGGAATAATCCTTCTTTGAGACTATTCCATTTTCCAGTGAAAGATACCGCTAGATGTAAACGTTGGATATTACACTCAGGTATTATATCTTCCCTTTCCACTTATGAGTAATATTATTGTAGAAATATATTAAAGCCTTCCAAGAAGCATTTACATATTGAAAAAGATTTAATAAATCTCAAGTAACTTTCTTAGCAAAAAAATAGGATTGCTGGAAGTTCATCTGAAATGTTGATGATTGTGGAATTTAAATTCTCAATAGTTCAAGGTATGGAATATTTCATACAGGCATTTGTGTGATACTAGTGTAAAGGTGTATTTGCGTGGTTTGCATAGTTAGCAGACTCCCCAATGGATCGTTCATCATTCTCTATGCCACACAAAAAGTCACTTTTCATCTTGAAAAAAATTACAGTACTCCAAACTACTCGAATCAAGTTGACTGTGCCTTCATACTATACCGGGTGACAACGAGATCACTTTCGGGCTGCCTTTTTTCATTTTTCCACCATCTTTTATCATAACTTACTTTTATTTCATTATTTATTAAAATTTTGCCGTATCTCGCATATTTAACAAAGCCATAGTTGCCGTTGCCGTGGAAAGGACAATATAAGTAATACAATATTTTTTATCATAATGATAAACATTACTTTTTTCCATTTTTCTGTCTAAAACGTGACATATTTCAACTCAAATTAGTGAGAGAAGTTGTACTTTTAATCACTAGTGATTAATAGTATATTGTTTTACGAGTGACGAAAGTAACATTTTTTTAAGCGAGAGAACAGTTTACCAGCCAAGGCTGGTAATGTTCACGAGTTTCGAAAAATATTTTTGACGAGTGATACACTATACTTTTTCTACAACCCTGTTTATACCATAATAATATGCTAAAAAAGGACGATGAACAAATATTTTATTTTAAATTGAAAATAACAGAATTTTTTTAAACGTTACTTATGATTTAAATATTGGTTAATTGTTACATTTGAGCAATTATTGAAAATTATAGGAGTATTACAATCAGGATTTTTATGTATTGAGGTAGACGATGCCACATCTGTTATGATGTTAACTGATGTCACTCCAGATGAAGATGCGCCGTAATCAGATAGGGTTGAATTTTGTATGGATTATAAAAATTTTGTTTGTATTTGATTTTTGCTGCTAACTGATTGATCAACATATCCCTCCGCAACGTTACTATCAGCCTCCATGCTTTTTTAATTGAAGTAAATCACCTCCTGCATCCACTAATAGCGTTGCGGAAGTTCTACGCAAACAATGCCCAGTATATTTTTGGGGATCAGGCAAGTTTAAATATTGAGCTATTTGCATAAGAAATTTACTGAATTTATTTATTCCCACAACCTGTCTAGTACACTTTCCGTTCTGTTAGTTAATAAAGAATCTTGAATTTATTTTGTCCATATCTAGTGGACGGGGGTTCATATAAATTTTAGAAAGGCGAAGAGCTGCAAAATGATGTTAACAATATTGAATGTATAAATTTACCAACATGAACGAATTATTAAGAAATATAGCCAGTTATAATTCAAAATGCTAATGTTTGTGAAACGGTGAAAACTACAATTTTTCACCTAAATTGAATAAATCTCCTTCTTTTGTGAGTCGATTGAAATGGTTTTATCCCTCTTTATTTCATTCTGAACAACTGGGTAGTACTGATACTCTCATATTATTTTCAATTATCAAATATGTTACATTTGATTTATTTGTTTTCAAATAGATATGGCAGAAATGATTTATGTAAATTTGTAGTTTTGGTGGAATAATTGGAAAACGTATTGTTTCTTTTTTTACTAATAGAGGAATAAATATGTCTGATGACTTTTGAATTCAAGTACTCACTAATAAATATTCAAAAATATCTCAACTAATTGGCATATTTTTTCTTTCATTATAGATTTTTCTCACCATATTTGGAAGAAGATTTGCATCTAATAATTGTTCCCTTATCCCATGTATTGAGTTTTATCATAATAATCTATTTCTTTCAGTATGCATACCAGAAAAAAACACAAGAGGTTTTTCACTTCCATTGGCATCATCTTCTCATTCTACCGCACCACCAATGAACCATGAAAAATGTGCGAGGAAGAGGCAATACCTACCGCTACTGAAGTCTCGGACCTCAAAAATTCTGTCCAAATTCGAAGTGCAGCAAGAAAACTAATTTTTCTGTGAGAAGTGTAACCAGATCTTTTGTAGCTCAGAACAAGAACTGTTCTTATGAATTGCATAAAAATAAGTTGATACAGACCAAGTGTACAAAAATTGAATAAAACTATAAAAAAAAAATTGGATCCATAATTGTAACTACCATACATGAAAAAATATCCAATTCATCTTTTGTATCAATTGCGATATGGTGATATTTTTCTGCCATCATTTTATCACTTCTACAACCCAAAATGTAAAATCTCTAGTGAGGTTTCCATTACAATCTTAAAAAATTCAATATATTATACATAAAAAAATTGCATATGACTTTTCTCTGTGTCTGTGAGAGTACCATGCAAATTATTGTATTCAAAGTGATTGGATAGTGCGAGGAGTAATTTTAAAGATCAACACACATTTTAAAAATATTTTGAAGTAATAAATTTTTCTCAAATTACTTCTCAATGCAACAAACAAAAATAAAATTTGAAATTTTCTACAAGTCGGAAAATATTGCTTGATATCATAGGGCTCCATATTACATTATTATTTTACAGACTTCAGAAATCTGATTGAAACTTCAATATTCCTTATATTTTCCGGAAGATAAAATTTTATCTTACTGTAGACGGTGCTCCATTCATATAGGGATTTCTTATGAATGAAATAAAAAAAATATATTGTTTCATAAATATGAGTTAAACGATGTATTTCCAAATGATCTGGATGGTTCAAAAGAAATTAATTCAAAAATATAGATTGCTAGTGTGGCCAGTACTTTCTATATGACTTGGAGATCTCTGCAGGAATCTCTTATGCATTTTTTGCGATAGAAAAATTCCGTTCACTTCGGCCTCAAATGACTATTCTCAGTTATCGGTATTTGAGGATCAACACTTTTTGATAACTCTCATGGCATATATTGCTCTAGATAGTTTAGTGCAAAGCTTGTCTATATGATATTATATCTGTGATATTTTCATTTATATTAATAAATATAATAAACAAAATCAGACCAAGAATACTACCCCATAGACTTTCTCAAGGCAACGGATCTTTCTATCGTTTCTTTTCGAGTTCTACTTATGATTTTTTTTTTCAAATATGACTCAAACCTGTCATAAGAATTTCCACAAATTCCATTTTAAGTTTCCCTAATAAAATGTTATCCTTACAGTCGAAGGCCTCAGATGAATTCACGATAATCCCATAGGATAGATCTCCCTTTTTTTTGGTGGACTGAACAAAATTATTCAAATAATCATACTAAAGATTGGAAAACATTCAGTAACCAAAAAAGGGATACTAATTGTTTAGTCATTGATATTTCAAAAATGTTTGATAAATACTTCACTGATTGGTTCAAAATTCATATATCTAGCTTATTGCCTTTTTTAGGAAGAGGTTTTACAACAGCAGTTCACCCAGAAAAATTATCTCGTCAAAGGACCCTGCGCAAACGTTATGGAAAAGTGCTCTATGTGGGAATTGCCTGAATTTTTCATATTGTTCAGAAGAATTTGTCCTGATTAAAAGCTACCATTATGCTAAAGTCCAATAATCAATAGTTTCTGAGATATTGCAGTCGTATTGCATCCATATTATGGTACTTGGGATATGCGCACCATGAATCTGAAATTCGGTACCCTCCGTCTAACTTCCTTCATAGCGTTCTAATCAGCCAGCGCAATAGTATCACAGGTCTCCAATAGGTTAAACTGTAACAAGAGTGTATTTATTCAAGTACTCCTTCAATAAGGGAGGGAGAAACCTGTTGTGTATTTTATATAGCTTAAAAGTTACGAAATAAATTACCTACTCCAGAAATATTTTCAAATTACCTATATTGAAATATTCAAATAGGGGTTGTCTGCATGGAACAACTTGCATAGCACAATAGCAAAGGTCCCGTGAACAAAACAGAAATGCGACACTCTTACCCAAATATAAATATTTATTTTTCAGTATCATTGGCCAATATCTCCGAAACTATTGGTTATTGGACTTTAGCGTAATGGTAACTTTTAATCAGGAAGACTTCCTCTAAACAATTCCCAGATAGATCTCTTTTCCTTAAGGTTTGAGCAGGGTCCTTCGACCAGGAAAGTCAAAATACTGACATGTGCACAATTTTACAATATGTGGTAGGTAGGTACATCGATTCTTGTGTGCTGCTTTTGTTCTTGATATTTTTCATTTTATCGACTTATTCAAATTCTGTAACCGGGCACGAAAACAAAAAGTGGAATAGAAGGCTATCGACCTTTCAAAACCACTTAACCTCATCACTAATAGAAATTAAAAAATATCTCAACTGAAAGGTACATTTCTTCTTGATTATATATATTTTTCATTTAAGTCAGAAGATTTGCATCTGATGATAATAATTGCTCCATTCTCCCATGAATTCAAATTTATCATTAGGATTTATTTATTATCCGACAAATACACGTCACATGTCAAATATGAGATACTGGAGAACAGAACTTTTCATAATTTCAAGATTATTAGCAAGAATTATATTTTGTTACCGATTCTCTTTTTCTAAAATGAAACAGAAGTTCAGTTTTGTTTGCCATCCGGTGGTGCCGCCACTTTACAGAATACAATTTTCACAGTTTCCCTGAAAGTTTAATAGATGGCGATCGCAAATTGCATCCAATACTTTTTTCATAGAGATTGACTGACTATGTATCTTCAGACAATGGTCGAACCGTTCAAAAGCTAACAGGGAAGGGGGGAGATCTATAAAAAGCCGCGCTGTATGGCACATATAGCCCTCATCATATAGGTTTTTTTTTCTTATTCAGTCCATGAACAGTTTTTCCTTCGAAAATAATGCAGAATGACCTTTAGTATTGTTTCCTATAGATCGGCTACACCTGTAAAATTTACTTAAAAAAACTACAAAATGTTAGGTTATTTCCCAGTATTTTGAAAAATGGTTTATAGAAAAAAAACTGATTTTTAACCACCTACGATTTTCAAATACTTTTTTATTCTCTTTCCTACAGTTTTTCGGCTAGTTCAAATTTCGTAAAATCTGAAAATAAATAACAATTGAGATGTGATACACTCGTCTGCTGAGGAAATTTTTTGTGTTTGAAAATGTTTCAAAATACTAAAAATATGCAAACAAAATTATATCATACTTGACGCAAAGTGGCTCTAGTTTCAATTCTACATAGCGGAATTCGCTTCATTAATTTTTATCACATACAAAATGACATTTCAGTTCCATAACTCTGAAAATTTCAAATCAATTTGCCCATTAAATTCTTGCTAATTCAATTTCAAACATTTATTTTCTGAATTAATACTCAAAAATTAATCATCAATGAAGGTGCTATCAAGCTAAAAAGTATGCTATGGAAATAACGGAATTGGATGCCATGGAAATTGAAATAACAAAGTTTTTGGACAAGGTGTTCATAAAATCAGATGTGGGATCATCTGCGACTCGAAGATAAACTTCAGTCACTATCTTCCATCGTTCAAGATAACCTCTTTAGCCGGGAAAGTAGTTGTTTTATGTCTTCCTGATGATCGTGGAAGCGTGAAATAGATTCCCGTCGACAAAAATGCATTGAAGATCTAGTAAATGCGATGCCTCTCTTGCATCGATGTTATAAATGATTTCTGATGAGTGCTTTTCCTGGGAAAATATTTTTCTCCATCTCATTCATCTACATATATGAGTTTTTAATTGAGACTGGAAATCAAATTTTTACTTCTAGATTTTCCTTTCAAAATATCTATCAGATGTAGTTCAATGTCCAGCGTGGCTTCAGCCGGGGAAGTAATTGTTTTCTGTTAGACATTCACAAGAATAAATTCATTTACAATAATAAATTGAGAATGTTTCCCTTTTCAATGGGAAAAAGTGATTTTTATCACGAAATAGAATAAAAATGCTGACATTGAAGGAAAAAATAGAAATCGTACTCATTTGGGGAGAAAATACACTCATCGGCAAGTTGCGTATATTCTCAATGCACGACATCCTGAACGCAGTCTACTGTGTGAGCAGGATTATCTCAAAGTTCAAACCGACGAGTTCAGTGCAAAATACTTATGAAAGACTCCATAATCCAAGAGTTTACGATGGAGAATCTCAATTGAGTGTATGCTTGGATGTAGAGCTCATCCAGTATTGAAACGACCTGTTGGTAGGTAGAGAGGGGGAAAACACGAGTGGATACGATTTGCTGTGCTACGGCGAATCTTCACCAGTGTCTTCGCATGCAGCGTTTCAAAGGTTAGGTTTGTTTAATTGATAAATAGGTTGTGCAGTTATTTATTCAACTTTGCAATAGTTTACTCGTTACCTTGCCAAAATGACCAGTGGTAAGTACTATTCAGTAGCGGAAAAAGAAATAGGAGTGTTAGGAAAGTTATAGGAGTGTAAGTTCTCTACGTCTCGTGGATCGCCTATACCAAATATTTTGGTACGCCTATGGAATTTCTATTAATAGCCATAGTTAGACAATGGTTCGGGTATCTTCGATAAAAATTGGTTGTTAGGTGGGGGAAGGCCAAAGTGGTCGTTTCAATACTGGATGAGCTCTAATAGAGTATGGACAAACTAGTATTACAGATATTTGTAATAGAAATTGTGCTGAAAGGATAGCCGTGAGAAAATGTTTAAACAATAATAAATTCAAGCAGTTCCAACCAAAGTTCATGAATACCCTGAAAGAGCGAGATTTTGACGTATGGTTGGACCAGGGCCGGATTAAAAGGTGTGGAGGCCCTGGGGCAAAAAAGGCCCCTAATTATTTTTCAAACAAGTTTTTTTTTTATTTATTGCGGAACAAATCAAATTATTTCGACACGAGCATATGTGGGTATAATAAAATACAAGAAATAAATTAAATTACAGCGTAAACAAATGGATTCTTGCGAGCTTTTTTCGACGAAAAATCATTGATGATTTCGGTCAAATCCAGCATCCGAAGAAAATCATTCTCAATGCTAAGAGGCGATTACTTTGATAGGCGGCTTTGTCTCATCGTAATTCGCCAATTTTTTTCATTTTGGAAAATGAGCGCTTTCCAGTGCAATTTGACATCATCACATTCTCAGTTGTAATATCACAAGAGAGTGAAAATAATTCGACAGATTCTCGAAAACTTGTTGCCAGGCAATAGACAAGAGAGACCAACTGGCTCGAGTGGCTATTGCAAACAGGTTTGAGAAAGAAATCTAGATAATTATTTTCTACTATATCGAACTCTCGTGTGGTATTCTTTAGATTATTTTTTTATGTTACGATCATAAACACATTTCCTTGCAAAATTATATAATGTACTAAACCGGCAGGGCCGGATTGAAAGGTGTGGAGGCCCTGGGGCAACAAAGGAGTGGAGGCCCCTAATTATTTTTCAAACAAGTTTTTTTTTTATTTATTGCGGAACAAATCAAATTATTTCAACACGAGCATATGTAGGTATAATAAAATACAAGAAATAAATTAAATTACAGCGTAAACAAAGGGATTCTTGCGAGCTTTTTTCGACGAAAAATCATTGATGATTTCGGTCAAATCCAGCATCCGGAGAAAATCATTCTCAATACTAAGAAGCGATAACTTTGATAGCCGGCTTTGTCTCATCGTAATTCGCCTATTTTTTTCATTTTGGAAAATGAGCGCTTTCCAGTGCAATTTGACATCATCACATTCTCAGTTGTACTATCACAAGAGAGTGAAAATATTTCGACAGATTTTCGAAAACTTGTTGCCAGGCAATAGACAAGAGAGACCAACTGGCTCGAGTGGCTATTGCCAACAAGTTTGAGAAAAAAATCTAGATAATTATTTTCTAGTATATCGAACTCTCGTGTGGTATTCTTTAGATTATTTTTTGATGTTACGATCATAAACACATTTCCTTGCAAAATTATATAATGTACTAAACCGGTTTCGATTCATTTCACACTTTTCATGCGAATTGATGACATACGTCAAATTAAGAATATAGGTTGTCAGATAATAAAAACAAAATACCTCAAATTATTCCCGCGACAATTTTCTAGGTAGAATATTCCCACTATTGATTGGCCAAAACGTAAATGAATTTTGAATTGAATGTTTTCATTGGTTTCTAGCAATGTCAAAAAATAATCACTGTAATTTCAATGTTTGAGAATGTAGCTCTGAAATTTTGGTTTTCAAGAATTTGATAGTAGAACATCTTAGATAGATAGATAGATAGTCTTTTTCAGAAGGATTTACATTTGTTGCGGAATGTCATCCTTCTCTAAGACTCACACTTTCAGATTTCGGGGATTTCTCTGTTACAAGCGCGCCACTCAGCGGACACTTGTCAGCGCCAATAAATAGAAAAAACAGGTATAGACGGGCAAAGTGTTTGTAGAATCGGCAGAAAAATAGTCAACAGAATTTGAACTTTTGTTCTATTATGGAATGCGCACAGGGCTCTTATGCATTCATATTCATAAATTGAAATATTATTTTCCTTTGCTTATGATTATTGAATTTCATTGTGTATCTAGATCGCTTGTGTCATTTGAAGAATACATCCACAGAAAATCCTTCATTTAATAAAAAAAAATGTATATTTTTTTCAAAACTCAATTGTTTTTATTTTTACAGCTAATTTCGATACGATATAATATTTTGTATAATAGTATGATGTGTTACTTGGTGATTGTTCCTCGCATATACACATAATTCATCATATCGAAGATTAATATTAACCATGGATTTTGACAAGAATACGAAACATGTTTTTGAATGTTTAAAACGAAAAATGAGAGGAAAAAGTGGGAGAACTGCTCTTTCGTTGTCAGATTTTTTATATATAATTTTGCATATCCTTCGGTATTTGTTAGGAAATTTTACCTAAAAATTTATATTGTGGAGGCCCTTCTCTTGTGGAGGCCCCGGGGCTGCAGCCCCGTTTGCCCCCCTCTTAATCCGGCTCTGGGTTGGACAAAGAGAACAAGGTGCATATTTTCCTTGTCAAATTTCATGGAAAGACGAGGCGACTTTTACCTCAAATGTGGTAGTCAGTTCACAAAACTGTAGGTGGTGGGCACCAGAAAACCCAAAGTATATACCGAAAAAAAAAATGCAATCGTTCGTTGATTACGATAGTTCTTCAGAATGGCATAAATGAATTTTCATTCTGCGAAAGAGTTCATAGTACTTACACCACGAGTGCCTAGATTTCATTCAAACAGTGATATGAAATATATAATAATTTTTTCAAAATGATATTATACCTCAGAAAAAAAAAACAAGTCGAACGAGGAGTTCAAATTCCTAAAACAAAACCAATAAATTAATTTACCTTGAGGGTAGTTTCCCAGTTGCGCTTGGAGGATGTTTACTCCGGGAACAACAATTGCCGGCAACGTCCTTGAGCGCAGTAGAGGGGGTGGTTTCTTGCCCGTCCTTCCTGCGCCCTCAAGTCCCACACAAGATGCTCTCTGATCTATCCTGCTGCTGGCAGCTAGTTGGGCACTGGAACAAAAGAGACATGTTTTAGCTCCACTATGTTAAACACTTCGCATTTGTTGTAGGAGGAATGTTTTGGGAATGGAGCAGTAATTTTTTTTGGTCCATGATATATGAGAAAGTCAAAATGAATTTGAATACTCGATAACATGTTTCTTCTATGCTTCTCGAGTAAAATTTCAATTCATTCGAATTTTTGACAAAAGTTTTGTCTGACTGACTACGTCAACTTGAGTTTTAATGAGACTACTGAACCTTCTAATATTTTTCATATTATGCCCTGTAACTCTCTCGGATCGTATGGCAAGGCTTGTTTTAAACATACTTTAACAATCGAACACTGTTTATCCGTAAAAATTACTGGGTATGGGACAGAAAAACAACTGTTCTACGTCTTTGCTTACGTTTCGCGATTTATTTCTCGCTCTTCTTCAGAGCTGAAATTGAAAAAGACTGACATAATTCACCTCAACTGTAAAGACGAGTAAACTCACATCAGGCGTTATTAACGATACATAGTACTCAGTCTGTGTTGATGTGCATTGTGACAATGCATCGTTGAAATTGTTGGATCTAAATAGATCAATAAAATAAGAATAAAATATTTCGAAGAGGCTGATCGACTGACGACTAACATTCAAGTATGAATGAAACTTATCAGTAATTGCAATGATAAAAGTAGGGATAGAAAAACATTAAAAATAAAAAAACATACAATAAATTAGTTTTCAACTACAAATACCTTGATGTACATAAACCTTCCAAACAAAATCAGGTTCATGTCCACTATAAATAGATCTCACGTATTCACTGACAATTTTCCGGACGTTCAAGTAATTTATGAGTCAATAATGTTATTGTATATTCTACTGAGATAATAGATGTCTGTATGCCTGTTTACAGAATTTCTGTGGCGATTAATATGTATCATTTTTAAAATCAACCTTCTGTGCTCGATGTCTTCATGATCTAATATTTGTGTGTTATCAAAATCGAAATTGTGACCCAGAACATGGTGATGTTCTGATAATGCTGATTTTCCGGATAGTGATAGATCTCTACAATCATTTTTACGTTTATTTTCTCCAAAAGTCCAATTATCCCCTGAAACCCTGATTATTTTTTTGTGTAATTCAGGTATACTCATCATTTTTGCACTGAATTAGGGTTAATAAAATTACCTAAATAGGTTTTGGAATTTTTTAATACGCCAAATGGCCAAAAAAGTGTGTTATATTCATGTAACGCTGGGCTTTATTACTACCTTTTTTATTATTTAGTAAGCAAATCCACATTACATAGTAAACGAAGTCCAATATTACATTTCTTACACATCGCCCTTGCACTTGTGGTACAAAGTTCCAAAGCGCACCGCCTTCTTTTCTGATCGGGTATATGAGTGGCGTAGCTAGGTAACAAGGGCCCTGGGGCAAATTAAAAATGGGGCCCCACTGCTATGTAAACTGATTAGGTTTTATCAAAGAAAAATATGAAATATACAAATACTTTAAAAATGCTAAGCTACTTAAGCTCTTTTTCGTGCACTGCAGGGCAGCTAATAAGAATATTTAACAGCAACAACATAAATTACAATTAATACTTGGTGTAGGTTTGGCTACTAAAACGAAATAGAGAAGATTCAAGGGTTTATTATATAAAGGTCGGGCCTACCAACTGACTAAATAACTATTATATTTACAATTTTTTCCCAGCTTTAGTTTTCGCAAAAGTATCAATGACTTCGTTTAAATCCAGGCTTGATGCGGTTTTGTTTTCAATTGCTATTAGCGATAAATTCGGAGTCGAGTTTGGCCCATATTATTTCTTGAATAATTTTTAATTATTTTTAATTTACTAAATGACCTTTCAGCTGCTGCAGAAGTGACAGGAATTGTAAAGAATAATAACATTGCTGTAAATACTTCCGTTAGGTCGCATTCTTACACTCCATATTTGCTCATTATTTCCTTACATAATTGGTGAACAGTCCATGCTTGAGTTAGTTGAGGTAAAAGGTGGTGAATATTAATAAATTGAAGTGAAAAACTAGGGCTTATTATATCTGAATATTTTCTTTGGAATTCGTCACACTTTTGTAATAAAGTTGCTTCATCAACATGTTATAAAAATGTTGGTGTTAGAAAATCGAATATATAACAGACTGCACTCATACCAATAAAACGTGTATCTAATTGAGATATTACTGTGTCTAGTACATTATTGAAAATCTCAATTTTAAATATTGTTTCTCGGTTTGGAAATCGGTGATCAGCAGCTATTTCATCAAAATGTTTTTTAACTTTTCTTTGCCTTTTTTCTTGAAAATGGGTATCAATACCATATTTTCTTGCAGTTTCACGGGCTTTGCACTTGAATAATTCGAAATCATTTCTATAAATTTGCAACTTTGCTTTGGTCTCTGCTAAAACTTTACTCGCCTCGCCCAAATTGATGTCGCATTTTTGTAAAGTTTTGGATGCATAATTGATGTCGTTCAATACACTGTGCATGAATTCGCAAAGCAACACGAACTCGAAATTTAGAATTTTTGTTTTAATACTCTCTGCTTCACTAGGCTCATCTTTTTCAGGACTCTTTAGAACTATTTCTGATAATGCTTTGATAATATCAAAATAACGAAGTTTTATTGCAGATATCGTATTTACCCTACTGGACCATCTAGTCGGATTCAGTTTTTTTAGAGTGGTGTCCGATTCGCCAGTGAATTTTGACAGTAGATCCCAACGTTTGATGCTGTTTCCGAAAGAGTTATACAAATCTTGCAACGTTGCGAAAAAAATCTGTATTTCCACACAACTGCTAACGGCATCATTTATCACCAAATTTTAATTATGAGTGGCACAATGTACGTAATCTGCGTTAGGCTGGATATCCTCAATATTTTTTTGTACACCAGTATACACACCACTCATCCCACTGGCTCCATCATAGCCTTGCCCCACACGTTTTTTTAAATCAATATTTTTGTCGATAAATAATGTTGTCACTTGGTTGACTGAATCTACTCCGCCATGTTTGATGCCTGCATAAAAGTCTAGAAACACTTCTTCTACTTCTATATCAATTGGCTGTCCATTTTCCGATCTGGTTATTACTGCATACCTCACAACAATGCTTAGCTGATGTACCTTCGATATGTCCTGTGTCGTATCCATTATGATGGCAAAAAACGGTGATGCTCTTATTTGTTCTAGTAGATGGGTTTCGAGTTTGGTCCCCAAGCTCTCAATCATTTCATTTTGAATTGTTGCACTCAGATATCTTGTAGATCCTAAAAACATAAAAAAAACACAATTTCAAAAAAGTCCTGATATTAAACAGTTAATAATTATAAACAGAATAAAACGATAAAAAACTTAGAAATAATTATTATTACCTTTGGGCATATCCAAAACTTGCCGCAAAATGTGATCATATCGGGCGACAAGCTCTACAAAGGACAGAAAATTTCCGTGGTGTCCTTTCTGACTTAAGTCTTCTTGATGTCCTCTCAAAGCCAAAGAACCCTTTGCTAGGGTAAGTATGATATCGAATAACCTTCAAAGAACCATTTTACAAAATGATGCTTCTTTGCGAATTTCATTTTCAAGTTCCTTGTCGATAGTATTAGTATCGTTTTTTTTTTCCAAAATTCATACACAGCACATGCTTCCGAATGGCCACTCGAACAACTGTGTTGTTCAATTCTTTCTGGTAAATGCTTCCAATCTCGAATTCCCGTACACCAAACATTATTCCTTTGTGAAGCAAATAACCAGCAGGGTTGACAATAGGCAGCGTCTAGTATTTTGGAATAACACAACCAAAAACGATTAACTGGCCCATATTAGGAACACGAAACGTAGTACGATTTTGAAAAACACCTATTGTTCTGGTTGATGTCTGTTGGAGAAGGTCCTGTAGGCTGTAAAGGCCCCATATCAAGAATTTGACGTTTTTCGTTATAACTTAATATTTTGTTCGTGAAGTTTCCCAAGTCATAAGAAGATTTGTCGTACACATTTTCGAAAAATGTAGAGGTCTGTGGTTCCTCCAAACCCTCCGCTCTTATGTGTTCATGCAAACATCACCCACGTTCACATGATTGGCGGCGGAGGTATCCCCAACTGCAATAATTGTCGAATCTTCTCCAGTAGGCTTCTCAACCAACACTGCAGTTACCACATTATTTGAGTCACTATCAATAGAAATATTTTGGCCAGATGTACTTGCAGAAGGCTGACTAAAAAACTTGTCAATTTTGGGCAATTTTTGTTTACTATCTTCTCTTTCTTGGCGTTGTTTGCGTTTGAATGCACCACTGGGTTTCTTCTTTTTATCCATAATTTTAGTTTTCTAATTTATTTAAACAATACAATATTAGATTGTGCTCGAGTAGGTAGGTACTCACTGTTCACTGACGACGTTGAAAGTAAAATGAAAGGAAAGAGAAACACAATGATACGCTTCAAGCTACAAGTGTTGTTGGGGAATCCCCGGAAAAAAATTATCACCGTTAGTGTAACCACATTTAACGGTGGAGACCATGAACGATCTCCTGCCCGCGGACCTGAATTAATGTACCTACTGCACGATACAACCTACAGAAAGAATTTAGGGGAATTCCCCAGGCATAACTTTTGAATTTCTCTCAACTGAGAACTGAGTTGTCATGATTAAAGAGGGGTTGCAACCTGTCATATTTATTTCGAAAATAGGAGAAATTTCCAAAAGTTCAGTTCGATCGAGATTTCTGGTAAGGATTCGAAGGCACCCTGAGCTTGAGGGCCCCGGGGCACTGCCCCGCCTAGCCCCTTGGTAGCTATGCCACTGCAAGGGGATGGTCCGTTCTGTGATACCGAATGTCTTCACTAACTCTATGTCCTTGAGAACTCTCCAACGAGGACGATGGTCTTCCAGCTACTTTTGCAGCATGGCAATTTTGGGGTCAGGACTGTTTTTGACCAGATCATTAGTGAAAAGTAACTCAAATAATTCCACTGGAGAAAGTTTACCATACTTTGAAAAATCAGGGTTGGGAAAATTCGTCTGAACATTTTGAAAACTACCCTTGATCCATTCGTGTTGGACTTTATCCTCAGTGACATGCTTAGGGGTATCACGTGGATTGTCATCTTGAAAACAGTACTTGAGGTTGCACACGATTCATCCGACTGGTCAATTCACGAATTATTTTTCAGCAATATTTCAGCACTAGCTAGCAATTGTCTAGGAGGTGAATGGTTCCTCGTCTCCAGACTCCTCCTCAGTTGAGACGTTAGCATCTGGAGGCTATAGTTTCCACATATAAGTCGTCATTGTATGCAATTTCCAAAGCTTCTTGTAGCGTAAACCCTTTTTCTCTGAAAAAAATGCCAACATAAATAATAAATCCTGTAAAATAACCATACTTTACTTAAAAATTATTGTAACACTCATTCTTAAATAACATAAAATTCGTTCATATAAATACTGTATACCTAATAGCGAACTCTAAAAACACAGTAAATAAAAGTCCTAGCGTTACATATATGTAACACACAACTTTTAGGTAAATTATAACAAAAAACTTATTTCTTTTCAAATTCTCATCTTATAGTCTCCTTGTATACTTCACTTGAAATATTTATTCCTAAACTGATGTATTTTTTTATAAGTTATAATACTTACACGAAATTATGTTCCATTTTCTTTTAAAGTTTCAAACAGCTGTTTTCGTCTGCTCTTAGAACACTAGTGAACTACAAAAAACCTGTGACCGTTGTTTGCAGTTAGTAAATTGATGGTTTCTTGTGAGGCTCCACCACTCACCCTTAAAATGCAAAAACTCAAGGACAGTAAACTAGATCATCCACCACTGCGCCTCCCAACTAACAAATTGGCTTTGTAATTTTCAGGTAACAGAACAATTCAGTTTCATTGGCATTATATTGCGACTGTCGAAAAGCCAATCTGTTGAATTAACATTGCGAACATGATTATTTTGTTCTTTGAAACAGAAATTGTTGTTTAGATCATTGTTGAGAACGTTCTTAGAGTGAAATTATAAAACATCTTAAAGGATAAACTTGAAACAGTTTCTTGAACGTTTATACAATTCAAGTCATACGACATTTTAGCTTAGAGGACCAAAGTGATGTCTAGTACTTTTGTAGTGATATTATCAGGTACTGTTCTGTTCTTTCGCAGATAGTTTTATAAATGGTTCATAAAAATTCATCAACAGATTACAAAATTGTTGTATTGGTATTTCCTGTGATACTCTTCTACTTCAGGAAGCGATATGCTCCAGACAAAAACGGATAAATAACTATTCTATAACAGTACGAATAATATGCTCCTGAATAGTCTAATGAAGCGGTGATAGAACAATAAACTGTTATTGAACACAAAATGATATTGAAAATAACTTTTATAAAATGAAACTGTTACAGTAGTTTTTCATATTAGTTTGGTCTCTTTCTGTTTTATCAAGTGTGTGTACATGTAAAAAGGCGTCAATAACACAAATAAGCAGATGGAAAAAACTAAAAAGAAGTGGCGCTTTCCGCAGAAAAGTTAAGACCAACTATCAGAAAAACTTTCACGTCACTGCGGATTTTCGTATGAAGGTGAACAATCTGGATAATGAAGAGTATTTTGATCTAATAACTCATCAATACTCAACCAGCTCTGGGCATATGTGGTACACAAGCAACAAACGTGCCAAGTGATACCGAAGTGGCCGAAAGTAACTGGCTTTCAGAGTTGGATTATTGTTATGTTATTTCTGAGATGGAAAAATATGTGAAATTCAGAAATTATCTGAGATCATGGGCGGTCTCGTTCAACATATCCCATTTGGCTCTGAAAGATTTATTGGAAAATATCAATGAAAGCTTCGCAAGCATCCTTCTTGGAGATCCTAGAACGCTTTTGAAAACGTATCAAACAGTTACAATTACAAAAGTTGGTACTGGCAACTATTGGCATCATGGTTTCGAAGTTAGTTTGAGACAGGCTTTGGGTAAAATCTGTGATTTACCTAAAACAATACCTGTCAATGTGAACATGGATGGTTTACCAATAAACAGAAGTAGAAAATATCAGTTTTGGCCAATAATTTTCAACATATACGAGTTGTATAAAATGAAATCTATGGTTATTGGAGTATACTGTGTCCCAGAAAAGCCAAATAGATAGGTTAAGTCTAGTTTTATTAATAATGCATATACGTTTTCAAGAGTTTTGAGCTGCTCTAATGTGATGAGAATACATCACAATAAAACAGTGAAGCTCTATAAGTGCTACAATTGAGGCACAAAGTGAAGCTATCTGTATAAGTGCTACACGATGTGCTATTATACAGAAGCAGCATTTTCCGGTGTTTAACACACAAGCAAACTGCTGCTAAAAACTACATTTATTCCGTAAAAGTTGCTTTGGAGCCGTTGTGGCAGCGTTACAACACGTTGACGCATGGACGTTAATGAAAGTGTTTTCCTGGATGACAGGCAGAACAGGACAGGAGCCAGTTTGACTTAGAAAATGAAAAAATTATGATATTCAACAAAACCTCCAGAGGGGAATGAGGACAAACGCCGGTTCTTTTTTTAACACTACCTGTATCTGCATTATTACACATGTATTAATAATAATTATTGCCATTCGTTTGAAACGTGTCCTTGAATTCTGGAGATTTTGGGCATTTCATGTTCGTTTCTACTAACTCCTTCAATAACATATCTTAATTTTCAGCTTTATGGAGATATATACAAAATAGGATGGCAAGCCTGTCTCTAACTATTGCCAATTTTATTTTTCACTTCTGCTGTGGGCTAGATTCTTAAAATGCAGTGACATTTTGGGACATATCACCTGGTATGACCTTAATACACATTTCAATTAGTAATATATTTTTATGATTTTAGGAACGAAAAGTCGCCACAAACATTTTCAGGTGACACGGATCCGATAGCGATCGTGAAAGTGTCACTTTTTTGTATCTTTAACTTCGAACTCATCGAACTCATTTACTTTCGGCTCCATATTAATTGGTCAGGAATAGTAGGGAATGATTTTAAACTATTTGCCGATTCATTCCAATACAGTTCTCAAATAGTGTTTGAGAAAATGCATTTCAGAACTCAGATGTTCATTGGCATATCTTTCCTAAATCAAGGCCATCTTCATTATCAGGCTATCGTCATCAAGGTATAAGCAGATACATAATGTAATATATGAAGAACGAGCCACAAGGCTGATTTGCGAATTGGAGATGGTTCAGTTGAATTGGTAACTTGATTCGTGAATGAAACGACTGGAATGTATCGATTTCAATATTTTGGTAGCGTTGCCTAACAACATTTGTACACATTCGCTGTTACTGGCGAAAATGTCAAAATTTGACATCGTGGATTGCGAGACATAAAATGTCAACAATTTCTGACATTTGAAGAAAATGGTACATTGTTTTATTGGAATTAATAATTACACTTTAACAAGCAAAATTTGCATTTGTTAGGCCAAGAGAAAGTGACCGTGCGAAATCATGATTTGTTTGACAAGCAGAAACTCACTTTCAATCTAAATATTTTTTCTACAACTGTGAAAACTGCATCCATGGTTTCACTAGCGGTAATTGAAAACAGAGTCTTGCTAGTAGGCAACATCTTCTTCAATTCATGTAGTGCAAATGTGATGTGTTGGTAGGCAACACTTTCAGTACAAGAATCGGAAGTATATCTCGTCCTTGGACTTGAAATGAAACTTTGGTCCTCAATTATGGTATTAGAAGAGGCCATGCACTTTCGATACGATTGCTGAAGAAGATATATTCTGAATATTTGATGAGCAACACGACCGTCCAATGTAATTATTGGAAGATATTTCGAATTGAATCGTTATCTAACAAGTATCTCAACAATTCTCAAAAAATCATTTGTACCTTTGCATACTCTTCAAAAGAATTCAAAGTAATAATCGGAAGAACTAATTAAATTTTTTGTAATACGTCTCTGTGAAGTTAAAAGACAATATATATTGCGACTTTGTTATAGAAATCACCAAAGTAGTTAAATAGCCATATAGACACTGTTCTTGTGATGAAAGTGTTGTATAACATGAAGCCATATTGAATCGAATATCAGTGATGACCATTCTGAAGGCAAAAACTAAAACATACAAAATCTCTATTCCTCAGTTATAAAAAGACAAACTTATGCTCAGAAAAGTTTACTGTCGCGAAATCAACAACAATTGATCAAATTAGTAGCAAAGTTCTGAAAAAAAAAATTAAATTATTTTTGGTAAATACAAGAAATTTTCAAAAATTCCGCAGCGCTTGAAAATTTCATATTATATGTACCATATAATCCACAGTGAAATTCACTCCGCAGTCGAAATCAACTTCATAGTTAGATTTACGATGTGTTAATTAATATAAATACGCAGAAGCCATCTACCGCAATACGAAGTATAGACATTATCGATCCTGACATGTTTAATTGTCACGAGAACAACAAAGAAATCACTTTTGTGAAATTGGTAAGATATTTATTTTCCGTGGAATACATTAAGAAACTGCAGAATTTTATTATTGTTTCTGTACGCGATAAAAAAGTTGTATTACGAATGAGAAAGCAGTTCCCATAAAAAATTTTTTTTAGAGATTTATAATAGTTTCTTAAGTGATAAATAATGAACTGAATAGAAGTTGTGAATTATTATTACAAAAATCTTATAAAACTATTCGGTGGTGATTCTATACAGTTCCTATAAATTAAATATAAATGTTTATACAATAATTCTGTAATAGCTGTCACAGGCCTAATAAAACTTATTAAACAAATGTTTCGTTTTATAAGACTGTGCCCATTTAACGTTCACAGTTGCTGTAAGAACGCCGTAAAAATGTTTTCGAAACGAATAAAGCTTTATAAAAAATGATATGTAAACGTTCTTTCAGTTTTTATAAAGCACCAAATTGTTAGTTGGGCTGTTGCTTATATGTAACGCGGGGCTTTTATGGGTTAAAGAAAGCTACACCTGTTCATTGAGGGAAATAACGAGATTCAAGATCCAATTATTTGAATCTACATCTAACTATTCAGTTGTATACTTCTGGTGTGGGATACTTATTTTGCGAGGCCTTATCGTTGCCAGTATTTATCTTTCTTAGTACTGAACATACTATAATCAGTAGTTCCAACTCCGCTCTACGTTCAGTGTCTCCACTCGGTACTGCATACCTATGACGTTTCAATAATAGATTAAAATCGAATACCTGGAGATATAGTGAATCAGTGGAATGATACGCCAAGTTTGTACAATTAATACATTGTATAAACCATATACGTTTGTTGAAATATTGAGGTAAGTACAATTGAAAACATTCCGATTGAAATACATTGCTATTTTTCACAACTGAAAGTGTACTCAATCCAGAAAGGAACATCCAAGTCACTCTCACATACATAGATCAAATGATAATTCAATGTGAATGTGTTTCTAACTTAGTTTTCAAGTCCCAGCAGTAAATAGAAGGGGGCGATAACATACAGAGAGCAATAACATGAAAACATTAATTCAACAAGTAAATGGGGGAGTGTTTTCATGATGAGGAATTTTCGTTTATATTTGAACCTATATTGAAAATATTCCTTTTGTCTTGGTACTCATTATTCAATTTATTTCGAAAACAGACTCGAAGCTGTATCCTATAAAAAGGATATGACTTTGTTGTTACAGTAATATGACAGATAATACTTCGTTTAGGCATCTAGGCGAGTGAGTGATAAACTTAATAACAGTTAATTGCAAACTGGAATTGGAAACTGTACCTATATCATCGTCTAAAGATATATAGTCAGTCAACCAAACGAGAAAATTTTTGGATACAAATGGATTTCATTCGTAGATGGCGTTAGTCAATGATCTCCAAAAATGATATATCCAAGTGAGATGGAAGAAATTCAGGTGGGAGTGGCAATTGGCAAGCGACCCGACCTTGAGGGGTTAAACTGGAATAAGGAATAACAATATTTTGTTTGTGTTTTCCGCCATCTATGCCATTTGAATTTATTTGAAATCGTGGATAGTGAAATTTGATAATTTTTTGTAGTATTGTTAAGTGATCGTCGTTCTGTGTTTTCTGTGAACATTTGTGTGTATAAACTTTTATAAGACAATTACATTTGTGAGAAAAATTGGAAAAGAAGGTAAGAACGAAATATTCATTTATTTGAGATATTGGGGAATTACTGTACCTAAGTCCCTTTAGGAAGTTATATTGTGAAGTTGAGTATGATTTAATATCCACTAATATGTTTAGTAACAAAAATAGTAATAACGAAAAGCAAGGTTATGTTGTAGAAGAATGGATATATTATTTCTGATAATACAATCAATAGATTCAAAAGACCATTGCCTACCTATTTTGAGTTGAATTTACTCGAAAATGCATTACTGAAAATCTTATATATTCATCGAGTTTCCAAACACTGATGTTCTCTTTATACTCAGATAATATTGCCTTGTGCTATAAAACATTTTCTTTCTAAATAAGTTGATACCTCTTGGACGAACCAATGGCTTCTTGAGATACAACCCAAAATCAATGAATTTTCAAATAGTTATTGCCAATAAATCTGCTGTGTAAGCTAAGTTCTGAGAATACAATTTTATTGGTGTCAGCCCAAGCAAAAGAAACTTCCAATAAAGATTCCCTTCCAGTGGTCATTCATACTTTTTCTTGTGGAGTGTAGTGTATATTATCTTACCAATATTTGTAGTTAAATGACTATTTTATACATGTATGTTTCAGATGTCTGGGAATAAATGTGCCTACTACAATTGTGGGCTTTCAGCCCGGAATAATCCTTCGTTGAGACTATTCCATTTTCCAGTGAAAGATACCGCTAGATGTAAACGTTGGATATTACACTCAGGTATTATATCTCCCTTTTCCAATTATGAGTAATATTATTGTAGAAATATATTAAAGCCTTCCAAGAAGCATTTACATATTGAAAAAGATTTAATAAATCTTAAGTAACTTCAGAAATATAGCCAGTTATAATTCAAAATGCCAATGTTTGTGAAACGGTAAAAACTACAATTTTTCACCTAAATTGAATAAATCTCCTTCTTTTGTAAGTCGATTAAAATGGTTTTATCTCTCTTTATTTCATTGTGAACAACTGGGTAGTGCTGATAGTCTCATATTATTTTCAATTCATCAAATATGTTACATTTGATTTATTTGTTTTCAAATAGATATAGCAGAAATGATTTATGTAAATTTGTAGTTTTGGTGGAATAATTGGAAAACGTAGTGTTTCTTTTTTTACTAATAGAGGAATAAATATGTCTGATGACTTTTGAATTCAAGTACTCACTAATAAATATTCAAAAATATAAAATTTTTTTTTTACCATATTTGGAAGAAGATTTGCATCTAATAATTGTTCCCTTATCCCATGTATTGAGTTTTATCATAATAATCTATTTCTTTCAGTATGCATACCAGAAAAAAACACAAGAGGTTTTTCACTTCCATTGGCATCATCTTCTCGTTCTACCCCACCACCAATGAGCCATGAAAATTGTACGAGGAAGAGGCAACACCTACCGCTACTGAAGTCTCGGACCTCAAAAATTCTGTCCAAATTCGAAGTGCAGCAAGAAAACTAATTTTTCTGTGAGAAGTGTAACCAGATCTTTTGTAGCTCAGAACAAGAACTGTTTTTATAAATTGCTTAAAAAATAAGTTGATACAGACCAAGTGTACAAAAAATGAATAAAACTATAAAAAAAAATTTGGATCCATAATTGTAACTACCATACATGAAAAAATATCCAATTCATCTTTTGTATCAATTGCGATATGGTGATATTTTTCTGTCATCATTTTATCACTTCTACAACCCAAAATGTAAAATCTATAGTGAGGTTTCCATTACAATCTTCAAAAATTCAATATATTATACATATGAAAATTGCATATGACTTTTCTCTGTGTCTGTGAGAGTACCATGCAAATTATTGTATTCAAAGTGATTGGATAGTGCAAGGAATAATTTTAAAGATTAACACACATTTTAAAAATATTTTGAAGTAATAAATTTTTCTCAAATTACTTCTCAATGCAACAAACAAAAATAAAATTTGAAATTTTCTACAAGTCAGAAAATATTGCTTGATATCATAGGGCTCCATATTACATAATTATTTTACAGACTTCAGAAATCTGATTGAAACTTCAATATTACTTATATTTTCCGGAAGATAAAATTTTATCTTACTGTTGACGGTGCTCCATTCATATTGGGATTTCTTATGAATGAGATAAAAAAAATATATTGTTTCATAAATATGAGTTAAACGGTGTATTTCAAAATGATCTGGATGATTCAAAAGAAATTAATTCAAAAATATAGATTGCTAGTATGGCCAGTACTTTCTATGACTTGGAGATCTCTGCAGGAATCTCTTATGCATTTTTTTTGCGATAGAAAAATTCTGTTCATTTCGGCCTCAAATGACTATTCTCAGTTATCGTTTCAGGATCAACACTTTTTGATAACTCTTATGGCATATGTTACCCTAGATAGTTTGGTGCAAAGCTTGTCTATATGATATTATATCTGTAATATTTTTATTTATATTAATAAATATAATAAACAAAATTAGACCAAGAATACTACCCTATGGGACTCCCATAGACTTTCTCAAGGCAACGGATCTTTCTATAGTTTCTTTTCGAGTTCTACTTATGATTTTTTTTTCAAATATGACTCAAACCTCTCATAAGAATTTCCACAAATTCCATATTAAGTTTCCCTAATAAAATATTATCCTTACAGTCGAAGGCCTCAGATGAATTCACGATAATCCCATAGGATAGATCTCCCTTTTTTTTGGTGGAATGAACAAAATTATTCAAATAATCATACTAAAGATTGGAAAACATTCAGTAACCAAAAGGGATATCGATTGTTTAGTCATTGATATTTCAAAAATGTTTGATAAATACTTTATGGAAAAGTGCTCTATGTGGGAATTGCCTGAATTTTTCATATTGTTCAGAAGAATTTGTCCTGATTAAAAGCTACCATTATGCTAAAGTCCAATAATCAATAGTTTCTGAGATATTGCAGTCGTATTGCATCCATATTATGGTACTTGGGATATGCGCACCATGAATCTGAAATTCGGTACCCTCCGTCTAACTTTCTTCATAGCATTCTAAAGGTTCTAATCAGCCAGCGCAATAGTACCACAGGTCTCCAATAGGTTGAACTGTAACAAGAGTGTATTTATTCAAGTACTCTTTCAAT
The DNA here is from genome assembly GCA_018342105.1 of Gonioctena quinquepunctata. Classification (NCBI taxonomy): domain Eukaryota; kingdom Metazoa; phylum Arthropoda; class Insecta; order Coleoptera; family Chrysomelidae; genus Gonioctena; species Gonioctena quinquepunctata. The sequence continues at coordinate 211,130 of JAFIRS010000829.1, forward strand.
AAAGGAGGGAGAAACCTGTTGTGTATTTTATATAGTTTAAAAGTTACGAAATAAATTACCTACTCCAGAAATATTTTCAAATTACCTATATTGAAATATTCAAATAGGGGTTGTCTACATGGAACAACTTGCATAGCACAATAGCAAAGGTCCCGTGAACAAAACAGAAATGCGACACTCTTACCCAAATATAAATATTTATTTTTCAGTATCATTGGCCAATATCTCCGAAACTATTGGTTATTGGACTTTAGCGTAATGGTAACTTTTAATCAGGAAGACTTCCTCTAAACAATTCCCAGATAGATCTCTTTTCCTTAAGGTTTGAGCAGGATCCTTCGACCAGGAAAGTCAAAATACTGACATGTGCACAATTTTAAAATATGTGGTGGGTAGGTACATCGATTCTTGTGTGCTGCTTTTGTTCTTGATATTTTTTATTTTATCGACTTATTCAAATTCTGTAACCGGGCACGAAAACAAAAAGTTGAATAAAAGGCTATCGACCTTTCAAAACCACTTAACTTCATCACTAATAGAAATTAAAAAATATCTCAACTGAAAGGCACATTTCTTCTTAATTATATATATTTTTCATTTAAGTCAGAAGATTTGCATCTGATGATAATAATTGCTCCATTCTCCCATGAATTCAAATTTATCATTAGGATTTATTTATTATCCGACAAATACACGTCACATGTCAAATATGAGATACTGGAGAACACAACTTTTCATAATTTCAAGATTATTAGCAAGAATTATATTTTGTTACCGATTCTCTTTTTCTAAAATGAAACAGAAGTTCAGTTTTGTTTGCCATCCGGTGGTGCCGCCACTTTACGGAATACAATTTTCACAGTTTCCCTGAAAGTTTAATAGATGGCGATCGCAAATTGCATCCAATACTTTTTCCATAGAGATTGACTGACTATGTATCTTTAGACAATGCCTATATTATATCGCTACATATCTCGATTAGTTCGGCCAATTCTTAGAAGATCGCGCCACTGTATGAAAATCTCACTAAAAACATAAATGTACAAACGATGGCGACGTTTGGGGTTGTCGGAGTCGTCAATAAAACAGGATGAAAGCATGGGCTGTTACAATCACATTGTAAATTTGATCGTTGCCAATCAATGTTCCAGGATTCCCTGAGACCTGAACGGGTGCCAAATTTCAGTCAATTGATTCAAAATCAAATATGTTACGTTCTTTCATATTGAATTTATAACTTTGCAAGTTTCAATAGTCAATAAATTAAGTTTAGCGTAATGATATTCAAAGCAACTATAAAATTTAGCTTTGATAGTTGTTCTATTTTTTCAAACTTTTATTCAACTTGCTTCGTTCGCATGTCATTCTGTCATTCTTTCCGGTTGAAAATTTTTAGTCCATTTTTGGAGCACTTGCCGACATCCGATTGAGCTGAAATTGGGCAGGTGTTCATAATTCCGGTGCCAATGCATTATGAAATTTTTGTTAGGAAAAAAACAGAATGGCGGCTCTAAGATGGCGGACGGGTTTTGTGATTATGGAACGATTCGATTCAAAATTGGTATGTGGGGGTTTTCGGGGACGGAGATTGTGAATTTTTTGTAAAAATTCAAAAATTAAAGATGGCGGCTCCAAGATGGCGGGCAAGTGTTGTGATTATGGTCTGATTCGACTCGAAATTGGTATGTGGGGGTTTTCGGAGTCGGAGATTATGAATTTTCTGTTATAAATTATGAAATTGAGATGGCGGTTCATGGAATTTTTGTTAGAGAAAAAAACAAAATTGCGCTCCAAGATGGCAGACGAAATTTAGGTTTATGGTCCAATTTGATGTAAAATTGGCATGTGTGGGTTTTTAGTGTCGAAAATTATGAATTTTTCTTTGAAATTTCTAAGATCAAAATGGCGGTTCCAAGATGCCCGATGATCTCTGTGTTTATGATCCGATTCTATTCAAAATTGGTATGTCGGGGTTGTTGGGGTCGGAGATTATGAATTCAGTTGAAGAATATTGATTTTTAATTTGAATTCATAAATTGAAGATAGCAACTCCAAGATGGCGGATGAGTAAATATTCGATTCAAAATTGGTATGTGGGGGTTGTGGGAAAGGAGATTGTGAATTTTTTGTAAACATTCACAAATTGAAGATGGCGGCTCCAAGATGGCGGGCAAGTGTTGTGATTATGGTCCGATTCTTCAAAATTGGGGGTTTGGCTCATATGGAATTTTTGTTAGAGAAAAAAACAAAATTGCGCTCCAAGATGGCGGACGAGATTTAGGTGTATGGTCCAATTTGATGTCAAATTAGTTTGTTTTTGGTTTTCAGGGCCGAAGATTATGAATTTTTCTTCAAAATTCTAATCAAAAGGGGCCAAGGTATGTCGGGGATGTTGGGGTCGGAGATTATGAATTTAGTTGAAGAATATCGATTTTCAGTTTGAATTCATGAATTGAATCGGATGGTCTCCTCATTGAAGGACTAGATAGCTCAGAAAAAAAAGGCCCCATTATGAATTTCATGGAGATTTGGAAATAGCGAATTTGATTTATGTGCAACGTATAACATTTTCTTTGTAGTGGAGTAATATTAGATTTTAGCTTCAGAAAGTTAGTGGACTGCGGTGACTTTTTACTGTACATTAGTGATGATGTTAGGAACAACATATAAAAAGTTACCAACCGTAAAGTGTGTGCCTAATTTTTATTTTAACAGATAAAATACAAAATTATATTGATTATTAAACTGATACCACCATTTGAAGGAATGGAAGATTTTACATAAAAAAGGTATATAAAGTATATTTATCAAATTGAGCTTTCAAAATTCAAACGAAAGGAGTAAGAAGTAGCTAACGAGGTGTCATATTTTCAAATGAGGAAAAAATATTAATAGGAATATTACATATATGAAGTTACGTCAAAGTAGAATTTTCTATAAAATCAATTGAAGATCTCCCATTCTTTAAATTTTCAAAATGAACATCTTGAGGTGTGCAAATGGAAAAAAATCTTAAAATTTTATTTATAAAAATACAGTGGGCAAAATATTGAATAATTTCATAAAATGACAAATTTGAATTTTTAGGCCATGCTTCAAAAACCAAAACCTCTAGTTCAAAATGTGATATCAAGATTTTCCAATCGGACTTTCCGAAGCTTGTAATCTGAACTTCAAGGAGGTTTGACTGGTTTTATCAAAAAAAATTGAATTAATAATAAAATTTCGCCAAAAACAAAGGAATAAACAAATGTTGCTTCAAAATCCGTTGAGTTTTTTGTTAAATAAACTTTGATAATATTTATATAGAAAAAAAATAAGCTAACTCAACCAACATATATTCATATTACGACCTCGAAGTATACGCAGCGTAAAATATATTTTTTCCTTTTTTAATATAAGTGTAAATTTTATCAAATACGAAAATATTATGTTTTTTAGTAAATTGACGAAATGTCCATTTTTATAAATGAGTTCCTGCTTAAAATTCTTGTTTGGAATAGAAATATAAGCTTATCTTTTGTTGTACTTTATATTGGATCGAAAATATCATATTTGAATGTTAGAAAGAGATAGAACACGGGAGAACAGTTGATCGGTAAGTTTGGTGCTCACCTGACGCTCTACGTATACTATTGGAGTAATATTAAATTTTAGCTTCAGGCAATTGGGGGATGGTGGTAACTTTTTACTGTACATTAGTGATGATGTCAAGAACAATATATAAAAAGTTACCAACCGTAAAGTGTGTGCCTAATTAATTATTTAACAAAAAAGTTGCCAAACTACATTGTACATAGAATGTTGAAAAAAAATGGATAACCAATGGTGCCATTCGCAAAAATGGAAAATTTTACATCAAAAAGGTATATGAAATTTTTCTTTAAAATAAAAATTGTAAGCTGTATTTTTTTTTTGCTAACGTGCGAAAATGCGAGGCGGCGACTCTTGAAGTGCAGCGCTGGAGGAGCAAGCAGCCACGAGCTCTTTACACTAAATTTGTTATAACTTCTGATCTAATTGATCAAATTGAGCTAACAAAAAATTATCTGAAAAGAGAAAAATGAATCTAGCGAGTAGTTTTTGAACGTGAAAAGAAATATGTATAGGAATAGTACGTATATGAAATAACGTCAAAGCAGAATTCTGTTTAATATCATTAAAGATCTTCATTTTATTTTCAAGATCTGAAATTTTCACAGATTTCTCTTGAAATAACAAATGAAAAATGTCAATTTAAAATAACTTGATATTTTATTTATTGAATAATTGAAAAAAATTACAAATTTTAACTTTTAGGCCATGTTTCGAAGACCAAAAACTCTAGTTTGAAATGTGATATTAAAACTTATATATGGGATATAACAAACCTTGTTAAGTAAAGGCCACATTCTTCAATCGAATGAAACAAACATACTTCTCATCAATGCCTCGGCTGATTTAGAAAATGGTCCAGTAGTTTCAAAATATCAGCTGTTGAAAGATTTATAAAAAAAATCGCAATATTCCATTTCCATAGCTAATATAGGCGAACAATAAATCGTTTGATAGAGCTTCATTAGCTCCACAACTTCAACCCGAAAAGTTTTTCTCTGAGATGTACACATAAATTAAAAATTGCTCTAAATTATAATTCCTGAAATCTACCTTCACGACATAGCTATTTCAATATTATATTCTTGTTCAGCAACCTCAAAAACCCATTTAACATCAATTTGGGTCACATTACTTCGATATCATGGAGTGATTTCAAATTTGCCTTACAAAATTGTTTTTCATTGCTTAACAATTACTGAACAATCAGCGCACAAATATAAGTTTATAACTTTTTTCTGTAAGTCATTCCTAAGTAATATCAGGAGGTTTTAGAAAAATCCATGGAGTCCCCCAGAATACCGAAATAATGCATAATTTTGAGCTATTTTTACTCCACTATTGGCCATTCTGAGCAAATAGATTCATAGGTAGATTCAAAGAGGTACTATCGTGACATTCAAGTATTTTTGTGGCCAGGGAAGTTTTATCACAGCAATCTATGAACCTGTATTGAAACCTAGTGGTTACTAAATAACGCCCATAAAATCAAATTATAATTCTGAGGATTCCGAGTCCACGACATGATACCACAATAAAACCAGTTACCAGGTTTTATATGAGTTTAATCGTGAAAGAGGAAGTAAAGCGTGATACTGTATCGAAATGTTATTGCTATGCGTGAAATTCATTGTCTCCACTAATTAACTCACCTATTGATTTTTTTTTTCAGGGACATAGGACTCTTCCAACTACTTGAAAATATGTGTTGTAAGTATGCATTACGTAATATTGAATACTATTTAATCTTTGCCGTTGAAACATGAACAATACAAACTTTCATCTCCATTTTGACAAAGAAAATGAATCATGAATGCAGAAAACAACACATTGTCGAGCAGTTATGCATCTATTTTAGTCTACCTTCTGTTTGAACAACATTTTTTTCTGATGAGACATGACACCCCATCCCCATTCTTTTTGTTATTGACAATGGAAAACGGTGTGTAGTCGTTGATGTTCATTGGAGATTTAGTAGTATCCTAGCTGGATTTTTTCACGAGAAAATAGTACGAGGAACCGCAAATTGATCTACACAGTCTTATTTGGTTTCATATCAGCTAACATTCTGGAAATATGCATACATCTGACTTCTTGCGATCGAGAATAATTTTTAAAAATTTAGTGAAAATCCCTGTCAACTGATTTATTTTTCGGGAAAATAAGAATAGTAACCGCAAATTTAACTACACAGTTTCATTCAAGAATGTTTCAGCCCATTTTCTGGGAAATCTTATTTTCCGAATACTTGTGTTTGAGGGTATCAAAAATTTGTGGAAATCATTGCAATGACTTAGTTTCGCATTCTCGCTATTTGTTCCACGGGAAAATCGGACGAGCACCCGCGAATTGATCTATATTCTAATTTAGTAATACTTCAGCTAACAATTGGGATGAATTTCATTTATCTGAGTTAATGCGTGTGAGAGTTATGAAGAAAATAGTAGTGAAAATCACTGCAATCGCGATTCTTTCACGAGAAAATGGGGAGAGAAACTGCAATTATCTATAAAGTCTTTCAGCTATGAAAACATCATATATCTGAGAGTTCTAGTGTTTGAGAGTTATAACAAAAAATATTGGATTTATCTGCAAATTGACTTTTTTCGCATCTACGACTTTTTTATAGAAACATTAAAGGATAACGAGCAATTTATAATGTTGAATGTATCTGACTTCTTCTGTTTGAGAGTTTCAAAAATTTGTGGATGTAATGATTTTTAATTTTTTTTTGGCATAGCGTTTTCTTTCACGGAAAAACGAGAACCGTAAACTTGATCCAGTAATGTTTCAGCTGAACATTCTGATAAATTTCATATATCCGAGTTCATGGAGTTGGTGTGTAGAGGTTTTTGGGGTCGACGATTATGAATTTATTGTCAAAATTGATAAAATCAAAATGGCGGAACCGAGATGGCGGACGATCTGTGATTATGGTCCGATTCTATTCAAAATTAGTATGTGGAGATTTTCGCAGTCGATGATTGGGACCTTTTTGTCAAATTTCATAAATTCAAGATGGCGGACTAGTTTCGTAATTATGATCCGATTTTATTCAAAATTGGTAAGTGGGGGTTTTTGGGCTAGTAGATTATGAATTTATTGTAAAAATTCATAAATTCATGAATCTTGGATCCGCCCAAGATGGTGGTGGAGGAGTTGTGTGATTAGGCACCGTTTCTATTCAAAATTGGTATCGGAAACTATGAATTTGGTCGAAAATTATTGATTTTCAGTTAAAATTCATAAATTGAAGAAGGATGGCGACGTTAATCCTAAGATGGTCATCTCATTGCAGAACTAGATACCTCAAAACTTACAGAAAAAGGCCTCATAATAACGATGTTTTAACAAAAATGCATAGATTGAGACGTTCTAACTAAAAAGCACAAAATAAATTAATTAATAAAAAGCTTTTTTATTTCAAGTGATGTAGGTTATTACATGAGTTGAAGATTCAAAAGTCTCTTTTGTATTCGAACTGAAAGGTTTGCGCGACAAGTTCTTGAATCTTTAACTAAAGGAATAACCTACATTGCACATCCAAAGTAATTATTGTTTACTTTTCAGCGCATTTGAATGCAAGCTCGTCTCCAAAAAGTTTTTTGACTATTTTATTATAGATAATTCAATCAGAAATGGCTTTGATAATGGAACTCCAACATAAACTTCAACAAATTAAGAGTACCTACTTATCTTCAGTTTTACGCAAAAATTATTTCAGACCTTAACTCTTATCCAAGTGGAGTATTATGAATTCGAGGTTGGGTTCGTTTGTCAGTTGATCTGTCAAAACAATCATATGCAAGAAAGTATGGTAACATATCAGTGAATCCGCGACATCGATTCGATCAAATAATATGATGAATGAAAAAATGGAGTTATCGGTCTCATTCTGACTCACCCGTACTAGGTTCTCCCAACATTGAAAAAATGTTCAGGAGGTTGACAGATATTCCGATCTGTTGTGAGAAATAAGCATTATGCGATTATTGCACATAGGAAATTATGTCTCTACTAAGGACATAAGTATCTTCAGTTTCTCTCTATTATCTCAGAAACCCCCACTTTTAGACTTTCAGGTTGAGTACCGATGAGCCGAACTGATGTCAAACGCTCATTTGTCCATTCACTTGTCCCAAGAAAATATGAAGGAACATATGATCACATACCATCGTAACTACGCCACTGCTTTACGAAAATGAAAATGTATAACTTCAAATGAGCAAGTTGATAAACCTTGATTGGTGTACCAAGTTTCAAATCGTTCAGGAATTTTGGAGAAAACAAATTGAATCTTAATTTTTCTCGTACTTTCGACACCCTGTTTCCCAGAGGGGATGCATTTTAGGACATACCTTGATAGCAACGTTTCACCTCGAAATGAGGTGAGGAATCTGTAGTCGGAGTTTGTCGGTCTTATTCTGACTCACCCTGTATATAACGAAATTACCACATAAGAATACACTGTGGTTTTTACTGAAATTTTGGGTAAAGATTCACTAACTTCTTCAATAGATGACTGATATGTTTCACTTCCAGAAGACGAGGAAATAAAAAAATGGAAAGTACTATTAAACATGATTACTCTCGTTTCGGACGTCCATCGTCCTAATGGATTTAAAAATCCGGCAGTACTTTACGGAGTTCCCTGACCACGACCAAACCTGACAACAAAAATGAAATCAGTAAGAATTGCATTTATGAAGTTCCATGTGAATGCGGAGATTCCTACATTGGAGAGACAAAGAGGCCGTTATCGGTAAGACTGGATGAGAACAAGAAATGGACTCAACGTGGAGAAACGTCAAAATCGGGAATCGCTGACCACGCCTGAGCACCATCGAGTTCTATGGGACGACGCAAGTGTTCTACATAGAGAGGAGCATTGGTTCAAACGAAAGTTCAAAGAGGCCGTCTACTTCGAAGCCAATAACGCCTTTAGTCAACCAAGCGTTGAGATCAAGAACATATGGAAACCACTACTTGCTCTTTCTGGCGGGCTGCAGAGGCGCGAAACTTCACGCACCACCACACCGCGCGAAATTGCACGCACCACTGCACATGGCGGGATTACACGCATCATTGCACCGGCAGTCATATAAATTGGCTAGTAGCACCTAAACTTGTCAGTTTTCACCTGAAGACGATTGCAGATGAAAGCATTCGAAACGTCGTGAAAACCTTTTGAATCCATTGAGACGATGGACGTCCGAAACGAGAGTAATCGAGTAACCACATCATCTACAACCTTCAAACATACTATTAAACAATTCAATTTAAATTTTTTGAAATTTAACTTACTTTCTCTCGAAGCTTCATCATTTCCACTCCTTCTTTAACTGCCTCCAAGTATTATTACCACAAAAGATTGCAGTTGGAAAGTTGAATTGAATTCAAAATAAGATCCACCTCGTCTTTTCGTCTGCTTAAATGTTGGAACACATTAAATATTTTAGTATTTGAGTTTATTCAGATACTCAGCAGGAAACTCCTAATATGCTGATCACCAACTGTTTTGAGTTGAAATATAAAGTTACATTAGCAAACTCTTTCCCGATTAGAAATTCCTCATTTGCAATTTTAACTATTTAATGTTTCCAATTACAGTTGAATGGTTTACGGCCTCGACAGAGCCAAAAACAAGGAATGAAAGTCATCATAGGGCCGGGATGAATATTCCAGTTCTAGAAACTCCCCGAAGATGTACACAATATGTTGAGAAGAGAAAACCAAATAACCAGAGAATGGAAACTTCCCAGACCAAGACGAATGCAAAAAAGAGGACAAGAAGCCCTACGAATGAATCGCCACCTGAAACGACAAAATCTAACTTTGCCATATGCGAAGGATCTGATCCCAATAAATTAAGAGATCACAGGCAATCCGAGAAGAAATTGCGACCAGATGTCCATGTTGGTTCCACCACAACTGATGTCAAACGGACTCATCAACAAACACCAAAGTATGATGAATACACCAGAACCATTCTGAAAGAGCTGGCCGAACTTGAGGAGAACGCAAGAGGATTTGAGAAACGTATCACACAATTTATTGATATCGAAGAAAGTCAAGAACATTATTTTATCGAAGAAAGTCTCATCAGAATAGTTTTGGAATTAGACAAGTTGGAAGTCGATCACGATGAGAATCTGAGAGCTGAAAGGAAATCAGTGATTAAATACGTGTATCACTTATTCGACAAATTGAAACGGAGAGCACAAAGCAATAAAACCCCTCATGATTGAATGTATATATTTTTCATTTCACTTTGCTATCCATCAAATCAAAACACTGCTGGGTGTACAAAATTATACTCTTCCTCAATTCTCTCAACCTGTCGATCGACGATACATCGACTAAGTCTAGCGAAATTGTTTTCTGAATTAGGGTTTCTTCAAGCATTTTCCAGTCTCGCTGTAGCTCTTCCTTATTTTTCGACAAAATCTCTTTTTCAATCTCTTCGATCTCTGCTTTTATCAACAGAATTTTGTTTCTGATTCCTTCCTCGCTACTTTCAACGGATTCACCAGAAATTTCCAGGTTCTCTTCGTCTGAAGAGTTATCATCAGTCAACTCACTAAGGAGATATTCAGTATTTTCTTTCGTTGTCTGTGACATCTGGAATGAACGACATTTTTGTCTGACAGTTACAAAATCATTCTTTGATTCGTATAAGATGTCTAAGAACCCTGGTGAATGAACTGATTCGATATTGTTTAGATTTTCGAGGGGACATATGTTACTTCAACAGAGCTTCTCTTTGTGGTCAGTCTGTGGTAGATGGCGCCGTTCAGAAATCTTTGTTTATATTCTCGCTCAATGTCGGAACTTAATTTGGAAAAGGTGGTGAAAATGGGGACAACGAGTATATCGATGAAACTTTCACAGATGCTTCGAAACATGATGAAATCATATCAGCTATGCACACGGGATTAGCAAAAACCGATGCAGGACCCTGATCGACGAGTGGATAAAAAGAAGACACCAACAATATTGGGATCAAACTGTCGGGCAAATACACAGCAAAGTCATGGTAGGGCATCCAAACCGGACCCTGACGGCTGACCTTCTGAACCTGAACAGAACGAAGGCTCGTATAATAATAGGTCTGTTGACTGGACACTGCGGCCTAAGAAAACACCTAAACACCATGGGAGTACGCAGGGAAACCGTGGAGTGTAGGCTGTGTGATGAAGAGGAGGAAACAGCCTCTCATATCATCTTCGACTGTGACGCCCTAAGTAGTAGGCGACACAGAACCTTTGGAGAGATCAGCCCGGAAACAGGCATGAATCCGAAGAACCTTATCAACAGGCTTCTTAACCTAATTAAAGGCACAAACCTGTTTGAATGAGGAACCACTGACGACAGAGTGATACAATAGACCCCAGCTGGTCGCAGTGTCAAGGGAAGCTAAGTGCCAACCCTGTCTCTGGCTCGTCAGCCTCAAACCAACCAAACCAACCAACCAACCATCAGCTATGGGAAATTTGGCGCGGAAAGCCCTTTTTATTATTTTTTTTTCGATATAATGTCATAGGTAGAACTCACCCAATTTAAGCATACAATCCTTTAGTTTCGGCATTTTGCGTATCAATCCGATTCAAATGTAATGTTTTCAAATTTAAAGAGTGGAAATTATGTATTTGTCACACTTCATTCACTGAAATTATGTCAATAAGAATCTTTTTAAACCAAGTAAAAAGCATAAATTTCAAACTATATAATCACTGCTGAACTGACAGAATAAATAACAAGTTTGACAAATGACAGCCAACTTGAACTGACAAATACTTTGGAAGCAGATAATGCGACGTTGCCAATTTGTTTCTAGAATAAGCAGATTTACTTTAACTGTTTACAAAGTAAGGCCCGAATAGAAAAAAATCATTTTCTTGTATGCCAGGCACACAAGAAATCATCCAATTAATTTCTTACGTAAAAAAAAGGAACATAACCTAATCTAACTTGGCTAACCTTGTTACCCAAGTTGAATGCAAGCTTATCAACCTTACAAGGCGACGCTTCGCTCCGCTCGCGAACATTTCGATCAAATTAATCTCTAACGTAAAAAGAAGGAACGCAACCTAACCTTACTTGGCTAACCTTGCTATCCAAGTTGAATGCAAGCTAATCAACTTTATAAAGCGACGCTCCGCTCCGCTCGTGAAAATTTCGAATAAATTAATTGCGAAAATCCGGATTGGCCAAATTCACTTGAATAGTTGGCAACGTGGCATGTCCATGAAACGCATAATGCAACTTCCTGCCCTTTTCGTGAAATACTGCAATCGCATTTTATTCTGGCGAAGAAGTTATATGCGCAGTGACAGTGACAGTGGCAAGTAGTATCTTAGTTTGCACTGTACTATGGTGTTGAAATGACATGCACGCATATGGCCACAACGGAGCACCAATAGAATGAACCGGAGCGTTTGACAATTTGCGCAGACTTTCGCCAGAATAAAAGGCAGACCAAAGTGAACTCATGTGGCAACACTGTTACTTACATAGCTCCACGGGAGTCTATGTTACTATTTTCTGATTCGTTTTCGTTGAAAGATATATAGATGGAGCCAAAAAATAATTACATTGACGTTTGGAGTGTATGAAAACTTTTTTCAAAGCTAGAAAGTGTAATGGTGTTTATATCAATGCATTTGTGAGAAGAAAAATGAGATAATTGAGTGAATTAGTGGACAGTTATTGTGTTGCTGGAAAATCAAACAAGTAAGAGTCTCCAGGATCGTCTATAAATAGTGACGTTTCAATGGTCAATTTTTTTAACTTCAGAGGTCCATATTTCCCAAAGTTGCTTTTTCCGCGCCAAATTTTTGATAGATGCGGTGATTTCATCATGTTTTGAAGCATCTGTGGAAGTTTCATTAACACGTTGACGGACACTCTGTGATTAGTGGTTGTGCCTGTTGCGTCCCAGATGTATTTTCAACAATATTGAAGATAAAAAATAAAACTTTATAACTGCGGATTCCTAGACTCATAAATAAGCATGGAAGAAAATAACAAACGGCCATAGACGCCAGTGTCACTTTATAAACATTTTTCTATACAATTTGTGACACTTACGTCCATATACGTCCTTCAATTATATGAATAAAACAAATAAAATTATATATAGATTTATTCAGTTATTGATGCCACTGCTTGAAACAAGGCGCGGGACATAACGCGGGTTTTTCTGGACAGGTTTCACATCTGTATCTTGTTTTTTTCCTCTTCTTTTCCCTCGTACAGTGCCTACATTTGAGGAATACATGTGATTTTCTATAATTTTACGGCAGGGGAATCTCCTCTAGGAAATGTTGCTGCTCAGCTGCTGTTTTTGGTGTTTTTATTGAAGCCTGAAATTTCATAAAATGTCTGCCATCAACATTTTCTTCAATCCCTATAAGTGATCGTACTACAGCTTCCCTGGACTCAATGAATTTAATTTTTTTTACCCCTTTTGTGCAGAGAAAGTAAGAGTTCCATATTGTTATATCTGAAAGATGAAATAAGACTTTCTTGTACCATCGGATGGTCTTACGGGGACAGCTGTAGTAACTCAGCATTTGATCGCTCCTGTCGATTCCAGACATGTGCTGGTTGTATCCATCTATTTCGCAGGGTTTTTGTTTGTCTACACCATACTTATTCTTAACAGTTATCAGATTTGGTTGATACGCAGTTGTTATTGCATATACATCCCGCTTATCTTTCCACTTAGTAGCATACAAGCTAATTGTTTTTTTTCCTCCATATATGCTCACCTTTTCGGAGTTTTTTCGTGATAACAACCGCAGGATCACCTTTTCGGTTTGCTCTTAATGTTCCAGTAGAGTGGGTTTTATATGTGAGCAACTTTGATGACAGAGAGACACTATTATAAAAGTTGTCCATGTATACATGGTGGCCTTTATTTAGATAAGGTCCCAATAACCTTAAGACAAGTTTTTCGGTTTTGGAAGTGTTCGCATGGGTTCGTTGCGATCACGACCCTGGTAAATTTCCATGTTTAAAATGTAACCTTCGTAGGTGGTAAGTTCATTAAACTTGATTCCGTACTTAGACTCCTTATTTTTGACATACTGTCTAAAGATTAGGCGGCCTCTAAATAATAACATTGACTCATCTAGGAATAGGGCTTCACAAGGTGAATACACAGAATTACTATTCTGTATGACCAGATCCGACAGACTTCCAACTTTATGAAGACGATCTTGTGCATCAAATACAGCAGGAGTTGCATTGAAGCATCTAAGTATTTGTTCAAACCGACGTCCACTCAAAACATGTTGAAAAATTGGGTGGTAGTATAATGGTAAGTGAATAATGTTCTGATGACAGGCACCTTTATCATCCCTTGAAGAAGACACAAGCCAAGAAATTTACTCAATTCACTTTCTGTGACAGGTTTAAATTCTCGAGATCGACTATTTCGAGTTTTAGGACGGTCTGCACCCAAAAGTTTTGATCCATAACTATTAGTGCTAGTCAATAGGAGATTCATCAGATCGTTATTTCATATTTGCCGAAAATCTTCTATTGGGGACATATTTTCTATCCCCCAATTTTTATACCACTCTGAGTAGCATCAAAATGAAAATTATTAATTTCAGATTGTACCTCTTCCCAAATGCTCTCAATACTTTCTGCCAAAACTTCATTTTCTTCCTGATTCTGTTCAAGATCTCGATCATCCTCAACATTCCGCCTTTCACTTTCAGACTCGTTCCGAGAAATCGGTTGGCGAATCATCGGGGACATAATCAGAGTCACCATTGAATTCTCCATCATCACTGAATGGGTCAGACTCTGATTCGGAGAGAGCAAAATTATCATTATCGCTTTCCTCTAACCATCGTGAAAGTTTTTCTTCTTCTCGCCGATCCATTATGATGATTTATCAGCGCTGCTAATAAAAATGTCTGTCATTATACTTATATTTATGTATAAAAATCTCACAAACCTGTCTCACAATACACAGGATTGATGTAAAATCTTAACGCTTTTTCACAAAATATATTTGCAAACAAGACACTACATACACCACGAACATCAGAATAACACTAAACAATATAAGCAACAGGAATTGGGTTGTTGGTGAATCGGTAACTATCGTTTGTTTTCCGACTCCCCACCATGACATCAACGTCTATCAACTACACAGCTTCAAATTATTGCGCATGATGTGACACATAAACATAATTCCATATTAATTCAACGTCTGTGAACGTTGTGGCTACAAAATGCAAGTATTTTTAGGGCGGCTAAAGACGCCGTAAAATTGAAGTGCCACAGCAGGCACCGTGGCCTAAATGTCTATAGACGTCGCTGTCCGTCAACGTGTTAAAATACCAGTTGTCTCCATTTTCGCTACCTTTACCTTTAATTTCTGACATCTGCAGCATCTTATATAAAATTATGTTCAGTGTTTCGTCGGTATCTATACGTTTTCCATCTCTTTGATTTGAAATATGGCTTAGCTCATTCCTGAGTTTGTTCTTTGAAAAATCACTCGTTCATCAGTTCATTAGTGCGCGAGGAATTGTTTATTTTCAGGTATTGTAGTGTGTAAGGATACTTTTTGTAGAATGGGACACATTTGTATTTTGTGTGGACAGTACAAAGCCGCAGATTCGAATATTCACCTGTATTCAGTACCAAAAGCAAGTAAAAATCTTGACGAATTGGCTAATAATGATATTTTCATAGTTCATCATATTGTATGCATTTAATTTTATATTTTCTGCAATCTAATGACAATTTCATTTCCAATTCTCCGTCTGTCGAAATACAGTTAACCTCAAATTCAAATGGTACAAAATACGAAAAACAACACGACAGTGCTTTCTTTGTGCAATGTTCGGGGGCTCCTAATTCCAGCTTTGCTATTGGTGAAGTTTGACATATGACTCTTTTTAACCAATAGCAAAGCTAGAATCAGAACCCGCGAACAGTTTGCCTCGAAAAGAAAGCTTAGGAAATAGATATACCCTGTTCCTGAATTGAAACTGAAACGGAATTGGCGTCATCTGACACGCTAGTAATCTCTATTATCAAGAGGCCAAGTGTCGCCAAGTTGATCCCAAACTTCTACAGGTATAAGTGCAAGCACCAGGGTTTTCAGACATCTTAGATCCGTAATAAGTGATGGGATACTGGGTGTCCAGGGATTGGTGATGTTGAAGATATTGTATGACGGCAAAATATTCAGAAGTTTGTCTCACTTGGTTTCACCGAAATGATCTATCCATATAAAGAGGTGTATTGCAAATCTAACAGAAATGTTAAAACTTTTAAAATCACCTGGCCGTTGAAAAATTGAAAACTACCCAACTGATAATGAAATATTGATAGCTCTTTCCTCATTATTTTCGAACCAATAGCAAGGCTCAAAATATCATAAAGACATCCAATGAAATGATGAATGTCCTCTCGTTGTTATACAGGGTGAGTCAGAAGTACTTGGACAAACTTCAGGAGGTGATTTCTCAAAATATTCTAATATGGAAGGTCCGAATAAATATATATCCGAAAACGTTTTATTTTCATTTTGATTTTTTCAAATAATTTTCGAAATACTTACCTCAATTGAGAGGTTTTTTGAGGTGTCAAAGTCGAACCTGATGTTATTATTGCTCTTACTCTCAGATGGCGCCACCTACACGTCTTTCTGTTTTTTGAAGATTCATAACTTTTTTGAGCGTACTTCTAGCACATTCTTCAGTGTAAAAATCAATGTTTCTATCATATCTACGTAAAAATGCTACCTCTGTTACAAGTTGCTATAAGCAACCGTTTTCCAGATATTTGGACTTGAAAATTTCAAATCGATTATTTGATAATCGATGGGTGTTGAAGTTATTACCATTATTTTGCATTTTTCATAAGAATGCTCAGGACATGAATTTGACGTTTAAGTAACTAGTTTTGGTTTTTTGTAGGGAGCGCCACCTATTCTATTTATTTGTACTCGTTTGAAATAGTTATTTTTGTATCAAAGGTGCAAAATCTGTATTTGTTTTAATAAAATTTGCAAGAAATATCAACATTTTATTTCAAGAAATTTTGAATATGTAGAATAAAATAAAATGAAGCAAACTAAATTGTATTCGAATGAATTGTTCAAAGTGCCCAACTTCAGCAAAGATACAGGCATTCAGTCTTCTAGCATTGAATCTGGTACCCGCTCAAAAATTATTGGTGTGTTTCTTATTGTTTCACAGGCGTCTACTATTCGGTTTCTTAGATCTTCCTTATTCGCTACTGGAGTTTTATAAACTAGTTTCCCCAAAAATGAAAATCTAGCGGGTTTAGATCTGGGGACCTGGTGCCCACGCCTGGTAAGGTTCTTCTACACCCCTATCGATTCATCGATTTAGATAGACAGTGTTAAGGAATTCCCTGGCTACAACGCTCAAATGGGCCGGAGCCCCATCATGCATAAACCACATGCGAATAAGAATTTCCAATGGTACATTCTGAAGTAGTCCCGGCAATTCATCTTCTGAAAAGTCTCTGTAAGTTGCGCAATTCAGTCGGAACGGAAGAAAGTAAGGACGTTTCAAGTAATTATCAATTATTGCCGTCCATACACTTACAGAAAATTGATACTGATAATGTATTCCACTAACTGCGTGCAGATTTTCCAGAGCCCAAACATAGTTGTTATGAAAGTTTCTGATAGCATTTCGGAAGAAGTTTGCCTCGTTCGTGAAGAGTACTTATCCTAAAAATTGTGGATTTTTAGCCAATTTTCTCAAAAACCACTGACATATAGTAATGCGTTGGGAAAAATCTCGTGACAAAAGAGCTTGTACCCTTTGAATATGGTATGATGAAATTGTTGATCGTGGATAATTCTCCAAACTGTGGACTGAGTGTAGAATTGAGAGCTTCAGCTTCTTGTACTTGCTGCTGGATTCTCTTCGAAAGCGTTCAAAACAGCTTTTTCGAATTCTGGGGTTCGGACTGCTCGTGGTCTTCCAATTATATCAGTTGCCCTCTTAAAGCTACCTATTGCTGCCAAACGACGGTGGAGACTGGTAAATGTTGGAGCTGAAGGCAGTACTCGATTAGGAAATCGCTCGTGGTAAATTCGCTTCGCTTCGCGCGCATAGCCATCCGCAAGGCCATAAACGAAATGCATATCGGCTAAATGAACATTATTGTTCAAATAATCCATTTTTTCAAATTAAGTGATTTAAAACTTAAAGAAACTTCAACAAAACGTTCAACCGTCACATAATATGTAATTACTAAGATGTCTAAAAACATGGTGTATTCACTTATACCTGTGAATTATTGGGACAAACTGGGGGACAACTGCCCACTTGATGAAGGGAGTTATCTAGAGTTTCAGATGGCGCCGACGTCGTTCCTTGTCATAATTCAGTAAACTGCAATTTCATACCACACAGGATATTTTTGTGATTTTTGTCTCCTTATCCGTTCTATGATTGTGCTTTTGTCGCCTCCAAGGTTATGTCGATTCGTTGTGAAATATTTTGAGGTTGATCGATCGATGTAACATATTTTAGAACAAACTATTCCATGTACTTATGTCAGTGTTATCAGGGTTATTATATATTGTCAGTATTATATATATATATATATATATATATATATATATATATATATATATATATATATATATACCTACAACCAACTGACCGTCACATCCGATTCAGAAACTTTCATAATCCGCCCTGAACATAAAATAAAATACTTAGGCGTCATTATAGATTCACATATGAAATGGGACTTGCATATAGCATATCTCACAAACAAGCTGAGATCTATATTGTACAAGTTTAGAAAATTGAAATACCTCATACCTAAAAATTATCTTTCAATTATCTACTATTCCCTAGTAGAAAGCCACCTCCGATACGGAATACTAATATGGGGCGCGGCCCCAAAAACTCATCTTCATACCTTAGAAGTAATGCAACGTGTTTTGCCCTGACTACGGGGTGTTGTGAACTAACCCACCACACCTGTAATACCAGACGTTATTCGTTAGGTTGGAAAAACAGTATTAAGAGCAATCGACTGTCTGAAGACGGTCAATACTGAACGAAATCTGGAGCGGCTCAGATCTGGTTCATATCTCTCAAATACTGGAACATGGGCTGTTTATTCAGGAAATACTACCGTTCAGGAAGATTCGAACCAAACAATGATTTAATAAAATAATAATGCACTCATAAAAGTTAAGAATGTATATATATATTTAATAAAAATAGACACAATCCTATCAATCGTCTATGGACGTATGATAGGCAACAATATTCGTACAAGGAAAACGAATGTAGCGTATTGGCAGATAATTCTGCAATGGGCTTCACAATAGAAATAATTTTACTAAAAGAAATCTTGCAATCAAGTGCTGCAAACGACTAACAATAATTCTCTTTTTGAAAACTTGGTGATCTTGAAAACTATGGACATACTTTATAGACACATACACATTTTAATGGGTTGGGTTTTGCCATAAACATAAATACAGAAAAACAAACATGAGACTCACCCTGTTTAACACTTATTCACTGGAGTAGTTTTGAACGGCAATTAGCTTAGAAGTTATTATTATCAGTTCGTTTTCTCCCGCGTCAATCGGTTATTCTAATTAATTCGTCCGGTATATTCGTATACAGATAAGGTTTTTCTAAGTGATCGTAAAACATTGAAATTGCGGAATCCCGTTATGATCTCTGTTTTGGAAGCTTTGACAATTTGTGGAAACTATACTGTTCACTCGTGTTTTTACTAGGAGCTTCAATACTTGATTTGAATCGGTTGAGTTTCTATGTTTGCTGAAGTTCACTACACTGGTTTGGAAACTCTCATTATTATTGTAAGATAATGTAGTTCGACTAACTTTTTAACCTAACTTTTGAGGATGACATGTTTCTAGTTCCACTGTTGAACATCGAATGCCCTTTGTTGATATGAAACTCACGCTTTTATAACCCTTCGTCGGATCACGTGATAATTTGTCTAACCGCACCTAGCGATTATAATTATCTTCAACTGGTCGTAATAAAAATAATTAATGGGTTGTTTTGTTTCTGTCATAGATAAAAATATATAAAACATAATTTTATGCCTTCTCTGGGGAAAGTTATATTTAATGACTGTCATACGCGGTGAATTTATGGCGTCTAGACGGGCGATCCCGGTGAATTACGAGTTTGTTTACTATTATAATGATGCGGTGTGTTATCGACTTTGGACGGGTGTTTTGGTAATTATTTAAACTGACTTCCTTATCTCGCTGTGACTGTAACGGGTAGCAATCAATAAACTTTGTTTTTCTCTCCTAGATGAGTCATTTAAGCATTCGGTATACAATGGTTACGTCTTGGTAATTATCTTTAAATGCATTTCTGTAATTACAGGGCGTAACAAACGAAGGTTTCTGAAACTTGTTCATGATAAAAACCTCAGATACCCAACAGATATCTTATATGCTGAAATGAAAATCCTTGATATTAGACAATTATATTACTTCTACTCCTGCATCAGATACCATTGACACAGGCAACAACATCACTTACCAAATCATCAATACAATACTCGTCATAAACAACACTATATCATTCCATTCATGGCTAAAACGACTACCCAAAGATCATATACTTATCTCGCACCGAAATTCTACAATTCCATTCCTGACAATATAAAAGCAGCATTAAATTTACACTCTTTCAAAAGACAGTTGAAGAGATACGTACTTGAATTAGGTAGAACGACCACTAATTTTCCTTAAATTCAGAGACAAAATCTTCCCTTCGATTTTTACTCACAAAAATATTATTATTCAGGTTACACTATGTCGATCTCAATGTTACTATTACTACTACAAAAGTTTTTATGATCCTCAATATTGATATTCATGTTACACCCCATTGACGATCTTTCATAACCCTTGTCTTAATTATTTGTTTATATATATATACCTATGTGTTTATGTGTGTTTATGTGTGTGTATATGTATATGTGTATATATGTGTGTGTATATATATGTATATATACGTATACATACGTATACATTAGTATTCTAAGTAGTTTAGTTTTTTATATTATAAATATTTGTCAATGCTGAAACAAGTGTTCTCACACTTATCGGTTTTTGCTGCTTTGTCCACACCATCAATCTCAATCTAATTGTAATACTTGTGATTCCAGTGATCTGCGATTGTATTTTGATTGTGAATAAAGATTATTATTATATTATTATTATTATATATATATATATATATAAATATATATATATATATATATATATATATATATATATATATAATATATATATATATATATATATATAATATGTTTATATATATATATATATATAAATATATATATATATATATAGAGTAGGGTCTGCAGCAATGTAAAAGAAAACTCTTTGAAGTTTTTCCAAGCTTTCGGAATCGTTTATACCATCATCAGGAGACTACAAATGGAAAAATTTGCATATAAGAACTGTAAAAAACAAATTATATGAGTACTTACATCTATCTTGAGGATGTTTACATATAAGTACATAATGGTATATAAGATACATTATTAATAGAAAATGACTCCTAGCTTTTGGATAATTAATTTCAAATTACATTTCTGAATGAAAGACAAATTTTTGTACATAGAAACAACATTCAGATATTCATTCTCGGAACTGACAGTTACTAATCTGACAATGACACTTCTCATCGTAGAACAATTCAAATTCAGTTTAGGTTAGAATCACCACGTTCAGAAACTCTGACTTCTTGGTGTTTTATGTCGAGTGAAAGTAAAAAAGAATAAATTTCACTCAGATGGTTTATATCTGTTTTTTTATTGATGGAGTCATTCTCTTGATAGATAGAAGCCATTTCTAAGAAAGACCTTTTTGAAAGATGTGATTCTCTTGCAAGAACAGTTGTTGAAAGGTAGTTCATTTGGTGGTCACAATCATTGACATGTTTAGCTAAAGCACATCTCTCAGGATGTAGTCTACTATCACTCTTATGAGAAATGATTCTATCCTTCAATAATCTTTTGTTTGGCCAATATAATTCTTATCGCAATCATGACAAGGGATACTATAAATAACATTAGTAAGTGATAAAGAGGAATTTTGTCTTTTACTTTTGAATATATTTGTCTTATTGTAGTGACTGTTCTATTTGCAATTTTGATGTTTTCAAAAGGTTTAAAAATTCTGGTCAGTTTAGGTGTTATTTTTTTTATATAAGGTAACGAAGCATAAAAAATAACACCTAAACTGACCAGAATTCTTAAACCTTTTGAAAACATCAAAATTGCAAATAGAACAGTCACTACAATAAGACAAATATATTCAAAAGTAAAAGACAAAATTCCTCTTTTATCACTTACTAATGTTATTTATAGTATCCCTTGTCATGATTGCGATAAGAATTATATTGGCCAAACAAAAGATTATTGAAGGATAGAATCATTTCTCATAAATGATAGAGACTACATCCTGGAGATGTGCTTTAGCTAAACATGTCAATGATTGTGACCACCAAATGAACTACCTTTCAACAACTGTTCTTGCAAGAGAATCACATCTTTCAAAAGTCTTCTTAGAAATGGCTTTATCTATCAAGAGAATGACTCCATCAATAAAAACAGATATAAACCATCTGAGTGAAATTTTTCTTTTACTTTCACTGACATAAACACCAAGAATCAGAGTTTCTGAACGTGGTGATTCTAACTAAACTGAATTTGAATTGTTCTACGATAGAAGTGTCATTGTCAGATAGTAACTGTCAGTTCCGAGAATGAATATCTGAATGTTGTTTCTATGTACAAGAATTTTCTTTCATTCGAAATGTATTTAAATCAATTATCCAAAAGCTAGAATCATTTTCTATTAATAATGTATCTTATATACCATTATGTATATAGTAAACATCCTCAGATAGATGTAAGTCATATAATTTGTTTTTACAGTTCTTATATGCACAATTTTTCCATTGTAGTCTCCTGATGATGGATAACGATTCAAGCTTGGAAACTTCAAAGAGTTTCTTTACATTGCTGCAGACCCTACTATTAGTTTTACTCTTAACTAGTCAGCGACTACCTCCTTTCATATATATATATATATATATATATATATATATATATATATATATATATATATATATATATATATATATATATATATAATAACCCTGAGTGTTATATAGAATTTTCGAGAGGGTTCCGAAATAATTCTAATCATGAACCTTACCAATTTATTTTGTATGGGTAATTTTCTATTGATACAGCTCCACCGAGTTGGTACTCAGGTATGTATTTCTGTCCCTGTTTGCTCGTGATAAAAATCGTATGATGGAGCGGATAATGATTTTATGAAGTGCTGTAAATTACATACAATTACTTAATTGAGCTTTCAAACCAATAAAAGTAAAATTTGTGAGATAGTGAAGCTCTATCAAACGACTTATAGTTTGCCGATATTGGGTATGGAAATGAAATATTGCGAAGTTTCAAGAGCTGCCATTTTGAGACTATTGGACCATTTTCGCTCGTGGCGACGTGCTCCTCCAGCGCTGCACTTCAGAGTCGCCGCCTCACATTTTTTTCGCACGTTAGCGAAAAAATTCTGCAGCTTACAGGTTTCATTTTAAAGAAAATTTTTTTTTACCTTTTTCATGTCAATTTTTCCATTTCTGCGAGTGGCACCATTATTTATTCATTTTTTTCAATAATCAATATACAATGTAATTTGGCAACTTATTTGTTAAATAATTAATTAGGCACATACTTTATGGTTGGTAACTTTTTATATGTTGTTCCTTACATCATCACTAATGTACAGTAAAAAGTTCCCGCAGTCCCCTAACTTTCTGAAGCTAAAATCTAATATTATTCCACTACCAGTAAAATGACTCGTATATGTATAAATTGATTTGAATCTTCTCTGAACCTTTGCCCATTGGAATAATTTTTTTCAACTTGTGATTGTAATGTATCTAGTAACTAGCAAGTCAAATAATTTTATTATCACTTTTATATTTATTTTTCATATTATATATATTTCGTATAAAATTTTTCCCATGAGATGACAGTCTTCTGACTAAAAGTATTGGAAAATTCTAAATATAGTGGATATTTTCTTCCAAAGAGCTATGGCACCCTATGGAACGGTTCGGAATTCACTAGCCAAAATCAATATATCTTCATAGAATGAAAAGTCCACGCTTACTTCTGAAATTCATGTGTTTATTGAAAAGTGATAATCATCCTAATCATAGTCATTAGCCTTATCGATCTTGGGAGTGGGCTTTGTTCTTCCGAACAACTGCTTGGTTTAGATTGCCCTCCTTCTCCGATTATCTCATGGGGGGTGTTACTGAAAAATAAAAGAAAAGCATTTAGATTATTTTTTCCTTCCCTCATCTTTGTTAGTAGGGCTCACCTTTTCCGGCGAAGTCATTCTAAGATAGCTGGAAGCAGCCTTGACTGTTGCACACCAGGATTCATCGATTTCTCAACTTCATCAACAGATTTTATGATATCTACAATGAACTCTCTGATTTTGTTCATGTCAGAAGGTTGTTAGAGAGGTAATAGTCCGGCAGAGATGGGCAGTGAATGGCTTGGTAATAGTTTCTATCGGAAAGTTTAATGGAACAATGTCATGGGGGACATTTTCCAATCCCCTCAATTTTCAAGTTAATTTATCATCTAGAGACATCAGTCCACTCTCCAACCTTTTCTCATTCCTCCGTGGAAGTTTGTTAGAGCTTGGTCGAGTGAGTTGGAGGACTTGTACGAAATTTTAAATTGAGGTGATTGCCTTGTGAATACCCTTGCTATTCTTGTGGAGGTCTCGTTGTTTATGAAAGGGATGGAAATGTAGACATTGACAGTTTGTTCACTGTCAACCTAATATTCCAAAACATCAATCAATTCACCCCAATATCACTTCCACCCTTGAAATGGAAAGTAATAATCAAATCAATTTTCTTGCCATAACGTTGACCAAACTCAACAATAAATCGAAAAAGCCACACAAACCAACCACACCATTCACAACATCTCGATTCATCCCAGACAACAAAAAATAGCCACCTTCAACCGCTTCACTGAACGTCCCCACAACTCCTGAAAACTACAAAAAATAAGTCAACATAATCAACAGATAGTCATCAACCATACTCTGATAGATAAAAAAATCAAATGAATAAAATTGGAACAAATCCAAAAACTAGCTTATCCTAAGGCAACAAATGAAAAAACTTTCTACATTTCCATCCCTTTCATAAACAACAAGATCTCCAAGAAATAGCAAGGGTATTCGCAAGGTAATATGAAATTTCGTACAAGTCCTCCAACTCACTTGACCAAGCTCCAGCAAACTCCAAGGAGAAACAAAACAACATGGAAAAAAGCGTCATCTACAAACTTCGTTGCAACGACTGCCCTGCCACCTACATAGGCAGAACCAAAAACTAGAATTAACAAACACATCAAAAGACCTAACAGTTCAGTATTCGGCTTCCATTTAAAATATAACAACCATTCCTCTAACCAAAAGGCGAACAGTAAGATTATACATAACCTCAATTCGAGGAACAGAACCAAACTCGACTTCTACGAGGACCCCGAAATAAACATAGAACGCCAAAATAACGAACTATGCCTCAACACACAAGTGAATCTCAACAGAAAATTCGTGACTCTCACTAAATCCCCATGAGGCACCCAGATAAATAAACAAAGAACCAGCCACCACCGCCCGCCACAATAAGCAGGCTTCACTCAAAGAGAGTAAACTGAATAGGAGGCACTAATAAGCTCTAGCCAATCAGAGTCTTGTAGCATTAACGCATCATAGAGACGTACTTGGACATGAGTACAGGTGGCCCACGTAACATACAGAGTGGTCCAATATACATTCAAGATCCTGTAACTCTCAGATACCAGAGTGGGGAATGCGCTAGTCTGCCACTGTCCAGAGAGAATGGTGGCCATGACATTACCATATACGTCAATATGACTCACAAATGATCTTTCAGCTCTTTCTATTAGTGTCACCATTGTCTTATGGGGAATGGACTCTCCTATAACGTTTACTCTCTTTGGGCTTCACTCACCAAAGCATAATTAGAAATCTCCACCACACCGAAATTTCTTCAAAATCCTCTTCGAACTTACCCAAACATACCAACAGAGCACCACGCTCATCTGGCAACACCATGTTCAACTGGCAACTGGCAACAGTCAATTGATGACATCCGACACATCCGACATCTCACCACGAGTTCAGATACTTCATATACATTTTAATTATTCAAAACCTCGACCAAAATTGAGAAATTTCTTCAATATTAATCTACAATTTCTGTGAATACTTAACCACACTCATGTTACATATGAACAATATGCTTGATACGCTCCATTTCATCAGACAGGTAACCTTACTTTCTATTCCCAATCGATACATATTTTGTAACTATAATTTTATAGATAAGCACCGAAGATGGCTAGCAGCCGAAAGCGCTTTGCAAATAACTTTAAACGAAATTCAAACCTTTCCTTCCCTATTCGATTGTCGTGTACACAGCTGACTGACTTTCCAAATAAAATATAGTTTAGTGAAAAGTGGAGAGAGAGGGAGAGAGAGAGGGAGAGAGAGAGGGAGAGAGAGAGAGAGAAGGGGGGAAAAATTAATTCCGTCGTGATCAGACGTAGAATATCGACATTCCATCTGTTCGTATCGACTTTGGCATAGATGGAATTCATTCGATCAAGCAAAAATCAATACATACATTGTCCAGTACTAAAGTCTATTCACGTTGAGAGAGAATGACATATTTCAGCATTGCCAATATGTACCTTATTTTCTAAGATTTTTTGTACTATTGAACGGTGAGTATTGAAATTAGTAGAGCTATATCGAAAACAATATTTTCCCAGTTTCCGTCAGTAGCCTCCTCTACGATGAGTAGTGCGTTTTTTTTTAATTTTCCGCCATATCCAAAATAAGTTAGGTTAAATCTCATGCACTAGAGTTTTCTCCTTGGGGACCACTATGTTGGTGCCCTATAGAACGTATAGTAGAAGTAGGTTATGATAAGTGAAAGATCCAATTCCATTTTTGAAGAGAACAGTAAAAAGATATTGGATTCGTTATTTCATACATTCAAAACATTGCACCTTGTGGAATATCACAGGTTTCATTGTATTTCACAAAATGTGCTACTATAACATGCTCTCAAGCCGTTTTTCCGAAGATCTGAAATGTTTCTTACATTATTTTTCTCCGTAATTTTTCTTATTGAAATCTGAACGATATTTTTAGCAAAATACAATTGAAACTACGATTTTTCATAAGGCTTCATTTTAAATGTATGAAATTATGAATGCCAATATATTTTTAATAGTTCTCTGCAGCTCTTCAAAAATTGAATTGGATCTTCTTCTCATCATGATCTACTGCTATGCCAAATTTCATTAAATTTTCAATGAAGATTCTAAAACCAATAGTATTACCATAAAAAAATATCTTTACTGAATTTCTCCAATATCATTGAAAGCCATCGACCTATTTAGTAATTCAGTTGTAATATAATCAGAGTGACACTCATTATTTATATTCATTCATTTATTAATTTTTTTCTAATTGAAACCATCATCATCGTCACCATAATCATCACCGGAATCAAAATTTATTCTAAGCGGCCAAACGTCTCCTTTATCAATCCCAACTTCTCTATCCCACTATAAAGTTATTTTTTGTTGGGTATGTCAAACAGTTTCAGCCCATACATCAGATATTCAAAACTTTTTTCCATATAGCCAGTGATTTTTCAGCTGAAGTGCCATCTCTACCCACATTATCCGTTTACAAAGTTTTTGCTGATCCCCAAATATGTTCGATTGGGTTGAACTTGCAGAGATACGGTGGAAGACGAAGCACTTATGCGCATATTTTTCTCAAGCGTATCAGCTTCATATACAGGTGTTGGTTTTTTCCTACAATATAAAATGATATATGATTTATTAATAATACAATAATTGAATGTTGCATTAAAAATTAAAAAAAAATGACATTTACTTTTTTTTTACATCATTCGGAAATAAATTTGATTTTAGGGTCAGTTTCTCAAGTATACCTTATACCTAACTTCAACCGCTATCGAGTTGTTCAATAAAAATAAATCGTACATAGAATAGCCTACCTCTTGGTTTGTTACCAAACAAAACACATTTATTCAAAATTATACTTGATTTTCAACTTCGAGGACTATGATAAAATGACGATTTTACCAATTGTAAACTCCCTGCTGACAAAATAATGCTTCTTCAGTCCAAATTATGGCTCCTAAGAATCCGGCGTTCCCTTGTATTTCAACCAATAAATTCTAGTTCACCCCACGAAGAAAGTGACTTGGGTGTAATTTTTGCAGTCTTATGAATAAAAAAAAACTTTTTAACAAAAAATTAAACCGACGAAATACGGAACTGAAAAGTAAAAAATAAAATAAACCTTCTTAGTCTCAATAACTGAGCTCCTAAGCTAATGTAAGTAACTAATTATGAGTCGGCGCCAAACAAACAAGCAAATGAATAAAATAAGGGCGGTGACATTCTGATAATTTTTTTGAAGTAATTTAATGATCTTCGTTGATTGTTCGTTAGGCGCCGACTCAAAATTAGTTACTAACATTAGTTTAGGAGTTATTGAGACTAAAAAGTTTATTTTATTTTTCACTTTTCAGTTCCGTATTTCGTCGGTTCAATTTTTTGATAAAAAGTTCTTATTTTTAAATTTTTTGTGGCTGAAATCTACTTATTATTACCTACTTGTTTTTTATTACTTCCAAAATACTTATTTACCCACCTTACTTCAACTATTACCAGTTAAATAATATGATTATCTACTTTAACTATTTGTTGTAATCTAAATTATTTTTGTTGTTCTGGTTGGTTTATTTCATTACTTTGTATATCATTCCATCCTCTCATAGAATATAATGATTGTGACGGATGTAGGGGAACAAAAATAATGACATTAGCGATCTGTCATTGTCAACTACATATGTGTGCCAATGTTCACAAGTGAAAAATCAATTATTCCCTATTTTTCTACCTGGTTGTCTCAACTCAAAATAAGAAGGCAATCCAACCATGTGAAAAGAAAATAGGTTTGTTTCCATTCAGCCTTTCAGCGCCCAACTTATTTTTTTGTTGGAATTCTGATGTTTTTGGATTCAACTAGAACCTAGCTAAAACTGACCCATAATCATAAAAATTATTGCTGAATGATCAAAATATTATATAACTATGACGTAATTACGTGGTACCATATGGTCACGCTGGGCTAATATATGACAAAAAAGTTCTGATTGTGAAAAAATATGTATTCGTGATAACATCACATAGAACATCATCACATAGAAATATTCCTCATGGAAGTATAATAACATGATTGGAGCTATATTCTAGTACGAAAAGCCTCGAAACATTGCACGCACAGCCCTACATCGCACTTTTCACATTGGGTTCGTCCCACAGTGCAATTTTTGAGGGCGTATCTTCCTCTTTTCTGATTTGGTACCGGAGTTACCCAGTGGTCAATACGATCAAATCTAATATCAGTATATATTCTGGAGGTGTTGATTCATGATGAATATGGTCGTCCCATCTTGAGGTCCATTTTTTATTTTATTAGGTGCGTGTTGCCAATGCTGCGCCGAAAATTCAAATTGGTTATTACATTCCATCACATTTATATAGAATACATGCGTTTTGTGCCGCTACATCAATCAACCATATCAAAAGAGGCCAGTACCACTTTTTGGATCGAATTCGAGTCCTCGTTTCAGCAACATCTTCGTCCATCCGATCAGTTCCTCCCATGTACTTGTTGTCCAATAAGGTCCGGACTATTTACTTGATCTGCTTTTTCTGAGCTTGTGAATAACGTCTGACATTTGCTATAGGTTTGACACCATAAGATGTGAAAGCCATTGTCACCACTGTATTATACATCCAACGTACCAATATTATACCGTCATCTCTGTTTATCAAACTTTTATAGGATCCTCTATCTGAATCTTACATTTCCGATTTGGGATGAATTGGGCAATATATTGGGATTCTATTTTCTCGGATTGTTCCAGTTACACCATGCCCTAAATGTTTCAGGTGAGCAAGTAAATCAAAACGTATGAATAAATTGTCTAAAAAAAATGATGTCTCAGCTGTTTGTTGGGTAGCTTATCTATCATTTGGAAGAAAGGAGCTGTGGAAGTACCAAATTTCTTCTCGTATTCTACATTACCCCCAGGATTTTTCTCTTGGTGAATCTTAAAATCGACCGTATTCAAGCACGAAACTTCCTTATGGGTTCACCTCTTATAAATTGCTTGCGAATAGTATTTCACCATAGATTCGTCAAAGTACCTCGTGATTTGCAAAAAAAGATTCCGACGCATCGCTTCGCGCACCATAATATTTCGGAGATCTGTTCCCGAATCCCAATAGAGCCTTTTTCCTGTTACCAAATTGTATCCAGACATAAGAAGAATTCCCAGAAAACATCGTATTTCCGATTTTGTTATCGTATAGTAGAGCCCCATTGTCTTCATCGGCTGAATCTTCATCAGTTAAAACGGAGGGTTCAGGAGGGGCAAAATATATATCTGCTATTTCACCCTCCTCATCTGCATATGCTTACTCTATAGCTTCCTGCTGGGCGCCCAGCGTGACCATACGATAACACTCTACAAACATGTATAAAGGTGGTCAATATTATAAACACATACAAAATCTGAATGGATAGTTCAACTTATTTCCTTTGAAATAACACACAAATATTCAGATCCTATCCAAAATATTCTCAATAAAACCACTTTCTCCAATTAAAAGTCCATTTTTTCCACCATACGGATTATAGGCACGATGAAAGCAACAAATTCACAACACACACTCATCTCTTTCTTCATGTTAATAAAAGAAGTGATACGCAGCCCCTCTAGTTGGGGGTAGACCAACTATTACTCATATCCGAGCCGATAAACATTGTGCATTGTCGTTATGACCATTTGGTAACTGTGGGCGCTGCAGGGTTAATAAGAAAGTTGATACCGACTTTTGACACACCCTGTATATCTTTAGGACTGAAAATATTATGGGTAGAACGGACCTAAGTTTCAAGTTTCTAATGCAACTGTAAGGCATGGCCTACGTAAATCACCCTGTATACTATGGTCGTTCGAAAGTGGAAAGCAGCGATAAGTTCTTCGAATCAAGCCGTACCTAACACATGGGTTATTATTGATTGTGTGGCTATCTCCGCAAAGTGAATTTCATATCATGAATAGAGGAACGTGACATTGTACGCGTCAATAAAGTCGTTCATTCGCAAAATTTTCGAACCCGTCGAGATTAACGCGGAGAGATAAGGAATGTTTGATCATTACCTTCCAATCATGATAAGGTTTATAGTAACGAGTTCACTAGGTAGCTGAGTGAAACGTGATTTATCCAGAAAAAAATTGATAAAGAGGTGAAAACGAGTAAGTACCCAATGTGAAGTCAAAGTTTCGCTCAACAATAAGAAACCGAAGACAATGTTCTTGCTGGGCCTGGTTTCTATTGATTTTGTTCTCTGCTTGATCCAGTTGATAGTTGGAAGAAGAGAACTCAATGTACCTATAATTCACATACGTTTGCATTTTCGATACCTTCATCATATTTATCAGATTGCGGAATCCATTTTTCAAGGTATTACACAAATGATCAACGGCAAAACAAAAATCATTTATATATTTCTATCATATATAGCAATCTATTATAGATTTCAGATTTCCGATGTTGTCGCATGATTTTTGTTTGACTGGATGATTGGGATGAATATCAATTAAGCAACATTTCTCGGGTTTCCCCCAATTTGATTGACTCTATTTGCTAACTTTTGCAAATTTCTCAATTGCGATTCAATGCTTCTAGCCAGTACCGTATTCAAAAATTAGCAATCCCAGTCTCATTATATATATATATATATATATATATATATATATATATATATATATATATATATATATATATATATATATATATATTTTCTGTAGAGTTTTCTTGGGATTCACCATTCATGATTAAAATTACAATCCTCTCCCATTCAGATAGAGGAATTTCCAAAAAACAGTTTTAAAATGATAAATTTAAGATAATAACATTTCACGTGAACGTACCTACATTGAAACGTTCACAATAAAGAATCAAACTTTCATGGTTTCAACGTCAAATGAAAAATAATAAAAAAAAAATTACAGACAAGCTTTTATTTTAGAAATGCATTGAAAAGGTTTCTGATTTTTTTTATAACTTTTATTTTTAAATTTTTTGTTTTTTTTTCAATCAACAACTATTTAAAGCTTGTGTTGAGAAAAAATTTGTTTTCGTTCATTTATTTTTCATTTTTCAGTATTTATGATGATAAATGACTAGTTTAGTAATTTCTATCTAATTTGTATTCGGATTTTGAAAAAAATCGACCCCAAAACCCCTAGATACCAATTTTGAATAGAATCGGACCATAATCACAAAAATTGTCCGCCATATTGAAACCGCCATTTTGGTTTTTTCCAATTATTTACACCAGCCAAATTTCATCGGACGATTGGAAATGGGTAAAATTTAACTTGCACGATTTGATTACAGACAGACAGACACCGGTACAGGTAAAACTAAATAAAAGCTTGTAGAAAGAAATGGCAAAGAATATCTTTGAACGGTAAAAATATACGGTTAAGTCGAAGGGCAAAGATCTCCAATAAAAGTGGTTAGAAAGAATGTTAAAAATATACGGCGTGTTTTATATTGATTTTTGTATTACGTTTATTACGTTATATTTTTGTATGAACATGTATTTTTTGTATTGTTGCCCACCCTGTACTGATTTGATTCAACTTGTGATACATCTTTGGAATCAGCTCATAACGCAAATAAAAAAAAAGGTGTTCAATTTGAAAAAACTAATTACGACGTCATTACTCGAAGGTAAGTCACACTGTATATTAAATGATTATTTGAAAAAATAGGAAATTAAAATGAAAAATCGACTTGTTTATGGAATTTTGAATAAAATTGTTTATTTAGCAAATGATGAATTAATGCGTTACTTTATGGGCGCATTGTATACAAAATAGTATATTCTTCTTCTGTGCACATGGTGAGCTGGTTCCGGAGAACCCGTGCACGTAGACTTCTTCACTTGGGCCCATTGTGCGCCTACATGATCTGAGAATCAGCTGGGCATGCCGATTTCTCTGACGAAACTCAGCAGTTTTCTCAGATGAATCTCTTTGACATCTTCTGGGTTCAGAATTGTGCTACCCAGGTTGATCTCCCTCTGGTGCACCAGAGCGGAGCACTCAGTAAGGATGTGCGACGATGTTTTGCCATCTTCCAGGCACCATCTGCCTAAAAAATCATGTGTGATCCCGATGAGTTCCATGTGCCTGTTCTAGTGATTGTGTCCCGTTAGGAGCCCAGTCAAAGTCCTGATATCCCGTCTGTTGAGTGACAGGATCTCTCTCGACAGGTTCTTTGAAGGCCTCTCTATTTGGAGCTTCGATTGCCCCATGCATGGCGCCTCCTGTCATGTTTTGATGAACTGCTTTTGCAGCAGTACCTCCTTATTTGAGATGGTCATGCTATTGGGTATTCCCAAGATTGGTTCCGGTCCGAACGGAGTCTTTCCCGATCCAATCTTGGCTACTCTGTCTGCCTCTCAGTTCCCAGGATTACCTGTGTGTCCTGGTGCCCATATGACGCTGACTTCCCTTGTTTTTTGCAAACTTTCTATGGCGTTTCTACACTCGGACACCAATTTGGATGTGATTTTCTTTGATCCTATCACCATGATTGCTGCCTTGCTGTCCGAGTAGATGAGAATAGGTCCTCGAGGCTTTCCTGAACGCAGGTGAGTATAGCATATACTTTGGCCTGGAACACTGGGGCGTATTTGCCTAGAGAAACTGAGATTTCTCTCTTTGTACCTTATTTGTATACTCCTGCGCCAGACATTCCCCCAAGTTTTGATCCATCTGTATACCAGATTGATCCATAGCCGGGCGCAGCCTCTTTCCATTCATCCCTCGTGGGGATGATGATTTTTGGTGCATTTTTAAAATTCAGAACCGGCGAGATGATATCTCTTTCCATTTGTAGGATTGGACAACCCTCCTTTGCCTTGTTCCAAATATTTGAGTGTCCATGGTCTGCTTCCGTGCCAAGTCTGTAAGCAGTACGCATGGCTTCATGTTCAATGACTGGGTGCAGGGGTGGCAGTCCTAGCAGAACTTCTAGAGCTCTGGTAGGCGTCGTCCTCATAGCACCTGTGATTCCTAGGTAAGACAGTCTTCGTACTTTATCCAGTTCATTTCTGTACTTGCTCTTTGTGGTGCCGGTCCACCAAACGATGGACCCGTAAGTTAGCGTCGGGCGAATTATGGCCGTATATATCCAATATAGTATTTTTGGTGTCAAGCTCCACGTCTTACCAAAGGCTCTCCTGCAGGCCCAGTAGAAGCAGATAGCCTTCTTGGTGCGATTTTAAATCGGCTCGTTCTAGGTCAGCTCAGAGTCTATGATGACTCCAAGATGTTTCGTCGACCCTTTGTACGGAAACTGTCTTCCTGAGATACGTATATCTGGAAGAGTTTTTATTTTGCGTTTCTTGGTAAAGAGTACCAAGTCCGCTTTTTCTGGGGCCAGTTTATTGGTTGGTCTTGAGCCAGCAAGACCAAGTCGTCTGCATACGCTTGTGTGTACAGATCTGACTCATTTTACTCCGTGAGAAGCTCGTTAACCACCAGGCACCATAATAGGGGTGACAGAACTCCTCCTTGTGGGCACCCTCTTGATACTTTGGCAGCGACGGTTTTCTCGTTCAGTTCTCTCTTCACCACTCGCTGCGATAGCTTGGTCTCGATTCACCCGAACAGGGCAGATAGACTCAAATGACGTGTTGTCAAATGCTCCTTCTATATAAATGAATTGCGGATTGTCCACCAGTCAGTACTCTCTCTATGCTGTGTGTCAGGGGGTGGAGAGCTGAGCCTGTGGACTTCTCTGTATGGTAGGCATACTGTTGCTTGTGCAGTGGATTACTCTGCAGCGATTGTTCTCTGATGTGCCGATCTACCAGCCTTCCGAGTGTTTTCATAAGAAAGGACGTCAGGCTGATCGGTCGGTACGCCTTGGCTTGGGAGTAGTCAGTTTTCCCTGGTTTTGGAATAAATACGATTCTAACTGGCCTCCATGCCTCTGGTATGTAGCCTAGGACCAGACACGATCGAAGTATTCTTATAAGTAGGAGGATAATAATATCCAGTCCCTCTTGGAGGAGGGCCGGAAAAATACCATCCTCCCCTGGTGATTTGAATGGTGAGGTCTTTACGGCCCATCTCACCTTTTCGTACGTTACCACTCCTATAAAAAAGAATCCCAAATGTTTGTGCTTCCATATTGTGAGCGGCCCTCTTAGCTGTCGCTGAACGAGAATCAACAAAAAGATACAATATATGTATTCAACGCCACGGGAGGCAATCTGAACAATTACCGAAATAATTCATGCATTAATTTAATTTTTTCGAAATTATCATGTTGGTCGGATTTGTATTGTCTGCGATTATACAGTAACACACAACTAGATGACATTGAACAGGAAATAGAAGTATAACTGGTAGATCAATTGAACTCTTTATAATATGCAGTTCTATTGCCGATTCTCATGAGTATTCAATGAGTGTGCTATATCACTGAATCCATAATTTGATGCAGAATCCATAAAAATATTGAAAAATCTAGGGTGCCATTTGAAAAAAAAGCAACATAATCGATCCATACGAAAAATTACACATAGGAATTATATAAAAAATCTATAAACCACATTATCCAAATTTTCAGTTATAATACCACAAGAGAATGAGAATAAAGTGAAAATAATTCGACAGATTTTAGAAAACTTGTTGCCAGGCAATAGACACGAGAGCCCAACTGGCTCGAGTTGCTATTGCCAAATGCAACAAGTTTGAGAAAGAAAACTGAAAAATTATTTTCTACTTTATCGAACTCTCGTGTGGTATTCTATAGATTATTTTTTGATGTTACGATCATAAACACATTTCGTCGCACAATGATACAAGGTACCAAACCGGTTTTGATTCATTTCCCACTTCTCGTGCTAATTGATGACAGACTTCAATAAAAACAAAATACCTCAAATTATTCCCGCGGCAATTTTCAACGTAGATTATTCTCATTATAATGATGTTTTGATTGGCCAATACGTCCATGAATGATTTGAATCGAAAGTTTCCATTGGTTTCTAGAAATGTAAAAAAATAATCTATAAAAATATATCGAGAATCTCATTACAATTATTTCTTCAGATATTCAAGAACAATGGGCTCCACGTTGAATGACCTTTGCAAATACATGTACAGTTGTGCAGAAAAACTCGAAGAAGAAATTAAAATAAACATCAATGATTGCCTCAATATGATCACCAATAAAGAGGCCACAGATCTCAAAGTAGCTCTAGAAAAGGTGAAAGATGACCATTATAATGAAATTCTGAAGCTGTTAAGTGACATAATTACAAATGTGCGGAAAATCATATACCACGAAGACTACATCAAGAAATTGACCCACAGAAAGAGCGTGAGTAACGAGGAAATCGATAGGTGTCACTTTTCTCCCATATCTACTTCGATGCAAGATTTGAATATCAATAAACAGCACCGTCCACCAATCTCTGCCTCATTACAAGACCTCCCACGTGAAGTTGAGAAGGTTGTTAGGAGAGAAAAACGGAGAGTTGTCTCACAAGTTTCAGTTTATTCTCTGGAAGCTTGGGAAGCTTATTTGAATAAAAAAGAAGCACTCGAGGCGAGTATACCTGTTGTTATGGAATCTTCAACGATTGGACGAAGGAACAAACAATCGAAAAGGAAACAGAAAAAGTTCATATCATCCACATTCAATGATATCCTGGACGACATTCCGTCGAGTATGGATGACGAATGCCATTTACATTCTGGAGGAAGCACTGGATCTATCATAAGAGAAGAAAGTGAAGAAGAATTAGCAATTCATGAAAATTCAGTGAGTGGTGAGGAGAGCGATCTACAGAAGACTGAAAGTTCCAGGGCGCTTGAGAGTAGTAATTTTCTGACACAAAATTCAGGTCATGGGTATCCAATTCATCAGGCTCCATCATCCGAATCAGAACATCCGTATGAAAATGAAAGCGAAGGAAGAAAACCAAAAATAGTAGATGTGGTGGTGAGTATGCATGTTGAAAAAATCTTCAGTAGTTTCAAGTTTTCCAAAAATCATTTTAGATAATGTTGGGCATTTGTGAAAAGTTCAGGAGTTTTCTTTAAAAAGTTCATCCAGAATATTTTATATTGTATATGTCAATTTTTTCGTGAGGGCCGGTATAAATGGAAAATATTTAACTTCCGAAGTTTTTTCGCTTTTAACGAACAACTCGAAACAAAATCAAGAATTATTTCATATGAAAGGGTTTTGGAAATATTTATGGAATTGGGTTTCAACATATATTTTCTAATAATAATAAGCCCTTTCTATAGTTTGATATATTCTGAATTTCATCTGCTTTGATTATAATTTCAAAACATTGCAGTTCGAAAATCGCTCATGCAATCAGATAAGAGGAATATTTACAGTGTTTGCCAAAAAAAGTCGTGAAATTCTATTATAATGACCAAAACAAAAATCTAATTCAGTATAAAATTCAGTACAGAATAACCAGAATAACATTAGTATTTTGACATATTTTACAACACGTGATCGAAACTTCTATGTCAATCTAAACCTCGATTCGTAATCACACACACATATATGTATACATATATATGAAATTTTGTAAACTAGTCAATAAATAAACGGTATATTTTGAGTTGAAAATGAAACTACATAACGGGATAGATGCCCCGTATGCGATATATATGCCCCATATCTGATTCTTTGGAGGAGATAGATGCCCTTTGCAACAAACCAAACATTTTGAATATATAAGTCTTCAATCAACATCATTCCCTGATCCATTTGATTTTGTTTTTAGATTGTAAAAGGATATAATAAAAAAAGCGTCAAGGATATAGTTGAAAAAACTGAGTTTAGAACAAAAACCAATTTTATGTTTTCTTTGAGGTTGCAGTTTCTCGATGACCCACTGCATAGATCAACATGTGTTTGTTTTAATGAACGTCGACACAAATTTCACATATTTAACATGATAATTTTCAATTAGTCAAAGATATTTTTTACAAATTGATGTTGAGATTGTATTTGTGATGTGCACCGATATTTTCCTGTTAGCAACCTCGAGCTAATGTCTTGATAATGAAATGAAGTATTTCGAAAGCTCGACAATTTAACAAAGAGTCTTCTTAACATGGCCATTTCCTATTGACTGCAACCTCAAAGAAAACATAAAATTGGTTTTTTGTGTTTCCTGAACTCAGTTTATATATATGTTACATCTGCCCTGTGTAGTTCTACTATATTGATGTTCAGAGCAGTGTATTTTTAATAAAAATACATTTCTTTCACCCTTGTAGTCCAAAAAGACATCAGTTCGGCCTGCGCGCGAAGGCAGGTCTTTTAGATCATACTATGACTTCTCTGAGGTGAGAGAAATGGAAGGCAACTTAAAAAAATATCTATATAATAAAAAAGGTAAAAATAAACATAACAAACAAATTATTGATTAGAGAAAAACGGAAATGATATCAAAATATTTTAGTGAAAATACATATAAAAAAAACACATAGACATGATCGAAATATCAATTCCTGGAGCTCAGCAAAATGTGAAGTATTTATCTCCAAAACACATTTGTATTCATTTAACAGAATGGAGTGGAAAGAGACGAGTACCCTGTATCGATTATTCTCATTTGCAAAAAGCGTACTGTAAAACTTAAAATTGAAAAGAAATCCTCCCCAGAGATTATAAGTGGTTAGTTACATCAACATACAGCTTCAAATCGCTTACCCTGTGTGCTGAGCTGCTATTCCCTACCAGTGGCAGATAATCCAGAAACTTCATCAAATCCCTGAGTTCACGAATTGTTTTCCAGTGCACGATCACCGTCACTATTTTCCGTTCCGTAGCGGGTTCTACGCTAAACACACGCGTGTACTAATTACCACCGAAACGATACTGAACCCTTAATCCAGGGCGTCGCGACGCAACCTCGGCTAAACTCTCCACGCGTTTTCGCCGTCTCCCCGTATTGCCCACTTGACCGTCCGATTTCGCGAACCCTGACCGACTCCCTTGCCCGCCTCCAAAATTAATATTCACTCCCTTTGTTTTTTAAAATGTTCAATTAGGCCCACTTTTTATTCCCAATTTTTCTCTTACAGCCCCGCCTCCAATGCAATGGCGTTTTGTAGTTTTTTATTTTATTATCCCTTCAACGGCAATCTGTATAAATCCCACGCAAAAATTTATTATCTTAGTTTCCAACTCAGCGTTTCTCAGTCGGGCGCAAAAAATGATATTTTTTCTGCCTTGGGTGGTCCTACTTATCGTTATGAATAACCCATCGATCGTTTTATCAAGTCTAGACAATTCTGTAACGATTCGGTATCTGCAGGTGTCTGGGCAAAAGTATCTCATTTCATTTACCGATATGATTATTGGAATATATTTCCAATCGTATACTCGAAAATATTTGCTGAACGAAATATGTAATGAACTGAGTTCGTTTGTACAGGGTACTACATATATATATATATATATATATATATATATATATATATATATATATATATATATATATATATATATATATATATATATATATATATATATATATATAAATATATATTATTTACTAAAC
This sequence comes from Gonioctena quinquepunctata, assembly GCA_018342105.1. Classification (NCBI taxonomy): domain Eukaryota; kingdom Metazoa; phylum Arthropoda; class Insecta; order Coleoptera; family Chrysomelidae; genus Gonioctena; species Gonioctena quinquepunctata. Next base: position 250,662 of record JAFIRS010000829.1, read on the forward strand.
ATAGACAAAAATTAACATTATAGTTTCATTCACTATGGAGATCAATCATCTTAGATACAAAAATATAATCATATAGGTATATAAAAACTGCAAAACTCTTCAGCCATTTTGGCAGCAATATCAATCATCATTAGGCCACATTTGTTGCAATAGTTGCGATATAATGTGCATGTTTCATGAAGCCATTTTAGACAACGTATCCAATCTACTTTGGATGTGGTGTTACTAGTCGAAACATTCCACTCAATGATCCTCATCTAGATTCTTATCATCTACTACACCATTCTCATCATTAGAACTATATATTGAATCGGATTTTGGGTTTTTTGATGTTTCATTGGATAGGGTGTACTGGGAAGTTGGTCCCATTTGAATTTGAAAAATTAAATTGAAAAATCCATCCCTTAGAGTAGCAAAATGGAGGATATTGATTGTTCACCAACTGAATTTTGGTACGTTAACTGATTCTATCAGGCATAACTGTGTTGTGGGTTGTCCGATTAGGATGATTCTTTTTTTCATAGATAGGGTATGCCTCATAGTTGATCATATTTAAATTTGGAATGAAATGATCCACCCCTATGGGTAGAAAAATAGGGAATGATTGATTTTCCACTTGTGAACATTGGCACACATATGTAGTTGACATTGACAGATCCTCCTACATCCGTCACAATAATTACATTCTATGAAAGGATGAAATTATTTACAAGGTGATGAAATCAACTAAGCAGAACTTTCAAAAATAATTTATATTATAGCACAATAAATTGATAAAGTAGATAATTATATTATTTAACAGTTAATAAGTGAAGTAAGCTAGGTAAGTAGGTATTTTGGAAGTAATCAGAAGTTAAGTAGGTAGTAATTAGTTTATTTCAGCTCGGCCACAAAAAATTCAAAAATAAAAACTTTTCAACAAAAATCAAACCGACGAACAAATCAACTGAAAAGCAAATAATAAAATAAACCTTCTTAGTCTTAATGATAATTGAGCTCCTAAACTAATGTGAGTAACTAATTTTGAGTCGGCGCCAAACAAACTAGCAATTGAATTAGGTAAAGCGTATTATGATGGCAGTGAGATGCACATCGGCGTTCTGATTACTTCTTCGAAGTAATATAATGATTGATTTGTTGAAAATATGAAGTGGATGTTCATAAAATCAGATATGGAATCTTTCTATCAATATTCAATTGAGAATGTTTCCCTTTTCAACATTAATATAATGATCTTCGATAATTGTTTGTTTGGCGCCGACTCAAAATTAGTCTCTCATATTAGTTTAGTAGCTCATTTATCATTGAGACTAAGAAGGTTCATTTAATTTTTTGCTTTTCAGTTGATTTTTTCGTCGTTTTAATTTTTTGTTAAAATGTTTTTATTCTCTCTCTGACCAGTCCGCCCTTTCTGCATCAGAACAAAACGATTCTGACGCAAAACTGTATACTCAAATTTGACTTTGATATTTTACTCTCATCGCGCCCAAAAAAGTTTCACTTCAAAAATCATGAAATGAATGAATATGTTTCACAAGAGATGAGGAAAAATTGGGTATTGGCTGATTGGGTATATCATGTACCATATTCAAGTATTTGTTCAATCGGGATTCTGAAAATTTTGTATTCAGTGAAAATATATTCCGTGGGTGTAGAATACTACAGGTGTCGAAGTATCATCATCAAGCCTATGATTTGTGAAAAATTACCTATTCTCCATATATAACTATTCCCTTTCATAAATGGGGTCTACGCACAAAGCATGGGTTTGTAATGACTTTAAATCCGAAATTTCATACCTGACCCTTTTTCATTTTCGTTTCAATTTCAGTACAAGAAGAGATAACTACGAAGGTTTCCTCCAGAAAGATTTATGATGGATATTGGAGAGCCTGGAGGAGTTCATTTCAATACATGTTTTTTTGACTGATGCATTGGTGGTAGAATAATAAATATTTTTTTCTGGATGGTTTTCTGTATGATTTTTCACATGTTAGACCCGCTGCTATGGATCCTATTTCAACTACATTGCGTCTGCTGGGGGTTATCTGGGAGATTATAGAGCTGCAATTCGACACTATGAACAAAGGTGGGTCAATGTCTTATACAGGCACAACACGGTCGTAATACTTTAGCTTTTTCATTCAGAGAAAATATAAAAAATAAATTCACCATGCTCAATGAGCTCATGAGATATTTAGTGATGTATATACTACTTGTTTTAAGTGATGCCTGTTTGCAGCTTTGACAAAACTCATTGAAACATTGTATATTTTGACAAGAAATTATACATGAAGGATGTTTTCAAAGTTCAGTTTCCTACTCCAACAGAATGTAGAACTTGCAAAAAAGCGATTTTACCGAAAATTCGCTCTTTGAAAGTTGATTAATAACAGAAATAATTGGTACTGGCGGTAATGGCATCCCCTGGAACTCCATATACAGGGTGAGTCATGAGTACTTTGACAAACACAATATTCTAATATGAATTGTCCAAATAAATATATGTCTGGAAACGCTTCGATTCCAAGATACAGGGTGTTATTGTTTTATTTTTATTTTGGTTTTTTTCAGATAACTTTCGAAATACTGACCTCCATTAAACGAAAATTGGTATCATGATGTTTTTTGAGGTGTCGAATTCGAACCTGATATTATTATTGCTATTACTCGTAGGGGACGCCACCTACACGTCTTTTTCTTTTTTGAAGATTCATAACTTTTTTTACTTCTACCATATTTTTCAGTGAAAAAATCAATTTCTCTATCATATCCCCGTAAAAAAGCTCACTCCGTTACAAGTCGCTAAAAGCAACCGTTTTCTAGATATTTGGACTTGAAAATTTCAAGTCGATTATTTGATAATCGATGCGTGTTGAAGTTATTACCATTATTTTGCATTTTTCACAGGAATGCACAGGCAATGAATTTGACGTTTGAGTAAGTAGTTTTGGTAATTGCATATTATGTGACAGTTAAACGTTTTGTTGTTTAGTTGAAGTTTCTGTAAGTTTTGAAACACTAATTAAAAAAAATGGATTATTCGAACAATAATGCTTATTTATTTATACAAATGCACTTAGAAGAAAAAACATTTTTGTTTCATTGTTTGATCTAGATTATTCTGTGAGTAACAGATTCAAAAGCTTGCCGCGATTACAAAAAATAGGTAATCTTGCGAGGCAGGATTTTGAATCTGTTACTCACAGAATAACTTAGATCAAACAATGAAAGGAATTATGTTTTCATTTTTGGTGCATTTGTATAAGAGCTTATCTTCAAAAATATTTTTTTATAAGTATTTTTTTATACACACGTTTTCACGAACAAAATTTGAATAGGTTGCAGTCCAGGACATACCCTTTCATATGAATTTCTCTCCTTGAAATAATATGAGGATTAAAAATACGTAGTTTGACAGTCCCACTGGTATGCATTTTCAATTCTCTCAACATTGAAAAATGTTCAGGAGGTTGAAAAATATTTGCCTTAAAAAGTATTATGCGATTATAGCACACATATTTCTAAGGCCTTCGATAAGATCAATCATAAGTTAATTCTTCATATACTTACTAGTATGGGCTTGAAGAAAACTTTTTTCTTCAGCTTCTAAAATCCTACATTCAACAACGTCAATAGTATGTTCATTACAATGGGTTTTACTCAAATGTCTATATTGCAACTAGCGGAGAACCTCAAGGGTACAATCTTGGTCCATTGTTATTTTTGATATTCATTAATGATTCGGTTGATGCTTGCAGATGATTTAAAGTTATACGCTTCTATTACCAGTTTGGATGATTGTGTCATATTACAAAATCTGATTAATATTTTGAACAATTGGTGTCTTGAAAATCACCTTCATTTGAATATATCTGAATGTAAAATCATAACATTCAGCCGCAAAGTTAATACGATACAATGTCCTTATAATGTTAATAACGTTATTTCAGAAGAAACTGATAATATTGAGGATACAGGTGTCCAATCCGATCACCAAGTTACATTTAATTATCACATTAATGTTATTGTCAGCTCAGTATACCGTGCATACGGCTTCATTATTAGGAACTGTAAGAATTTCAATAACATTTTATCATCAACCTCTCTATATTTCAGTTTGGTTAGATCAGAACTAGAATAAGGATACATAATATGAAATCCCATATACAGTGTCAAAAACGGCAAAAGTTTATTAGGCATGTTTTTTTTCCAAATTTGACTATACCACTGGATTCGTAGTCGTTATTAATGAAAACTATCAAAATTTCATGGAAAAATACTGGTTAACAACGAAGTTACAACAACTTTAATTTTGGAAACAAAGTATTTGATTATAATTTTTATTTAGATTGCAGACATATATGGAATCTGGCAACACTGCCGATACAAAGTAGAGCACAAGTGAATTTGTACAGCGAAAATCCGAAGTCAATAGCTCATTCCGTTCAACAGTTATAACTACTGAAAGTATGGTAATGTGAGCGATTTGTGGTGTACTAAATCACAGCCTATTGATTGAGTACAATACCTATGCCTAATGTATTAGTTCAGATTTCCTCAAATTTTTGATACCTTCTCTAAAAGCTTGTTTCAGTTGAGTTTTGCAGAATAAAAAAGGAATATTTTTTTGTCCTGCTTTCAGTATTACTATTGAATAAATAATTTTTATACTTTAAAACTTGATTCGGTTCATTTCGTTTTTATCGGCTATTGAAAACTGCATAACTTGAAAATGAATTTATAATTTTCTGTTATTCTCGAAAACACTTATAACCTAAACTCAAATGAATGATTTTAAGGGAATATAATTCACAAATCCAACTAGATTTTTATTACAAAATCGCTTCCACCAGAAATCGCTCACATTACCATACTTTCAGGAGTTATAACTGTAGAACGGAATGAGCTATTGACTCCGGATTTTCGCTGTACAAATTCACTGGTGTTTTACTTTGTATCGGCAGTGTTGCCAGATATCAAATATGGCATGACATGAAAATTAATATCCAATACTTTGTTTCCAAAATTTAAGTTGTTGTAACTTCGTTGTTAACCAATATTTTTTCATGAAATTTCCATGGTTTCCATTTATAACGACTACGAATCCAGTGGTGTAGTCAAATTTGTAGAAATGAGGCATCTGTTTTATGCTTATATAAATTACTCAATTGTTAAATTGACTGTCCTGCATTACTGTCCCAAATTGATATTCTTGTTCCTAGAATAATATCAAGACCCAATACTACTATTTTGTGCAGAAGAGCTCAAACAATTTTAATGTTAAAAACACCAACAAATTTGATGTGCAGTAATGCTAACAAACTCTCTAGCATTGTTGACATATTTTGTTGCAGTATATGTGAACTAAAAAATAAATATCGTGCGTATCTTTGAATTTTAGAAGGTTTACAAAAATGACTTGTGATTTTCAATCATATTTCAAAAGTTTACCGATAATCAACCATCTAATTGTAACATATTGCTCTGTAAATGGGAAACTGTTGGGCAATAAACGCCATTATTATTATAGCACAGAGGAAATGTGTCTTTACTCAATACTTTCTCCGGATATATTTAGTTTTATCTCATAAACCTCTACATTCAGGCATATGGAATGTTATATAAATTTTGACAAATCGATACATGAAATCGTTCCTGCATCAAAAGAAACCTCAAAAGACGTTGTACAGTGCCGTTCGTCTTTTCGTGTGAGGCGGGAAGTTCAAAAAAATAAAACATTATGTCTCGAAACACATTCATTTGAAAAAATTTCGAAATTGTTATTCGGAAAAGTTGTTCAGATCGACATTTCATAGCTATGTTCAAGTTTTGAATAAAACCTGGGATAAAAAAAATTAAAATAAATTTTTTGGTTTGTATGCACGTCAAAATTCTTCTTATGGATTTTTCAGATGAACCAGTTTGTTCCTGCCTCTCCGATAGTGCCATCTGTGGATTTTCTGTGAGCGTTAACAAAACAGTAGAGGTACCTTCTTTATCAGTGACGGGCTCACTATGTGGAATTTTGTAACGAGTTTCTACACTGCCTGTGGCTTTAAATTTGTTCAAAATACGCAACACAGTAGATCCATGATTTGGATATCTAGCATTGAATATATCTGCTGATTCTCTGGAACTATGAAAACGCTCGCCACATATTGAGACGAGCACAATTTTATCTTGCAAACTTAGCTTTCCTTGGGGCATCTCTAATTATTGTTAACGCACAAAAAAATGTAAAATAACTTTTACAATGGAAAAACTTATACAAGAAAGGCGATAAAAATACTTGGATAAATAATAACACTACTTAATTGTTTGACAATTCTTGATATTATATTGGCATTATTAGTCAATTGTTTCATGGCCTCTTCGATCATGAGGAAATCTGTCGATGCACGCATCAACAATTATAATATTGTAGGTATGTATGATTCCAACAATTTGCCAAAGATCGAATCGAATAAAAAATTCAAATTGAAATTGTGTAGATACAAGGACCTTAATTAATAATAAACGGTATCGAGATTATAATGTCCTGGAGATATTTCAGTGACCTTTTATGAAGCAGCTGAACACATGGCAAATTAACAGATTTCAAATTTTTTCGGAATAAAATAGAAAAAGCTTGCGATTCTTTACAAAATATTATTTAAAATCTTACTGTTGGCTCAACCAATGAGTTTCTTTGTCAGAAATATATTTTTCCAAATTGATTTTTTTTTATTGTAAAAAAATTTATTTCTATTTTTTATCTCAGATTTTTTTCAAAACATGAACATAGCTATGAAATGTCGTTATGGACAACTTTTCTGGATAACATTTTTTGATTTTTTTTTCAAATAAGTATGTTTTGAAACATAATTTCAATTTTTTTTTTTTAATTTTTCGTCAAACACAAAAAGATGAACGGCACTGTACTACGTCTTTTGGGGATCCTTTTGATGCGGAAGCGATTGCACATATCTGTCAAAATTTATAAATGAAAGAATTTCCCATATGATGCGTACTTTTTGCCGGTCAGTGTATGAAGTAAAAATTACCTTCTGTACTTTTTATTCTAGAATAGAATACTATAAATGCATTGATTTGTGATGAATGAGCAAGCCATATATGTCAGCTCAGAACGTTATTGATTTTTCTGTAATAGTTTGTGAAATCTATCTCTTCCGATTGAACGTGCTATCGCTTTTAATTGTTAATCATTATTTCTTATCAGTGAGTTCTAGACAAATCAAGCATCCTTCGTAGGAACTGTATAAATAACTGCTGAATTGCGTGTACAAAACCGATTTCATCATCCGGTAGATAAAAATTTACTTAATTTCATTCCGAAACAATTGTAACAGAATATCTATATACAAGTCGGTTTTTTATATCTACTACGCATTCGAGAATTCGATCTAACATAATGATAAATAATAAAAATGCGGTTAGGTATACCTTCAGGTAAACAACGTTATCACTAATCAAGGTAGGTATTCCTTTTTAATTGCGAGCGATAATTGCAACGGCGCTGTATCATTTTCTTGAGTGTTGACATCCAGTGCATTCTTTTGCGAAAACTGTGAAATTAATTCGTGTGTATGGTCATCTGAACAAACAAGTAAGTGAAATTATAATATACTTTCAATTGGAGCACCGTTTTGAGATTATGTTGAAATACCTGCGTGACTCATTGCTGATAAGGTATCAACCTAGTAGAACAAATGACTGCTTGACTCCTTATAGGTTATGTCCTATATTATTGAATGCTGAATCGATAAGTAGTTTTTCGTTGCAAATATGTATTTTTACGACCACATATGGATTAACTTATATATAATAGTCGGAAAATATATAATTGATTGCCCGTACATTTGGATTATGAATGAATTTTAAAGAAGCGAACCATTTCCTCGTCACACCTAGTCACGTCAATTCATTGTGTTGCGTTAGTGCTTTTATCCACATCTTATGCGGTCAATGAAACACTAGTGTCTTATACTAGTGTCTTATGATCATAAAATATCACCCAATCTGAACAAACCGGTTGTCATAGAAACCATTTCACAACCTTCTCGAACAACATATTTCAGAAATTTTCAGCAACTGTCATGAACATCAAATAATCCCACAATTTAGTAAAAGTCTTCGTGTTCATAACAGACCAGCTATATTGCATGTCATGTCATATTAGCATATAAAACACTCAAGAAAAGTAAACACTCGAGCTGCGTGTTGTTTTTCTTCCGTGTTTTATCCTACGCAGCGCATACAATAAATTACTATAATGTGTTGAAGTAAATGAAAATTGTGGCATTGCAGACAGGTTTTTATACTAAAGAAAAAAACGATCCTCGGGCAGGAATCAAACCTGCGACCTTTGGATTTCTAGTCCATACTCTAACCAACTGAGCTATCGAAGCCACAGATTCCACTGCATTTCAAGGATTTTGCTTTTCTCTAGAATTTAATGTTAGTTTTTGTGGGAATGGATTATTAAGGTGAGGGATCTCATGTACTATGCTGCTCAAGGATGATTTTTTCTTTTAATTTAAAAATTTAATTGCAATGCCACAATTTTCATTCAGTTATATATATTCACAGACGCTATATTTCTCCTTCATAATGTGTTGTTTCAGTGCTTTTTTATACGTCACATGCTATTATTACATTAACCTCGTATCTCTTTGAATGTGTACCATTTCTTCCGACTTCGGCGAAGCAAAAAAGAGGGGATGTATCTGTTCCCTCATAACTTCTAAACTACCTATCATAATTTGAAAAATGAGGTTTTGTTAGAAGCGTCTTGATCGTTCGCTGGTAAAAAGCTATGCGACGTCACATTTAATCGAATATGGCGCCCTCTAGAGGACATAAGGTCATGAACTGAAAAAATATATTTTTTAATGGTGCCTTGTTGGGTATCAAATGAAAAGGCCTAATTAGCACATTTCAAATATATATATATATATATATATATATATATATATATATATATATATATATATATATATATATATATATATATAACTATGAATTTGAAATAAACTTTGTAGAAAGGATATTCCTTGAGGTTGCAGTGAAATTATGGCAATGAGAAAGAAAATCTTTCTTATTTAGTCGAGTTGAAAATGTTTATTTTCATTATCAAACAGCTGTGAAAAAGAAACACTATTAGAAATACGATTTTAAACAAATCTAAAGAACTATGAGGTGAGTTAAGGAGACAGCGATCTAATCACATTTTGGATTGAGGTAGTTTCAAAATCATATCACTATGAAACACTACTAGTAATATATATAATTAACATGAACGCACATATTGTTTAAGAAACTTATTAAAATTATTTGATCAAGTCATACATGTTAGCATGATGAAGGAATGGTGGATGCAGTATGCATGACATGAAGTGTCAAGGTCATATGTCAAAGTCGAAATGTCATGGGAGAAACATGTGTTTGTCTAGAATAACAGGAATAGTACAATCTATGACAAAATTATTAATGAGAGAAATAAGAATATAGCAGTTTTTTAACTTCAAAACTTCAATTGGAAGTAAAAAAACCGCTTAGTATTTCTGGTTTTTCTCATTTAATAATTTTGTCATATAGATTTGTACTATTCCTGTTGTTCGTGACAAAACACATGTTTCTCCCATGACATTTCCACTTTGACATATGACACTTGACACTTCATGTCATGCATTACTTGTCATCCACCATTTTCCTTTTTCAGTCATGCTTTAACCATGTGGTAATTTTTGTACTTGTCAAATTTTAAATTGTTTAAATTAAGTTTCTTAAACAATATGTGCGTTTGCAATTGTTTAATTTTTATATATATATTACTAGTAGTGTTTCATAGTGATATGATTTTGAAAACTACCTCAATCACAAAATGGTGATTAGATCGCTGTCTTCACTTAACCTCACCTTAGTAAGTTCTTTAGATTTGTTTAAAATCGTATTTCACAATGGTGTTTTCTTTTTTCACAGCTGTCTTGATAATTAAAATAAACATTTTTGAAAGCTCGACTAAATAAGAAAGAGTTTTTCTTTTCTCATTGGCCATTAAATTTGACTGCAACCTCAAGGAATATCCTTTCTACAAAGTTTATTTCAAATTCATAGTTATTTTCAACTAGTCCAGTCACGAGCTTTTTCTTTAATAAATGCAACCAATTTAAATTTTTTAAATTTTTTCCTTTTTTATATATATATATATATATATATGCATGCATAATTGGGAATAATTTCTAAAATCACGCCCCAGTTGAGAGCCAAACATATTTTCTCTCCAAACCTAACCAAAATACACGAATAATAAATACGTATTTCATTATGAACTATGGTACACATGTTGAAATTTTATAAAAAAAAACAATACGTGTGTAATAATAATGACATAAGCTGGGAGTACCTCCAGTCGGTGAAGGCGGTAACAGTAATATTACTTGCTAAAATCACACTCTAAAAAGTATGAAACGAAAAATAAGTTCAAAAACTAAAACCCGACTACTGAAAATATTCTCATCTGAAATTGTTGTGTACAAAGTATTCAATATTTATCGTCTGTTGAATGAATAACTTACACCTAATATATTTTTATGTATTTTATACATATTCATAGTGATGTTCAGAGGATAGCCGTGGTCATATGCCACTTTGCCCTAAAGCTTATGATCGCTTACTACTGTTAGAATGTATTGTTTTGTTAGGGTAGGCTATGCTCTGAACATCACTATGAATATGTTTTAAATACATTAAAATATATTACGTGTTTATTTAATAGTCGATAAATATTGAATAGTTTGTAGATAACAATTTCAGATGAGAATATCTTCTTGTGTCATAATTTTAGAGGGTAATTTTTCAGTAGTCGGGTTTTAGTTTATGAAATTATTTATAGTGCACTGGTTTTCGGGACTGATGGTCTTCTTCTGAATATGAAGCATATTTTGATTGATTACAGTATAGCTCCAAAGAAAACGGCCAATCCGTCTCACTAAAAATCTTATATAAAGTGTTTCCAAAGTCGATTGGATGAGCTGAAAAAACAAATCATAACAGGATTTGACGTTTTGATCTTACATACAGACCATAGGCAGAGATTTTTTTTTCACGTGCTTCAAATCATCTCCAATATGCCATGTTGCATCACTACATACAGACACACACAAACACACACCAGAATACTGTTCTGCTCATCCCAAACGCCTGAAAAGCCATAAAAAATATTACAGAAGTGAAAATAGCGTCTGTGAATAATAATAATATACATTTATATTCAGGGTGTCCCATCGAAAACTTGACATGGGAGTAGTAGGTAATAATATCGTAGATGTCGAAAAATGCCCATTTAAGAGGTACGAATTGTAGCTTTTATTTAACTTGTATGTATGTATATCTAGTTCAAATCTTGCAAGTGAATTCTGACCCACTTCTAGTTGTCCGATCAACGTGAAATTCCCGTGACAATGCATCGTCGAATTTTTGCTGGAGAAAAAACAGAATAGCGGCCCCAATATATAAGTGACTTCCATTCGTGTGTGGTATTGTACTTCTGAACTATTCTCAACTGGAAAGAAACAACGGTGTACACAGTTGCAGAAAGGTTTGAGTTGATTGAACTGTATTATGAAAAGAATAGGTAAAGGGCTGCTGAATGGCTCAATCAACAATATGGAAGGACTGTGTTACGGCAGTATGTGTCTGAATTAGTTACATAATTCCGAGAAAAAGGATCCGTAGCAAATATAAAACGGCATATCGAACCGCCAGTCAGAAATGAGATGATAACAATTTCGGGCCTTGTTGCGCTTGTCCATATGTTAAGTACAATACAGTTAGCAACTGTTTCCGGTGTCTCACGCATTCGGCGTATCTTGAAACTATACAAATTTCATCCTTCTGAAATTAAATTAACATAAGAACTGAATGATGATGATTTTGGTCGGCTTTTACAATTCTGTGAGATTGTAAGTGAGCAGACGATTGCAAATCCACAGTTTCTTTTCAACATCTGTTTTAGTGATAAATGTTTGTTTTTATTAAATGGTATATTTAGAGCTGAAATTTTAACAGCATATTCTTCCTCATATTCCCTTGAAGGGGTGAAAGAGTGAGTGAAAGTGGAAGTACAGTTGGTTTTGAAATAAGTTTCATGGAAATTAGTATTTGGGCTCTTCCTGACAAATGAAGATAAATGTGTTTCAGGGTTTTTGAAAATTCAACCCTCAAGGGGTAAAATGAGAGTTGAAAGTCTTCATAATCAGTTTTGAAGTAAGGATCAGGAAGATTGGTATTCGAGGAGTCTTTGTAACAATTAAAAAATATGTATTTCGGTATTTGTGGAGAGGGGTAAAATGGGGGTTAAATTGAGGTTCGAAATTTGTATAGGAATTCCGTTAGTTTTCAAGTTGGGGGCATCAAAATTGGTATTTGAGGTCTTTGTACAAATAAAGAAATACGTTTTTCAGTGTTTTCAGAAATTCAACCCCTGGAGGGGTGAAATGGGGGCTTCAAAGTTTGTAGGGGGAGAGTCCGTCAGTTTTTAAGTTAGAGTCACAAAAATTGGTAGTATTCGGGGTCGTCATTTCAAATAAAGGAAAATGTGTTTCAGTGTTCAGAAATTCAACACCTAATGGGGTGAAATGTGGGATGATAATTTTCATGGGGTTTTCGCTGGTTATAGTCGCGGGCTACAGAAAACCTGGCCAATCGAGTAACAGAATGAAATCTTTTAAAAATGTTTATACTCACAGCAAACATAAGAAAAATCATTGACTGTCTGGGTGAAAGTTGTGCATAAGTTTTGTATGGCCTTTTTTGGAAAAAACAACCATACCATTGTAATACATGTTCGAAATACGTTTGACACTCACTATCTCTCCAGTTGGCCGAGCGGTCTAAGGCGCCAGACAAATTTAACTATTTCACGAAAGTGAGCGTGGGTTCAAACCCCAGCTCGGACAGCTTTTTTTTTCCATAATGCATTGTCACGGAAATTATGAACACCTGCCAAATTTCACGGTAATCGGACAAAACTAGAATTGGGTCAAAATTCACTTGCAAGATTTGAATTGAACATACATGCATATGTGAAATTGAATAAAAACTTGCAAAAATATTCTATTCTGTTACTGGATCAGCCAGGTTTTCTGCAGCCAACTCTCAGACGTGAGAAATGATTTGTTTTGAGACGAATATTCACCCCAAACAAAGGATTTTTCAATTTCGAAGGAAAAAATAAAAAAAAATCTGGTTCAAACCCCAGCTCACTTTTTTGAACCAATTATATCTGTCTGGTGGCTTAGACCGCTTGGCCAATAGGAGATATAGTAAGTGCCAAACGTATTTCGAACAGTATTCCATTGGTATGGTTGCTATTTCCGAAAAAAGGCCAGACAAATCTCATGCACACATTTTTCCCAGGCAGTGAATTATTTTTCTGAAGTTTGCTCTAGTTCGAAAATATCCTGCTCTCAGCCTATAAGGGCCACGAAATTGGTGTTTTAGCTATCTATTACAAATAAATGGTGTTCAATCTTAATGGAAAATTCCCTTGCTGTAGGGGTGAAAAGGCATTAGTGAATTCGTAATAGTCGTCACAAAGCATTACTTTCGCTGTCAAATCAATCATGCCACCCAAAAGAGATACCGGGATAACCGGAAACGGGATATCGGGATGAAGGGAAACGGAGAAACGGGATAACAGAAAGCGGGCACCAGCTAGTATAAATATAAAAAAAACACCCTCAGAAATTTGATGGAATGAATGATTTTCATGAAAGTATGTCAATTGGTGATATTTCTTTATTAATAATTTTTTATTCGTTTATTTTATAAACAACTGGAAGGATTTCCGCGCCATATTTTTTTTGCGTGATGATTTTTTTTTCTATTCTTTATATGATTTCAAATATTATCGTGTTCTTCAACTAAAGGTGTTGAAAGCTCAATTTATTTATTGTTTGATGGAAAATAATCTTTGATAATTTATAAGTTATTTCAATTACAATAACGAAAAACTGAAAAAAATGACAAGCTTCAGGACACGAAAATATTCAAAATATAAAACATTGTTTTTTTATTTTATTTTAAAAAAAAAAAATAACGAATTGCTTATTAAATAAACAAATAAAAAATGAATGAAAGAGCAAAAAATAATGGTTCTTTAAAAAGAACGGTTTTTTTATATTAATTTTTTTTCAAAAAACGATTTTTCATTAATCATCAATGATTAAATTTCCAAAAACAATTTCAATTTTTTCTCAAACAATGCATTCGTTTATAACAATGATTTGAAAATTATTAGTGTTTTTATGTTGATTTCCAACTTGTAAAAATAACTTAATTAATGAAAGCACAACTGATAGAAAAATTGCGGATTTTTTCCCGAGGATTCTTGTTTATTCATGTATTCAAATGGTACATAAATTTTGTTAATCCTTAAAATTCATTTTCAATGAATTAACAAATTTGTTTTTGTTCAAGTTAACGAATTGTGCGGTGCCTGCTTTTAGCCCTATTTTCACCTCTCAATTAAAATTATAAATATTGGTGATAGAATTCTGGGGTGAGACATTTTCATTAGGATATTTTCTGTTCTTCAAGAATTTTTTTTATTTTTCATATATATGCAATAGTTTTTGAGATATTTGGTGATGAACGTACCAAATTTTTTATTTTGTAATTTTTTCGAGCGGGACTTTTTGATAAAATTGATTACGTGATTCTTTTGAAAGAATTTGCTCTCATGAAATAATTTTTCTATAGTATTAAACATCAATTTAAACCTTTGGAAAAATTATGCTGTCACCCAAACACTTGAAAGAATGAAGTTCCGTTGGGAATAAATTATTATGTTGGTTTTTCAAAAAGTTATACAATTGTTAACTAACAAATTGTTTTCCCACCTCAGTTGTCATGAATGGCGAATAAAAGTTTAAATAATTCACTTATAATTTTTTTGCTTCCTGGAGCCTTTCTTATATGTATATATATATATATATATATATATATATATATATATATATATCCAGGGTGTTCCAAATTAAGTCGGCACCATTGCCAACTCCGTTATTATTGATGGTACGATTTCGGTTAAATGGGCAAACTGGTAGCATTTTTAGTGGCCTTCTCGATGCCAAGAACAAAAAAAAATTGACAGTCGCGTTGTCATAATATTTCATAAAATGATATTTTTTTCAATGGAACACCCTATATTTCTTCATTCATTTCGATTCGTAATAACATTCTCAACAACAAAGCTCATATCACTTTCCTTCCTAAAGTGGAAAATGAGCGACTTATGTGGAAATATTTATTTCTTTCACTAGTACAAAAAATTTCCTTGTTTTGGCGACATGATGATCACGGGTTTCACGAGTTCACATCCCAGCGCAATTTTTTCTTTTTACTGTCTTATTTTGCTATTAGTAACAAAATATTGTCATTCGTTCAAGTACAAAAATGGGTGTTTGGACAATCATGAGGCTTTATTCGCCAAAACAAAGAAATTTTTTGTACTAGTGAAAGAAATAAATATTTCCACATAAGACGCTCATTTTCCACTTTAGGAAGAAAAGTGATATGAGCTTTGTTGTTGAGAATCTTATTACGAATCGAAATGGATGAAAAAATATAGGTGTTCCATTGAAAAAAATATCATTTTATGAAATATGATGACAACGCGACTGTCAATTTTTGTTTTGTTTTCGGCATCGAGAAGGCCACTAAAAATGCTACCAGTTTGCTCATTTAACCGAAATCGTAGCATCAATAATAACGGAGTTGGCAATGGTGCCGACTTAATTTGGAACACCCTGTATATATATATATATATATATATATTTATATATTATATTAATATATATATATATATATATATATATTTATATATTATATTAATATATATATATATATATATATATATATATATATATTTATATATTATATTGATATATATATATATATATATACAGAGTGACCCATTTGAAAGTGGGCCACTTCTCTAAAACTGTTATTTATTATCCAATTCAGGAGTTTTTTTTTAGTAGATAGAGCATCAATAGTTCTAGTTGAATGCCATAAATTCGAAATAAAAATAAAAATTTCACGGCCTACTTCGAGTTTTTTTGAAAGTCAAAAATCGAAAAATCATACAAGCGATTTTTTCTTATAAAATTTGACGACGCCACTGGATCTTTCATGCTTTCAAATGGGTGTGACCAAAATTTCACGATGACATTATTTTTTTTAACAAAAATTTGGCATAAGTAAAATTCATATCACTTCATCAAAACATTTCGAATAGTCCGTCATATAAATCACAATCTTGTTAAAAATATCGCTTAAAATGCTCATTCAGGTCGTTAGCAGTCGAGTTTGTGAACAGCATTTATTTAAAATGAAGTCAAATTATGTTTCTGCCAAATGTGTGTTCTGATGGACATAACTATCTCCTATACTATGGAGTTATGTTTGGAAAAAACATAATTTTACGCCATTTTGATTATATATTTTCAACAAGATTGTGATTTATATGACGACTATTCAAAATATTTTGATAAAGTGATATGAATTTTACTTATGCCATATTTCTGTTAAAAAAAATAACTTTATCGTGAAATTTTGGTCACACTCATTTGAAAGCATCACAAATCCAATGGCGTCGTTAAATTTTATTAAAAATCATCGCTAGTATGTTTTTTGGATTTTTGACCTTGAAAGAAATTCAAAGTAGGTCGTGAAATTTTTCTTTTTATTTCGAATTTATGGCATTCGACTAGAACTTAATTTATCTACGAAAAAAAAAACTTCTAATAATAAAAAAATATATATATATATATATATTTATATATAATACATACTTGAGAAGATCACGTGATAAAAGTATATAAAAGTTTTTTAATTTGTGTATTATAATTGTTTAAAATTAAAAATTAATGAAATATTGAAAAAATTATGTTAACATTTTTTCTGAACAAATGTTATGTTGAGAGATAAGTGCCATGTGAAGTGGAATGAATAGAAAAATCGAATTTAAACGGTTTTCTTCACATAAAGGATTCAATATAAAATTGAACCAGAGAAAGGTAGATCTCAGGTGAAAAACAACTACTTTCCTGGCAAATACCACGCAGAACGTTGAATGATATTCACCTGAAAATCCATGCATACTTCCATATAATATCAATGGACATTGAATGCAAATGTTTCTTTCTGATAAGCTCGATTATGTTTAATTTATGTCGTGTTCACCTAACAATCCGCATACCGGTTTCAGGCTTCTTGGCCCTCATCAGTACGGAGTAGTCAACCAGCCAAAGGTCAAAAGAACTCTGGCTGAAGTGAGACACAACGTAAACAAACCATCATCGATCTTGTAACACCTATAGGTACGCCGGAAAAGATAAACTTTAACTGGCGGTACCTAGTGACAGAAAGAAACACTCCGAAAATCTCCCACCTCGATAGGTTTCTAAATAAAGATTCCTTCTCAGTAGGAGTGGCAAGCCCGTCTAGCATATAGCGAGAGATAAGTGCCATGTGAAGTGGAATGAATAGAAAAATCGAATTTAAACGGTTTTCTTCACATAAAGGATTCAATATAAAATTGAACCAGAGAAAGGTAGATCTCAGGTGAAAAACAACTACTTTCCTGGCAAATACCACGCAGAACGTTGAATGATATTCACCTGAAAATCCATGCATACTTCCATATAATATCAATGGACATTGAATGCAAATGTTTCTTTCTGATAAGCTCGATTATGTTTAATTTATGTCGTGTTCACCTAACAATCCGCATACCGGTTTCAGGCTTCTTGGCCCTCATCAGTACGGAGTAGTCAACCAGCCAAAGGTCAAAAGAACTCTGGCTGAAGTGAGACACAACGTAAACAAACCATCATCGATCTTGTAACACCTATAGGTACGCCGGAAAAGATCTACCTTTCTCTGGTTCAATTTTATATTGAATCCTTTATGTGAAGAAAACCGTTTAAATTCGATTTTTCTAAATGTTATGTTATTGCCGTTTTTGCATTTAATAATGGCATTAGGTAATGCTCTGTGAATTTTTTTCACGTCTTTTGGTATAAGCAAATAGACAAGTTCACTATAGAAAAAAAAATATTACCATTTTGTTGTCATGACAAAATAATGATTAAAAAAAATCTTAAAATTTTCTTTTAATTGTTTATAGTCGTTTTTTCATATATTCATTGTTTAAATAATCAGTTGAGAAATTATTTTTCCTTTAAAAATAATAATCGGGATTTCTCAATAGGGTAACAAACAAAAATATTTTTTTGGTCGATAATTTCATTGTTTATTATATTAAATGAGTTTTAAACATATTCTACTAAATGTTTTAAATTTTATTTAATTTAGAAAAAAATAAACAATGTTAGTCAGAATTTGTTTAAAACAAATTGTTAAATCAATAAACAATGAAATTATTGATAAAAAAATATTTTTCGTTACTCTATTGAGAAATCAAATAGGTTTTTAAATGAGAAATAATTTTCAACTATTTTTTAAACAATAAAAAAAAATTGTCATGACAACAAAATGGTAAAAAACAATAATATGTATATAGCAAACTTGTCTATTCGTTCATAAATAATTTATTAACAAATGACGTGAAAAATTTTTACCCAGCGTTACTTAATGCCATTCTTAGATGTGAAAACGGCAATAACATAATTTTTTGAATATTTTATTAATTTTTAACTTATAATAAACAAAATAAAGAACTTTCATAAAATGTTATCACATGATCTTCTTAAGTATACATATATATATATGTATATGTATATATATTATATGTATATATATGTATATATATATATGTATATATATATATGTATATATATATATATATGTATATATATATATATATATATATATATATAATTACCACAATTTTGAACGTGTTAATCAGACTAAATCTGCAGCTATTTTGAATTTATAATCGTCGAACAATCACTCAATTAAATGTTTCGCAATGTTATCAATATTGCATACCTTGAATCAAGTAATTGTTTGAGAAATGTAACACACAGAAATATAGAGGAAATATCCCAAAACCTGAAATTCTAAGAGTTTTTGTCAGAAATACAATTTCATTTTCTGTGCTACTTTTTGATAAATGTTGACTGATGATACTTTATATTTACAGAACCAATGGGCCTTTCAACGTCCAAATCACCTCTGGAAAGAAGGAACACAGTTTTAAAGAGGTCTCAGAGACGAACGATACATATGCTGACCAACAGAATCGAAAGAACTATTCAAAACATCAAGAAATTTCGCGGAACGGACGTAGACGAAGATTACAGGCTCCTGAAACAAGAAATTGGCCAGATCAATAACGAACTATTGAAAAAGACTCGTGACTTACAACCACAAGTGAGGAATGTCCACCAGATCACTTGCAGTAAAATTCAAGAAGCCTTCGATGCTCTGGAAGAGAAAGTGAAGGAAAATATTGAGAAGAATCGGAAAAAAGAGGAGGAAGCGCAAGAAAAACAAAAACAAAAAGAAGAAAAATCTAAGAAGAACAAAGAGAAACAATATGATGAAAGTGACGAAGTGAGCCAAATCATGGAAGATGGAGTACATGAACAGCATATCGAATCTGAGAAATTGGCACATTCTACAGAAAAAAGACAAACTGTGGAACTGAAATTCATAAAAGTCGAAGCAGAAGATGAAACTGAAGTGGACGTACACAGCAAAAACTCCACTCCACTGGTGAAAAGTCCCGAGGAGAAGAGAAAATCCATACTGAAAATGGGGGTACCAGTGATGCCAGGAGCAATGCTGAGTGAAATGACGAAAAAACTGCAAATCGCATCACCCCAAGAAGAACCCAATATAACTAATGGCAACTTTCAAAATATTCTGGGTAGAATCAGTGACGTTATTGAAGAGTTAGAAGCCATCGAATACCAGATTGCAGACTTCGTTGGAAAAAGAAACGGCACACAGTATAATCGTATAAAAGATAAACTTGGCAGTTTCCACAACAAAGTTTCTCGATTGCATTCAAATGATGATTACACTTCGGATCAGATCAAAGTCTGCAAGAATTATATCATGAGTTGTTTGAACTTCCTAGATGAAAAGGCTGTGGATGAAAAAGGAGTGGTCGAAGGACAAAAACTTGTTGAGAATGATACTGTGGTCGAAAAATATAACAATGATGTGTTTTTACCCGAAAGCAATAATAATGATGTACTCAGTCCACTTGAAGTCAACATGAAACTCCAGAAATTGACGAAGACTACAGCCATTTGACACTTTTTTGGATAGTGCTGATCCATCAGGTCTCAAAACGATTTTAACTTTAGTTTTCTACAGAAATCACACTGCTCCAATTCTATGTTCAGCACAATATATATATTTTTTCTAGAAGTACATTTGTAGGAATCGTAGATATTTGATAAAAGAGATACATATGTATGATCATTCATAATGAAATGAGATATAGCTGATGGAGTAGTCAACGAAGTGAAGTGTTATTGACCCAAGTTTTCGTTTGTTATTTTCCTTGTAATAATCCTTTTATTGGAATTGAATTATTTGCAAGAATCAAAATTAAAAACAATTCGAAAAAATGAATTCAATTACTAGTATCCGTAATAAGTGTAAATCATTTTGATTTCTTTGAGATGTAGAAAAAAATCTTCGTAAAATCATCTGCAATCGAATGATAAACTTCAGACGCTATATTCTATCATTCAAGAGGTATTGATGTTAGATCTCAATGCCAATCAATAGCGATTTTCTGTTCTATTGATTCTGTGACAGAAAAAACTACCAGGAATCCGACTGTGGGAAGTGGTCACTCGCTGAGTATCTATTGAAATTAATTAACGGCTGTAACATCAGTATAAAAAGTCATCCTCCTGAATCCAACATAGTTCCAATTAATGAGAATAATGAAATAAGCAGTAGAGTGTCCACCTCAGAGGTTCTAAGAGACAGAAATACTACAGATGAAACTTTTTTATACCCGCATCACCCTCGAAAACAAGTAAGGTAATTAATCATTATCACAACAAACCCCCATACGAATCATCTAGAAATTTCCATTCATTCTATTTAAATATCAATAGTTTGAAGTACAAAACAACCTACTTGGAAGCCCTATTTAGCAGCAACACTTACCCACACCTATGTTGCATTTCTGAACACAATTTTTATGAAAGAGATCTAATAGGCGAATTTAGATTTCTAGTTAACTATAGTATTCTAAGTCATTTCTAAAGAAGTAATAGTGACCGATGGGGTGTTGTAATCTATGCACATAATTCCATTACAGTTAAGGAACTAAATTTGAACTTGCCATCGATTGAAAAAGATTTTGAGTACTGCCTTGGATCTCTAAACGCCAATAACCGGAATTATGTTTTCATCTGCCTGTACAGGTCCCCCTCTGGTAACTTCCTGGTTTTTTAGATCATTTGGAACTGTTGTGCAATGAACTCAAAAAGGAAAATTCCATTTTTTTGTGATATGTGGGGATTTTGATATTGATTTCCTCATACATCATGCTAACTTGACACGCCTCTTAGATCTTTCAGAGTCATTTGATATTATCCCACATATTCACCAACCTACACGTAAAAACAGATGCTTAGATAATATTATGATTAATCTGAATGATGACTTGGTAGGTGAAGTGATCTACACTGCATTCTCAGATCTTTGCGGTCAACTGCTCACAATAGAAATGCCAGAACTCAGTAGTAGAAAGCATGTATAATTGGAATTTCGATCTATAAATGAAAACAACAAAACCTCATTCCAACAACAAATTTCTGAGGAACCGTGGTCTGAGCTGTCAAGCTGTGAAAATGCCAATAACTTCTATCGTTCCTTTTTGTCTATTCTCTATTATCACTTTGACTTAGCATTTCCAAAAAAACAACATTTAAAAAAACGGACTCCAAAAAGCAGTGGTTGGAAGAATGGCGCAAGACTTGAGGGACCTATATCACATCGCACTTATTGACGATTCTAATCATGACGTTCAAACACTCTATAAAAAAAGGAAAGAAAACTACAAAAAATTTGTCAACCAAATTTAAAAAAATTCAACAATGAGTCAATTCTGAATTCTGATAACAAAGCAAAGACAATCTGGAAATTGGTTGAGCAGGAAATTGGTTCAAATATTTCATCTGTGCCACTCGAAATGGTTGACAGTAAAAAACAACCTGTTTGTGACCCACAGGACATTACTGAAATTTTTCTGGGACAGTTTACTCTACAGTCTGAAACTAACAATATGAATACGAGTCTAGTCTCTGATCTCAAAAGGTCAGGCCCTTCTTTTTTTTTATCTGAGACCAACAGACAGCAAAGAAGTTGAAAGTGTCATAAAAAGTCTGGCAACCAAATTCTCGAGTGGTACGGATGGAATACCAAGTGCTGTTATCAAAATTGTTGCACAGGATATTTCTGAACCACTTGCAAAACTGGCCAATATATGTTCTTCAACTGGTACATTTCCAGATGAGCTAAAACATGCTGAAATTACCCCAGTTTATAAAAATGGTCCAAAAAATGACTTCTCAAACTACAGACCTATATCACTGTTGCCAGTGTTCTCAAAGGTCCTTGAGAGACTGATATATATAGGACCACATGATTTTCTGAAGGAACACGACGTTCTCAACTCGTGTCAACACGGATTTCTACCAGGAGAGTCATCAGGAAAGGCCATTTACCATTCACTCAAAAACCTAGAGCTCTTAGCTGGTATATACTTCGATCTCTCAAGGGCTTCTGATTCCCTGGATCATGATATTCTCTTGAAAAAACTCGAATGCCTTGGCATCAGAGGTATACCTCTGCAGCTTTTCAAATATTTCCTGACGGGAAGAACCCAACAAGTTACGTAACGGTTTGAAATCGACGGTAGAATTCAAGTATTCAACTCCCCTAGTAGAAATATCAAGACTGGTGTTCCTCAAGGATCTATCCTTGGACCCCTACTATTCATAATGTATGTAAATGACCTACCAGACTGCTTATCAACTCCAGCTGTTTTCCAATATGCCGATGACACATCATGTTTAGTCATGGGAAAAAATCTCGAAAACCTCTCCAGAAAGACAACGTGAACGTGACACAGGAAATGTTGACCTGGTGTGACAAGAACAATCTATGCTTGAATACAAAAAAAAACAGTGTCATTGCAGTTCAGCAAACGCTTAGAATCGTTTTAATGAAATTCGGGAAAAAATCAGTTCCAGTGCGTTCCGACACAAAATTCCTTGGTGTTGGAATTGATAGCAACCTATCTTTTGGCAACCATATCTCCCATACTGTAAAAAAGCTGAACAAAATGTGTTATGCCATACGTAAATTAATTGACTCTGTGGACATCACGGTATTGAAAATATACTACTTTGCTCATGCCCAGTCAATCCTAACATATGGCCTGATATTTTGGGGAGGATCCAATCTCGCTGATAGAGTCTTTTTGGCACAGAAGCGTGTTATAAGGTGTATGCTAAAAACACACTTTTTCGAACCCTGCAGACCGCTTTTTAAAGAACTTAGTGTACTACCACTTCCCTCTCTCTACATATATAGGCTACTTATTTTTGTAAAAAGTAACTCAAATCTATTTATGAGGAATGTAGATGGATATATTTCCAGCAATAGGGTACTACGTTCCTCCAATAATTTGAGAATTCCAATGCACAATTCAGCATCATTTGAAAGGGGGGGCAGAATATAAAGGAATAAAAATCTCCAATTCCCTACCTAGAGACCTCAAATCAATTAATTTTATAAATTAATTCAAATATAAAGTTGAGGAATACTTACTGGAGCACTGCTTCTATTCTGTTCAAGAGTATCTCAGCCTCACCTGATTTTTAAAATGTTTTTATGTTTGAATGTATGTGTTATGTGTCCTTTTTCATGATAATGAATTTCTTAAACTACTTTACTTATTCTGATATACATACAAGAATGCTTAATCTCAATAACATATGTGTTGAGGGTGCCCTCTAATGCCGTGTTATAGCGGCTTTTAACTTACCTTTATTAATTTTAACTACAAATAAGAATGTTTATATTATGTTGAAATTCTCATGACTTGATATTGAGCATCTGTACTTAATATATTTTATTGTATTGTATTTTAATTCTATTTTATATTGAAACTGACCATGTACATGTCCAATTGGATCCTATGACGACAATAAATATTATTATTATTATTATACGAAAGACGCTCCGTAGTTATATCCTGTTATGTTTCCTACTCTGAACTGTCAATTCTTAATTTGTTATGAACATAGTTTTTGACTTTTAACTTGAGAACTAATGAAGCAATCTCGATACTCACATTAGAAGAATTGCAGAAAAAATGAGCCCCAAGGCGACTCGATCGAATAATTAGTAACGGAAAAAACCTGAAAAAATCAGCTTTTCAAAAAAAACATAATTCCGCCAGTTTTCAAGATGTAGTGCAAGCTTTCCACAACATGGTAGTGATTGATATGTACTTTATGTGTGAAAAACTCATGCGCTGTCGCATCATTAGTTTTGGCATAATTGCAATCTGAATTTTTTAATGCACTTTATTGCAGCAGACCTGGATTCGTCATTGGTGGTCCGATTCCAATTTCTCAAAAATATTTCGAGAGTAAAAGTATTTCTCACCTATTTCGCAGCAATTTAACACGAAATGAGAATAGTCATTTTGTAGTACTATACTTCAACTCTCAAAATCTTTCAAAATATTGAAATCGTACGACTTATAACGCATCCAGGTCTGCAGCAATAAAATGCATTAAAACAATCAAATTGCAATCATGTCAAAACCAATGATCCAACAGGAGTTTTTCACATACAAATTTCATAGTACCTACTCCTATGTCGTGAAAAGCCTGCTCAATAACTTGAAAAATGGCGGTGTTCTGAATTTTTGCAAACTCAATTTCTTTGTATTTTGATTCTCTACAATTGAGAGTATCGAGATTGCTTCATTAGTTTTCAAATTACAAGTCAAATACGATAAAAAATAAAAAATGCTTTTAAATGTTCATAACAAACTAAGCAATGACAGTTGGGAGTAGAAAACATAACAGAATATAACTTCGAACCGTCTTCCGTATGATGGCACAATCGGTTTCCTGGTAGTGCTTTTGTCACGAAAAAATCTCTATTATTGGGCCACTTATAAATTGAAAATGGAAAGAACATATTTTGTCGGAAATGGAAATACTTATTCAACACAATTCTTTCAGCAAACTTCCAATTATTGAGCATATGCCAGTCATAGCAAAAAAGATAAAAGGAATATGGAAATATTTTATTTATAGACCCTTATTTCAATTCTCTATTTGAAGAAATACGAATGGGGAACTATTTTTCTGTCCACACCTACGGAGAAAATTGATTGCAGATAATAACGAACGAAATAAACTTGATATGTTTCTTGTCGAAAATCTGAAATAGAAGAAACAAATTGTGGTGATGGAGGATTTTGTAACGTGATTCTGATTATCCATTGTTTTTCTTGGTATCTATTTCTATTTTTGGGGACCCGGCATATGCCAATTCTAAAATCTTCATTAGTTATTTTGAACAAAGCTAACTTTACCTACTACATACAACATGAAACTTTTAACTTTTGAACGGTTCGACGTAGAACATTGAAAAAAAAAAATTATTGTATGATATCACCGATACTACTTTTTGAAATAAAAGATATTGTGACTGCCCGATAGATGGCGCGGGGGGCATATCAACTTCAAAATTTCAACTAGCATGGGGGGTCATGTGACACATCGTTGAAAAGATAGTTCTATTCTCTTTCCAACCATCCATTTGTTTTTATCATTTCGTTGATTTGGTTTTTCACAATGTGCATTTGAAATGTCAAGCATAAGTGCGGATCAGAACGGTACCCTTATCTCGATAACTTTTGAACGGTTTCAGACGAAACAATGGGACAACAAATATTTTGAATGGTATAACCAATCCTATTTTTTGGGAGGAGAAACATTACAATTACTCGAAAGAGGGCGCTGGGGGCATAACAACTTGATAATTACGAACGGCATAGAGATTGAGATGCACACTGTCGAAAAGGTAATGCAATTATAGTTCCAACCATGGTTGTTCCACGGAATCACAATTGCGATGAGTATCACTGAATACGGTCAATAGAGAAAGATTCATTACTTGAATGATTTTTCATTTTCGAATTCGTTCCAAAGCTTAAGGTAGAAATTCAGAATCCATACAGTAATCAAATTTTTTGAATTGATGCGGCCGATAGTTGAGCAAAACCCATATTGAAGTAAACAAAAGACCCTCAATTAACTAAATGATTTTCACTTATCTGGGTTTACGAAACCAAGACACGTGTTTCGCTTTACAATAGCCTTTTATAGCCTTTGCAAGAGATTATACCCAAATAATTTCCAACTCATTTATTTTTAATGACCATAATTGAAAAGGGTATCATTTCTGTTTAGCGAGGGTCCTTTCGAGTAGTTACAAAATGTTATTCACTATAAATTGTGGGATTCTTCATTCTAAGTAGAATTTTCCAACTGTCGAAAGTTTAGCTGAGTTTCGTTTGTTCAATACCATATATTAATGTTGGTAGAGTGTTAATTCAATTCTCCTTGCATAATTGGGATCCTGCGGGAGTATATTCCAAGAGTTATTGAGGAAAACTATTGTTATACGTGGAACCCAGGTGACAGCGAAAGTAGTGGTTGATTGAAGGCGACGTCGACACCCCAGACTACCGGAATAGCTAAGACAACTGAGAGAGGTATGTAATCATATATGATAATAACCCAGATAACACATGGACATCCAATGGATATCCATTGGACATCCTTCATGAATTTTATTAATGTACTATGGACATCCAATTATATCCAAAAGATATCTTATAGACATCCGATGGATGTCCAAAGTGTAACAATCTGTACATCCATAGAATATCCTTCAAAGATATCCTCCAGAGATGTCCATAGGATATCTTTCAAAGATATCCATAAGATATACATCAAAGATATCTTTCAGGAATATCCTTCAGGGATATTCAAAAGCTATCTGAAAGATTCTTCGAGAGATATTCTAGAGATATCCTTCGGGGATATCTATCGAAGATAAAATATAGTAATAGCGATCTGGAGGGAAATGAAATAATGGCATTGAACGAAAAAAAATGTATTAATAAAATCTGGTAACAAAAAAAAATTCCTCATAAACTTCGGGGTTATCAACAAATAAAATGTATATGTAAACACTAAAATAAAAACAGAATATTAAATACAGAATAATCAAAAAAATTTCTTCGTCCATCAGGTGTTTCCTTTATTCTACAAGATGACAGATGCCTTTCTTTGGCCCTTCTCAGCCAAGCTTAGATGGCTTCTTCAGTAGCTTTTTTATTTTCCGTCGAATCCCTGAGGTCAGCTGCTTCTGAAATGATATGTATATATTCACGGGTATAATTGATATTGAAATCTACAAAAAAATACTGAGGAATATTATGCTTTCTTTTGAATTCGAATACTGATGATGATAATATAACCACTCCATGTTTTTCTCTCTCTTATTGGTATACTATGATTATATATATATATATATATATATATATATATATATATATATATATAAGCATTTTTGAAATAAACTTTCTTGGAAATTTTGCATTCTCACTGAACTAGCAGTCTGTTATGAGGCAATACAAATTATTATCAAATAAATTGAACAACTGAATGGGCTTTCCACCTAGTGATAATTCAGCCAGTTTTAGTTGTCCAGTTTATTTTTTATTCTCAATACCAGCTATATTTGGAGGCAAACATTAGTGAGCATGGAAGAAAGGCATCGTTCCACAAAGTCATTTTTGTGATTTCATTTAGGTACCTAAAAAATAGTTCTAGAAAAAGGAATAGAAAAACCTACAACTTATCTACAGCAGCTTTGAATTTCGATCCAGTTCCCAAATATTCTTCCGAAAGATTAATTTTTTCAGTGCAATCAATAGAAGAATGTTCGAATCTACTGATGAATCATCTTCATCACATGTCCACTGTTGTAGGCATTCACACCATTTTTAATCTGGGCACTGTGACATTTGAAAAACTCGTGTATTGTGGCAAATGTAACGACGTGCTTTTCAGCATATCTGAAAATATCGAAACTCAAACAGCAAACATTGGAAATAATGGATGTTTATAGGTTATGTCCTTTTCAATTGATATTTACCTGTATTCGGCCAATATATAATTTCCTTTGGAAACAGTCAATTGCTACAGATGAAAACCATTAAGTCCAGACCAACAGGGTATCGAAAACGAAGGAAAATAGAAAAAAAAACACGACTTTCGTTTGGATTCAGTGCTATGACTATGACCTTCCTCAACAAAATAAAATGACAGACGTCGCCAGTAATTATGCGTATAGTATGGCCAGGCTGTCGCAGACATATGTATATCTGTTCTGTGGTCGCAGAGGGTCCCCGCGACAACGTATTTTTGAAAAGGTACAATTTGTGTATCTACGAGAATGTTTAAATTCATTTATGATTGCTTTGGATATCTCATGGCTATCCCTAGGATATCTTCTGAAGGATATCTATTTCAAATCCGTCGATGGATATCCATTTCAAATCAAGTAGAAAAACGAAACATGAGATTTTTTCAAAAAAATTAATCCATATGTACGAGCATGAAAGAAACTCAGAAATTGATACAATAAAAATCAATCTTGCAATTTAAACTTATCCATATTTGCTCCGGATATCTTATGGCCATCCATATGATATCTTCTGAAGGATATCCATTTCAAATCTGTCGAAGAGTATCTTAATGATCAAATCCAGGGATATCTCGACCAGAATTGGACATGAAATGGATATCAATAGGATATCCTGTGTTATCTGGGAAAGGGTCTTCGGGGTATACGCAAAAATTTAACTCACATTGGGCCAACTGACATATGCGTGAGTTATTTGGTAGAGTCAATCAAACACAGGAATGTGTTATAAAATCAAGATGGCAAACCCTACCTTTTCTGCAAGCTCATAGTGTGGACTATTTTTGTATCGCCTTATTTACATTTGAAAAAACTGATTGAGTAGTGATCCCGAGTTTCGGTAGCTCCTGTATGAGAAAAGCGTCATTCGATGAAATAATGAATGGAAAATATAAAAAAAACATTTTTGAGGATGGTGGAAAAAAAATAATGATTACAAATTATTGATATTTGGTGTTGAATGAACAAATTTTGTGACATAAATCAAACCATAACTTCCCATCCACCTGATTCAAACCCATGCAGCACTATATTTTTGAGAAACACTCTTCGAAAGGAAAACAATCGGGTAGTAAAAATATATAGGGTGTTTCATTTGAAAAACATAACACACATTCATCGACACCATGTATGTTGGTAGTTATTTTTCGAACATAGCTGTCATCGCACTCTACAACTTTTAACTGAGACATTTTTTCAGTGTATAATTTTTTTCCTTAATTACAAAGCTTGGTTAAGCTGAGCGCTTTCGGCTATTTGCCATCATCAGAGCTTCAATCTAAACAGAAAATAATATTGGAAATTACATTATACAATCAACAAAATACATACTGTCAAATTGGGGTGAGATTCCATCTCTCAAGAGACACAAAAACATAGTGCACATAATGGATATTACAACATAAAATGAAATAAAAGTAAATACGTGTTCAGCCTTTCGACAACAAACTGGGTTTGGTAGGATATGGTAGGAATGATATTCATCCAAAATGGAATGGGTTATGCGTTTTCAATATGCAATTTTCGTTGATGTTGAAGTGACCGTGGATTGGTCCGCGCGATGACGAAAACCTAACCTAACGTTCCTCAAATTATTTTTTTGTGGCTTAGAAAAAGTTTGTTCTAACTGTTACGTGAATCGTGAAGGATATTTATACAGAATGAAATGGATTATGCGTTTTCGATAGACAATTTTTCCTGATTTTGTATAAAAAGGATAATTTAGATAGGTCGGATCTCTGACTTGTGCGCCCGCTTAAT
This sequence comes from Gonioctena quinquepunctata, assembly GCA_018342105.1. Lineage (NCBI taxonomy): Eukaryota > Metazoa > Arthropoda > Insecta > Coleoptera > Chrysomelidae > Gonioctena > Gonioctena quinquepunctata. The sequence continues at coordinate 280,737 of JAFIRS010000829.1, forward strand.
ATTCATACCTCAATGGACCTTTTTATGCACTATGAGAAAACACTGTGATTAGAAAGTATATGTGCTAATATCACTTGGGATTTTTTATTTTATTTTTCTGATGAGTAGTTTTTCCATAATCCGGAAAAAAGTGGTTTCGTGACGTCACGTTCACTAAAAGTTGATTTGGCATCGTTGTATGAGTTGCGAATCATGGAATTGTGACGTAATGACATTTGTTATTTGATACTTTGATAGGTTCGTTCGTTTGCTTCACGGAATAGAATATTATCAATCGTTTTTTTCTCTTCAGCTCTTTTTCTTGCATATATCTGATACGAGATATGCAGAGAACTGCTGCAAATGAAAAAGCTCGCCATGAATGTTTGGTATTGAAAAATTTCGGAAATTATTTTCTAATTTTAATAACTATGGAAATGTCTAAAAAGTGCTATGTGCACGGTTGTCTGAACACCAGTGAAAGTGAATCAAACTGTTGTAAGAAGCGGAAATATATACTTTTGTGCAGAACATTTCCAGGTGAGTACATCAAGGAATGATCTTTAATTTCACTCAATGCAAGTTTGCAAAATCATCGATCAGTACTGTATTTTATATCCAGTCCTATAAACATATTGTTCTTCGGTTCCAGCTGAAAGAAGATACTACGAATTTATGTTGAAGAAAGATGTCTGTCCACATATCAACCTGAAACGACATTGGTCTGACAATGTTTCATCATAAGTAGATGACCTACCAACGATGAAGAAACCCAAACCAAATGAAAAAATCACTCCATCAGCTAGTAAAACTGTGTTGAGTGACATTACATCCATGGGAAATATTTACTCAAGAGTTTCGAATAGTTCTTCTCCTAGCAGTTGCCAAGCTAGTACATTATCCGATTCACCAAAATATCACCACCAAAAAAAATTCTGAGTATATTCCTAGTCAGTCTTCATCCGATCCTGATTGTGGAAATATCGGAGAACAGCAGCGCCAGGGCTTATCTATTGCACTTATAGAAAAGAAGAGTAATTTTAATTGGAGCTCCCTGAAAATGTTTACCACATTGTTAAATACTTTACCAAAATTGAAGAAATTAAATATATGGATGTTCTGATAAGTTTAAAAAAGATACAGGTTGGGGATGTATACTCTCGATTGGCTGATGACTTTGATTTGAGTAAATCAAGTGTTCACAAGATTTTCACAAAAGCTGTGCCTAGGATGGCAAATTGTTTACAAGAGCTTATATATTGGCCTGACATATCTGAAATTGAAAGAAATTTGCCGATTCCTTTTAGAGCTCGCTATAAGAAAGTTAATTCAATTATTGATTGTTTGGAAATTGATAAGCCCTCTGATCCTGTTCGTCTGTCCATGACTTGGTCAGAATAGAAAAAATGCAATACTGTAAAAAATTCAATATCTGCTACGCCAAATGGCACAATACAAATTATTTCAGGAGCATACAGTGGACGAATTCTTTAACGACTTTGTCGATAAGATTCATTTCTCCTATTTTGATTGATTGAAATTCAGAAATACTTTGAATAACTAGAATGTCCAGTATTATGTCAAAGTTTTCTAAGGTTTGTTGTCACATTCTCTTCATGAATGCCAATATCTTCAGAAATATTTTTTTTTCTATAGCTTTGTAACCATAGGAAAAATGTTTACCATAGAAAATGTAAGCCTGTATTTGTAAAAAATAGATTTGGATCCCTCTACAAAGAATTGGTGTGAAATAAGTAAATAATTTTGCAAAAAAGTTACGAAATTTGTATGAACATACTTCAAGTCTATTCATTCTAAATTATTAAGTATATTTTCAGTAGTTCAAACTTAATAAATATTTGACTCATCACATGAAGGAAACACTAACAGGTACCGAATATGAATTTATTTATATTATAATACAAACAGACAAAGTCTACATATATATTCACAGTATAATGCATTTATGATTGATTATATCTAAACAATCACGAACGTTTTAACTAAGAACCAAAGTTCTTAGTTCTTAGGGTTCCATAAACGCGCTCATTGATTTGCTAGTGTTGAATCCCTAGTTTTCAGTTCGCTTAGTTCTTGGGAACGTTGAATAAACCAAGCATAAAAATGAATAAAAAGGGTCAATCATCTCAATAATCCACCCTTGGCAAATTTTCCGAATCTGCTTTCACGAAGCCTTGTTTCATTATAAATACACCAAATCGTTTATGATATTGAGAAATTAATAAGTTGATAAAAATAAACATTAACCTCAAATGTCAATTGGTTTCGTGCACGTTTAACATGATGGTTGACATTGGAGGTAAAACAACCTTACTTTTCCGATTTGTTTATGTTGGAGAATTGAACATTTTTACTGACGGCCGAATACGATTTTTCAGGTAAATTGTACATGTTTGTATTTTTGACCCTGTTATCAGAATTCCATCTGCTAATGTAAGAAATAGAAAACATTGTGAAATCTCCCAGAGAAGGCAAGCAGCCTGGATACATGCCATCAAACGCTAAGACTGGTCTGATAAGTTAACGAAATATGGTAGACATTTTCACTCTGGTAAAGGAAATATGTTGAATCTATTTAATTTATATATAATATATTTCAGTGAGTCATGAAGAGATAGCCACGATAAAAATAATATTTAATTTGGCACATTTTAATAAACACGACTTCCTAATATTGTAGGAGAGCCAGCTTCCTTGAGGGAAGAAACCCATCCCGATTGGGTACCATCCATTAATATGGGATATGAAATCAATCATAGCAATAGATAGATGTGATAGATATAAAAGATTACAGGTATTTCATATGGATAAATTGGATATGGTGGTCTGCTGAGGATTTGCTAACCCAAGGATGGAATTTTTCTTTGCATTTTTTTAAGGATGGATTTTTGAACGAAGTTTCTTTACGCGGCTTGTGGTAGGTGAGGACTGGTAGATATCGTCACGTAAGAAAAAAGCGTTATGCCCCCTCATTAGGATATGTTTTACCAATTTATTCAATAAAGCTGGGTGCCGAATGAAGTCCAAAGAAGGAATTTATTTGATGAATTATATTTTCACATTCTAACTTGAAATTCATTGTAGAATATCTGGCTTGCCTTTTTTGTGAAATAAATAATTCAACCATTATAAATGTTTTATTTTCAATAATTATTCATATAATCAACATGATTTTCATCACAAAAACTAATTATATATATATATATATATATATAGTATATATATATATATAAATATATATATATATATATATATATATATATATATATATATATATATATATATATATATATATATATACTTATACTTACACAGCCATCGCACACAACACGTTATCGATATTCAATAATTATATTATACAACAATAAAGAAATCATATTTCCTAAGTACAATGATCACCACGATTATTTGGTAAACTATAAAATGAAAAAACATTAAACCAAAAAGGAAAAAAAAAATACTGAAGATGCCCCTGGCCAGGGTGAAACATCTAAAACACTAATTTAAGTTTGATTTCAAAAAAAGAATCCCAATCCCAAGAACTTCCTACCGAAAATATATATGTATAGATAGGATTGTCGGAAGAGGACAAATAACAAACTTTCGAATTATTGGCCAGCTTTTCATTTATTTACGGATAAACTTCATCAGAGACTAAAAGGACAACTAGTTGTAAGGATGTAAGAGAAAGGAATTTTAAAACAGTTGAAATAGGGGCAAGTTAATTAGTCATCAGTATACAAAATATAGAGAAAAAAATATTTCCCCATAAAGTTGTTTAAAACAGAAATTTAACAGAATTTTTAAACAATGATACCGCAACTAGAATCTCATTGAAAAACAATACTAACATATATTTGAATGTGAACGTATATATAAAAACACAGTTTCCAAAAATGGTTTCACGTGATACGAAAGGACACATTCGCAACAGGGTCTTCGATGAGGAAACAACACTACATGCCGTAAAAACAATTGCCAACTGGGTATGATGAGACTCTGCAGGGCTCAGCTGGCTCATTAGTTGGTGGCATCCAAAATGCTTTTCTACCTATCGATGTAACTTCCTCCTGTTTTCGCATTTATCTGCTTAACATATATTCTTTTCCCCCATCCACAAGTTGCTAGATTGTAGGCTTCTAAACTTTTATATGCTTTCATTTCAGTCATTGTGAAAGTACTCTTCGTTTCCACTAAATAATTTACTATATCAGGATACATTATTTTGGGAGAAAGTGAAATATCTGTTGATAATTCTTCAGTTTTCAGAAGATAGGGATCAATGCCCAATACTGCAATTTTCTCTTTATACCGTTCTCGGTGAACATCATCTAAACTTGAATAATATTTTGTCAGGTCCATTGTCACAATATTTCATTCGAAACACAATAAAAACAGTAAAAATGTCGAATAAACGTTCTTTACAGAAGTAAACAAAGCCAAAATGTAAGGTTGTTTTACCTCCAATGTCAACCATCTGTCAAATCTGCACGAAACCAATATGATTTTAATGGGAACTGTCTTTAATATTTGCGGTGTTGCCAATGGTCGCTCTTCATCAAAAGGAAGGCCCGTTCAGAAAATTTGAATGTTTTAAATAAAGAAAACCGTTGTTGAAATGGGTTTTTTTGTTGATGAGTCTATCAATAAACAGTGTTCAATTATATATTAATGGTGTATATCAAGCAGTGAGCTATATTTTTGACAAGAACAGTAATGCGTGTTTCTGAACGTGGATTATGGAGGGGGTAGTTTTCGAAGAACGTGACGTCACGGGTACACTTTCAAACGCAATATCTTTTCGAAATAAAAAATATATGATGACATTTTAAGTCAATTGGTCGTTTCAAATGAAATATAATCGACCTATATAAGTTTTGGAATTTTTTTTTCGTAAATGTAAAGGTCCATTGTTAATTCAGTTGGCATAAATGCCATCATTTTAATTACTTGTTGATTGATAATTATTACATGATACTTGATAACTGTTGATTGTAGCCGCATAGATCCACTATACTTGCTATATGCCTTTTCTTACAAATAATGGAGATGAACCTGCAATTTCAAGGTTATAACTTTGAAGTGGCAGGTTAAAATAGCCGCGACGTATTCGCCCCTTTCGATGATATAAGGACTTATTGTAGTTTTTAGGTTATACCTTTGAAGTAGTGAGTCATGGGCCTGCGAAGTGGGTGCCACTTTCTAGTGGTGCAAAAGTTAATAATTCTGTTCCATTGGCCACTTTATGATGAGAGGTATATTTTCAGTTCGTGACACTTTGAAGTTATATTCTCCAAAAGCCGCCATATTTACAGGAATATACTGGGTGGCCATAACAAAACCTTATAACATATGTCAAAGAGTGGCGTGTGTTAAATATGGTATAATAATAATGTTTATTCCTTAGAAATTACACATTGATTGACAAGAAATAGTCTTAAAATATATTATGAGAAAAAAAATATTCTTAAAATATATTATGAAAAAAAAAGAAGATAATCGAGCTACTTATTCGAAAAGCTATACCATACGAATAAACAAGGATATACCACTAAGGCTAAGCCAGCGCGTTGTCTAAAAAGTCTATGTCTATATAGGTAATACATTTTTGAGATATTGTTGAGTCAGATTAACAATTTGTTACTGTGATATAATTAGGGAAGAAAAAAAAAAGAAACTTAGATGAACTGAATACTTAATAACTCCTAAAAATAGGAATAATAACAAGTGAGTTGAATATTTAATAATTTTTACTAATAAGTTGAGAATTATTCAAATATTCGGTTCTATCACATTGTGGATATAACTCCTTTCTGTCGAAAGGAGATGGTTCTTTGTTTTTTTTTGAATGAAAAAATGGATGTTGATTCCTTGATGTTCTTGGGAAGGCTGTTGAATATTCTTATACTCAAGTAAGTGTATCCTCTTTGACCAATTGTTTTGAATGAATATTCAGTGCGGAACATTTTTTCCTGTTTGGCCCTAGTGTTGTAACTGTGATCAATATGCCTCAAATGACTTTTATTTAAGAATTGGTCCACAGACATATGTAGGTAATATAATTGCCTAAGATCTAATGTTTCACTCTCCGAAAAAAGTAGGTTTGAAGAATTTTTATTGAAACAAATTTTCAGAATTTTTTTTTGTAGTACGTCCAGAAATTTTAAGTGACTGCTGGCTATACCTCCCCAACCTATGATCCCATACGTCAATCTCGACTCGACAAGTGTATGATGAAGAGTTTTCATTTGGGAGGTATTCAATATATTTTTGAAATATAAGAACTTATGAAGGATACTCCTCAGGGTTCCTACCGTTTTCTTTGTGTGAATATTCCATCTCAAATGTTTGTCTATATATACACCTAAATATTTCACAAATTCAGAAGAATTCAATTGAATAACATTGTCGGAATTTTTTATGTCCAGGTGGTTAAAATCTGGAAGGTGGGAAGAGGCGAATGTGAGGAACGATGTTTTTTCGTAATTGATTGTTAATTTTTTCTGATTGAAACAATCTATTGTCATGCTTATATCACTCTCGAACTTCACTTTTCAGCATACCCCATGATTAATTTTCATAAAATATTGCTGTATCATCTGCGAAGCTTATAATATCACCGGCGGTTTGTGAGGTGAGAATGCCATTCATATATACTGTCACTCAGTGGATGTCTCTAGCTTATGAAAAGTGTTATACCATGATAATAATAATATTTTGTGTTGTGGAGAACTTCATACCAATTCAATGGATGAGCCGGACGAATTCTTCGATAGTGCCAGTGATCTGTCAACTGAAGACTCCAAAACCATGGAAATAAGGATATAATAATTATCGACAAAAGTGAGTGGTTGATAGCTAATCAACAATTGACGATGATTTATCTACAAGAACAAATAAAATTATCGCAAATTCCGAACATCAATCAACTCGCGCCATCTGATTCAATTGATTCAATTCTAAAGCGGAACCAAATCCGAGCAAATAACGTCCCAGTATCAGAAGCGGAGACGGTTTCCTTTTTTGACGCTGTAAAAGAGGTCAAACAAGAAATGACATAACACCAAAACAGGGAAATTTCCATGTGATAAAAACTTCAGATGTCGCAGCGGGTATTTTAGACGAACAATCCAAATTGAAAATGGATCATTCAGTTCATTCAACAGAAGATACACCGACTGATATTTGGAATGGTGCAGTGTCAATTGCACAGGATAATTGGACTCCGGTTTTGCTCAGGAGAAAAAGAAACCACAAGTTATCATGGGCAACAATAAAAACAATGAATTCGTAAAAGGTGTCCCAAAATTTGTTGACCTACATGTTGCGAGACTGGATACTGACACCTGAAATATCTCTATGAAATCTCGTGAAGAAAACCTTCCCAGAGGTGACTTGTGAGGTAATCTGCTCCAAATATCCATCAATATACTCCTCCTTCAAAAAGGCCATGAATCCAAAACTGTGACTTATAGATCATATGTGAGCCGTTTTTTATACCCTGAGTTGAGGAAACCGGTCGCAACGTAACTCTCCATCCATATCTTATAGTCCTTGATATAAGAAAAGTGACGGACACTAAAATTGATTCTCTATTTATTGATTCAATGAATTTCGATCTCAGTTTTATATGTCTAACCGAAACGAGGTTTTTTGGGGATTCAGGAAACTCATTCCATTTCAATTACTTCGTTTTGAGTAGTAGTTACTGTTGGAAAACAAAAAAATGGGAGGTGTTGCCATATATGTGAAAAGAAACATCAATGTAACTCAAATTGATTTGAAACAACATTGTATTGAACAGGGCATTGGAATCTGTAACATACATATTGGTCGCATAGTTATCTTTAGTTGTTATAGATCAACTTCAAGAAACCTCAATGTTTTCCTCGAAAGAATTCATGAAGTTTTGGTTGAAGTATTCAAACCAGGTATTAGATTCTTCATGCGGCGACCAATGCTTACTGTTACGGGAGCCCAGCAAAGACTTTCTGAGGATATCTGGTCTTTTGACGTATTTCAATCTCAAAATGAAGTTGAATGGCCTACCAGGCCTACTATCAATAGCGCCACAACAATTGATCAAGTTTTCCCAATTTTTGGAGAATATGGAGATGGAAATATCAGATCATAACTTTCTGCTCTATGATTTCGGGACAATGGGACCGAAATATTCGAGAATTCATCGAAGACATTCAAAATGAGAATTGGGATGATGTTTACAAAGAGTTTGGCATGAATAACACGTTTAGAATATTTAGGAATATTTTTTATTATTACCTTGAAAAACATTTTCCTAAGAAACATCATTACAATAATAGCAATGACAAAAGATGGGTAACTTCTGAAATTCGCATTTCCAGTTAACATTTGAAAGATCTTTTTATACTAAGAAAGTCTCATCCTGAACTTTCTGAGATATATGCTATAAAAATGAACATACATGAGAAACTATTGTCATCAGTTAGAAAGAATACTATCAAAATATAATAATTGAGTCTGAAAAATCCAGGTAAGTCTATATGGCAAACCATATCTGAACTATCGAACAAAACAATCAATAGGAAAACTGATCTTTTAATTTTACGAAGATCCATCAGTAATAGCCGATTTATTCAACGAATATTTCATTGACGTCCCCAAATTCTCCATTCAGCATATTGGCGCTTATCATACGGATCACAATACTTCCACGAAAAATATTGATTCTCCATGTAACTATTTTGTTCTTGAAAACTATGAAGATACTGATATGTTCGAATTGTTGTAAGTCAAGCTGAAAAACAAATACTGATCAGGGCCGACGAAGTGCCAATGTATTTGGTAAATAAAAGTTTACCGGTGTTATTGTCAATATATCCTTCTCAACTGGGGTCATCCCAGATCTATTGCAGATCAGGAAAATTACGCCAATTCACAAAAAAATTGTCATCAATTCCTTGAGAATTATCGCACGGTAATAATTCCCTGCAGTTTCTCCAAAGTTTCCGAGAACAGTTATGCATACCGACTCCTACCGTTTATTGATAAAAATCAGACAACCAACATGGATGTAAAGAATCGACAACCTCAGCACTCTACTCCTACCACCACAAATAAGTGGATCACATTGAGGCAGGCGAATGCCCTATTGGGATCTTTTGTGATCTCAGCAGGTTGTTTGACTGTGTAAATCACACAATTCTCTTGGATAAACTCCACCACTATGGTGTGAGGGGCACACCTCTGGATTGGATACGGTCATACCTTTGTGACAGATGGCAATATGTCTCAGTTGAAGACGATTCATCTTGGTACCTGAAAAACGACTTGGGTGTTCCACAAGGGTCAGTACCTGGCCCTTTGCTATTCATAATTTACATCAACGACATAGATAAGCTCCATGTGCCAGCATCCTTCACTATGTACGCGGATGACACCTCACTTATGATTTCCATTGCCCGATAAAATTCCATAATTGAAAATTGTGAAAAAACTTTATTCGAAGTGAATAATTGGTTCTCGCCGAACCTACTATTTCTGAATATCAGTAAAACACAATGCTTTATATTTCGTTACCCCCAGAAAACCTGTGAAAATATCTCATTTGGTTCTCCTATGATCTCCACTAATGTCAGACGACATTTAATGTTAATTGAATGTTGATAACCATCTCAATCGGAAGTCACATTGCAAGGATCTTGTTTATAAACTCCACACAGTTGCCTATCAATTTAGGAATATAAAAGAAATTTTAAATCCTGTTCAGTTGTTGCAGCTCTATTACGCACAAGTGGAAAGCAGACTACGATATGGTGTGACCTCTTGGGAGACATTGATTTCATCGTCCTATTTCGCAGCATTTCAACGCGAAATGAGAATAGCCATTTTGTAGTACTATACTTCAACTCTCAGAATTTTTCAAAACTATTGAAATCGTACCACCTACAACGCATCCAGGTCTGCAGCAATAAAGTGCATTGAAAAAATCAAATTGCTATTATGCCAAAATCAATAATCCAACAGTACCCGAGTTATTCACACATAAATTTCATATTAATCACCACTATGTCGTGGAGAGCCTGCTTCATAATTCGAAGAATGGCGGTGTTATGAATTTTTTAAAGAACGAAGATTTTCTCTGGTTTTTCCGGTTTTTAGCCGTTACTAATAATCCGATCCAGTCGTGCCTGGTATCATTTTCTTTGCATTTTGATTCTCTACAATTGAGAGTATCGAGATTGTTTCATTAGTTTTCAAGTTACAAGTCAAAAACGATAAAAAATTGAAAAAATGCTGTCAAATATTCATAACAAATTAAGCAATGACAGTTTGGAGTAGGAAACATAACAGGATATAACTACGAACCGTCTTCCGTATGATGGCACAATCGGTTTCCTGGTAGTGCTTTTGTCACGAAAAAATCTCTATTATTGGGCCACTTATAAATTGAAAATGGAAAGAACATATTTTGTCGGAAATGGAAATACTTATTCAACACAATTCTTTCAGCAAACTTCCAATTATTGAGCATATGCCAGTCATAGCAAAAAAGATAAAAGGAATATGGAAATATTTTATTTATAGACCCTTATTTCAATTCTCTATTTGAAGAAATACGAATAGGGAACTATTTTTCTGTCCACACCTACGGAGAAAATTGATTGCAGATAATAACGAACGAAATAAACTTGATATGTTCCTTGTCGAAAATCTGAAATAGAAGAAACAAATTGTGGTGATGGAGGTTTTTGTAACGTGATTCTGATTATCCATTGTTTTTCTTGGTATCTATTTCTATTTTTGGGGACCCGGCATATGCCAATTCCAAAATCTTCATTAGTTATTTTGAACAAAGCTAACTTTACCTACTACATACAACATGAAACTTTTAACTTTTGAACGGTTCGACGTAGAACATTGAAAAAAAAATATATTGTATGATATCACCGATACTACTTTTTGAAATGAAAGATATTGTGACTGCCCGATAGATGGCGCGGGGGCATATCAACTTCAAAATTTCAAATAGCATGGGGGGTCATGTGACACATCGTTGAAAAGATAGTTCTATTCTCTTTCCAACCATCTAATTGTTTTTATCATTTCGTTGATTTGTTTTTTCACAATGTGCATTTGAAATGTCAAGCATAAGTGCGGATCTGAACGGTACCCTTATCTCGATAACTTTTGAACGGTTTCATACGAAACAATGAGACAACAAAAAATTTTTTGAATGGTATTACCGATCCTATTTTTGGGAGAAGAAATGTTGCAATTACTCGACAGAAGGCGCTGGGGGAATAACAACTTGATAACTTCGAAAGGCATAGAGGTTGAGTTGCACACCGTTGACAAGGTAATTCAGTTATAGTTCCAACCATGGTTGTTCTACGGAATCACAATTGCGATGAGTAACACTGAATACGGTCAATAGAGGAAGATTCATTACTTGAATGATTTCTCATTTTCGAATTCGTTCTAAAGCTTAAAGTAGAAATTAACAATCCATACAGTAATAAAAAAAATTGAATTGATGCGGCCGATAGTTGGGCAAAACCCATATTGAAGTAAACAAAAGGCTCTCAAGTCACTAAATGATTTTCACTAATCTTTACAATAGCCTTTCATAGCCTTCTCAAGAGATTATACCCAGATAATTCCCAACTCATTTATTTTTAATGACCATAATTAAAAAGGGTATCATTCATCCGATTTAGTGAACTAATAATCAAGCAGTAACCTACAAATGCCCATTATGAAATTGGATTAATTTATCAATGTTCAAGAATTACTGAGGTAACAATGATTATTTTTTTCGTGTAAGTTTTAACCGATCAGAACGTTCAATTTAGTTAATTTACCCAGTATAATTCCGATAATACCTGATTATACATAGAGTAGCTCCACCAATCGAAAATTTTACAATAAAATCATTTCCGTAATAACCACATTGACATCGATATACAACAATAAGCAAACTAACAAATCAAATAACTATCTGAATGAAAATGCAAATTTTCAATTTCAGATTTTTTCTTTTGAGTTAGGGCCTTTTCAGAATATCTATCAGATGTAGTTCAATGTCCAGCGTGGCTTTAGCCGGGGAAGCAGTTGTTTTCTGTTAGACATTCACAAAAAATAACTTCATTTTAATCGTGGATTTTTCAATTCACAGAAAAATCTTTCTATCAATATTCAATTGAGAATGTTTCCCTTTTCAACACAAACTAACAAATCAACAAAATCAAATTTTGACGTTTATCAATAATTGTTCAAAAATGAGTCGATTCGGAGATTTATCATTCATTGAATGCAAAATACTGAGCCTCATACAACAGTGAAAACAAAAAAGTACGCATGGAAACAATTTCTTAAGTTTTGTACTAAATGAATCAATTTCCCATCGAAAATCTTGAAATTAACCCTGACCAGCCATGAATCGGGGATTTCTTAGTTTTACCAAACAATTTGAAAAATATAACAAGCCTGGCCAGATTCAAAAACAGTCTTAAGTCGTTTTTGATCACGAATACATTTTATAATATTCAGGAGTTTTCCTCTCTCTGCAATATGAACTGAGACGAGCTGACAAATTCCTTTTCATCCTGTGAAAATTCATGTATTTTAAACATTTACTATTTATTTGTAATGTCACGCTAACTTACACTCCTATGTCATGCATTATATATTACATATTATGGTATTTTTAATTTAATTTTTATGACTTGTCAAGCCGATGTAAATTGGTGATTTTATAATCAATAAAACTGCCTGTCTGTCTGTTTATGGTTGAAACAAAATATTAAATTTTCATAGAACAAACTAGATTACATACGAATATGCGCGATTTCTGGATTCTTTGGCGAATGGATCGACACTCATATAAATAAATGTTCATTAGATAATAAGTGGCTTGAATTGCATGCCGAGAGTTTTCGAAAACAGGACATTTTGGTCATGACCACTAATGGGCATTGTCAGTTAATTCAAAATCACTAAAGTGGGAGATGGTTTAACCCCCCGACTAAAATCGTGATTGGTCGACACGGTCATTATGAACTGGCTTAAAGTTTTTCAAAATCCCTCTCCATTGGTAAGGTAATTATTCAAAGTACGGATTAGCTGTAATTGGTTTTATTTGTCGAAATTTAATTTGAGGGGGGTGCCATAAAAGACCGATGGTGAGGGAAATTTTACCTGGAAAATTCTCGCACAAGAATCGTCAGTTGATATTTCGTCGAGGGATGGGTTAAACCAACTACCAGAAATTCATGCAAGTCAGTAGTTCCTTTTCTTTTGGTCCAGAAAAAGTCAAAATTCATCAGTTCCGTATCAAGATAAAGTGTTAAACGTTCGCGTGAGTGGTCCGATCATTTGAACTAGTCTGTTTCGCGAGGATCCTTCCGGATAGTTACAAAATTTTAATCACTATAAATTGTGGGATTTTTCACTCTAACCTGCAGGAGTTTATCCCAAAAGTTATTGAGAAAAACTATTGTGATACGTGGAACCAAGGTGACAGCGGAAGCAGTGGTTGATCGACACCTGAGAGAGGTATGTACTCATATATGATAATAAAGTGTATTCCGGGTATACGCTGAGATGAGAACCGACCATTTACACAAATTTAATGAGTAATCAAGGAATTTTGAGTGAGTTTATTCAATGCTGAGTCGAGTCAATCTATTGTAGTGAGTATTCGGTAATTCGATGGTATTCTTCAAAAATTCAACTCACAATTGGCCAACCGACATATGCGTGAGTTATTTGGTAGTCAGTCAAAGCACAGGAGTGTGTTAAAAAGACAAGATGGCAAATCCTATATTTTCTGCAAGCTCATAGTGTGGACTATTCTTGTATCGCCTTATTTACATTTGAAAAAACTGATGAAGAAGTGATCCCGAATTTTGGTTGCCCCTGTATGGGAAAGCGTCATTCGATAAAATAATGAATAGAAATTAAAAATAAATCATTTTTGAGGATGGTGGAAAAAACATTATTCCAAATTACTGATTTTTAGATATTTGGTGTTGAATGAACAAATTTTGTGACATAAATCAAACCATAACATCCGATCCACCTGATTCAAACTCATACACCACCATATTTTTGAGAAACACTCTTCCAAATGAAATCAATCAGGTAAAAATATATAGGGTATTTCATTTAAAAAATATAACTTTTATAGTGGACACATTTATCGAACGTCTTATATGTTGGTAGTTATTTTTCGACCATAGCTGTCATCGCTCTCTGAAACTTTCATATGGGTCATTTTTTTCTATATCAAATAAGGAAGCAGCTATCTCACGCATCGTTGATACACCCTGTAGAAGGGGTCAGACATACCCAGCTTGTCGTCTTCAGAGAAGGGCCGAGGAAGTATCTCCGATGGTGACGTATGTGGGAAATATATTAGGTTTGCCCAAGCAGCATCACTGTGACGGACTCTGATACTCGGTGGTTATCACGTAATCACCACTACAATGAATATAACTGAAATTTTATATTTGCATTGTTGTGGTCACGTTACTCCCATCTTTAGTAGCCACCCCACAGTTTTATAACTTGTTAGTGTCAAGTGAGGTGTCTGAAACATTATGGCCACTAAGCAAATCACAAACGAATTACAATTACGTTTAAAATTCACCATCAAGTTATCGTGGATTGGTCCGCGCGATGACGAAAACCTAACCTAACGTTCCTCAAATTATTTCATTGTGGTTTACAAAAAGTTTGTTCTAGCTGTTACGTGAAACGTGAATGATATTTATTAAAAATGAAATGGATTATGCGTTTTCAATAGACAATGTTTCTTATGAAAAGGTTAATTCAGATAGATCGGATTTCTGACTTGTGCGCCTGCTTAATATTCATACCTTGATTGTCAATTCGGTTTGCATGAATGCCATCATCTTCATTACTTGTTGATAGATAATTATCACATGATACTTGATAACTGTTGATTGGACCTGCATAAATCCACTATACTTGCTACATGCCCTTTTTTAATAAATAGTGGTGATGAATCTGCAATTTCAAGGTTATGACTTTGAAGTGGCAGGTTATAATAGCAGCGACGTGTTTGCCCCTCTCAAGGGTATAAGACCTATGACTCTGAAGTAGTGAGTCATGGGCCTGCGACGTGGGTGCCACTTTCTAGTTGTGAAAAAGTTAATAATGTTGTTTCATTGGCCACTTTATGATGAGAGGAGCTTCAATTGGTATACACCCGAGGCATACCCTCCTGCAACAAATAAAAGTCAACCTGAGTAAATTGTATCAAGAAGGGAAAACAATTGAGATAGTATGGGTCCCATCACACATGGGCATCCCCGGGAACGGAAAGACGGGTAATATGGCTCGTAATACCTTTTCAAATCCAGGAGCAAAAATAGTAAAATAAACTTATACAGCCAAATAAAAATCGATATAAACCATTTATGGAAAGAGAGATGGCAGACAATGACTACAAATGAATTGTACAAAATAAACCCACACATGAAAAATTCAAACTACTCTGTACTCATTCGAAAACACCAGACGATCCTAATACGCCTAAGAATTGGACACACCAAACACAAACCAGCATATTTCGAAAAGAGAAACACCAAGACGCTGTGAACGATGTAACGCACAACTATCTGTTGAGCACATATTCGTCTGCCCACAATACTACCAGGAAAGGAACAACCTCAAGCTAACCAGTGACATATCAGTGATTTTAAACAGTGACTCGAAAAGTGTTTTCCAGTATACCCAACAGATCAATGTAATGAACATGATATAATAAAATTGTACCACCGCTAATGACCCTGCAAGGTCGATGCAAGTTGAATTCAAATAAAAAAAAATAAAGAAAAAACAATCAATAGGAAAACTGATCCTTTAATTTTATATAATGATAAGCTTCACGAAGATCCGTCAGTAATAGCCGATCTATTCAACGGATATTTCATTGACGTCCCCAAATTCCCCATTCAGTATATTGGCGCTAATCGTACGGATCACAATACTTCCACGAAAAATATTGATTCTCCATGTAACTATTTTTTCCTTGAAAACTATGAAGAGACTGATATGTTCGAATTGTTGCATGTCAAACTGAAAAACAAATACTCATCAGGGCCCGATGAAGTGCCAATGTATTTGCTAAAGAAAAGTTTACCGGTGTTATTGTTAATCTATCCCTCTCAACAGGGGTCATCCCAGATCTATTGCAGATCAGGAAAATTACGCCAATTCACAAAAAATTGTCATCAACTTCTTCAGAATTATCGCCCGGTAATAATTCATTGCAGTTTCTCCAAAGTTTTCGAGTACAGTTATGCATACCGACTCTTATCGTTTATTGATAAAAATAATTCAATATCAGACAACCAACATGGATGTAAGGACTCGACAACCTCAGCACTCTACCCCTAGTACCACAAATTAGTGGATCACAGCAGGTTGTTTGACTGTGTAAATCACACAATTCTTTTGGATAAATTGCACCACTATGGTGTGAGGGGCACACCTCTGGATTAGATACGGTCATACCTTTGTGACAGATGGCAGTATGTCTCAATTAAAAACGATTCATCTTAGTACCTAAAAAACGACTTGGGTGTCGTACAAGGGTCAGTACCTGGCCCTTTGCCATTCATAATTTACATCAACGACATATATAAGCTCCATGTGCCAGCATCCTTTACTAGGTACGCGGATGACACCTCACTTATGATTTCCAATGCCCGATAAAATTCCATAATTGAAAATTGTGACAAAACTTTATTCGGAGTAAATTATTGGTTCTCGCCAAACCCACCATTTCTGAATATCAGTAAAACACAATGCTTCAGATTTCATAACCCCCAGAAAACCTGTGAAAATATCTCATTTGGTTCTCCTATGATCTCCACTAATTAAATATCGATTTCCATCTCAATTGGAAGTCACATTGCGAGGATCTTGTTTATAAACTTCACACAGTTGCCTATCAATTTAGGAATATAAAAGAAATTTTGAATCCTGATCAGTTGTTGCAAATCTATTACGCACAGCTCTATTATGCACAAGTGGAAAGCAGACTACGATATGGTGTGACCTTTCGAGAGACATTAATTTCATCGACTAGTAGCACAAAAACGTATTACTCGTTCAATGTTGTATTTGAGCTCTCGAATCTCCTGCAGAAACTCATTCAAAGACCTTAAAATATCAATCTTACCCTCTCTCTATGTTTTAGAATTGTATATATATATATATTTATATGTATATATATATATATACAGGGTGGCCCACCACATTCGCCTCGGTATTTCTACGAGAAATGAAGAGAGTTAGGGAAAAACTTTTAGCACAGTTATATGTGGGTCCATGAGGAGCATATTCCAGAATTATTTTGAAATATATAGGGTGATCCCCCAAAAAATTACATACCAAAGTTGTATTTTTTCTTATCGAACACCCTATATTTTTTATATTTTTAGATACTATAGACAAAATAAAGGTGAGTTACCATACTCAAAACTGACCGTTTTCTGAGAAATTTTGGGAAATTTAAAAATACAGACCATAATTGGAAAATTGTTTTCACCCTGTAACGTGTAACGAGCTGCTCGTGATTAAATGTACTGCTTAGTTCGAAGGTTAAAGTTGACTACTACATGAAATTTTTAATGCAATATTATCCAGAGTGGCAAAAAAAATTGCCTCAAAATTTGGAGACACATTTAATTAAATAACTTCTTAAAGTTGAATGGAACACCCCGTATTTAGTGGCGTCATTTGACGCAGAATTGGATTCCCTTCAAAACTATATAAGAATTCCCTATACCTATCTCTTCTGCTTTTTACACAAAAGGCGTTTTTATATTTTACTTGTGAATAATTTTTTTATCTCAAAAATGAAACACACTGTATTGTTATGAAAAGCTCAAAAAGCGTTTCAAAAACATTTTTATTAAGGAATACGTAGATTCGCTAGAAGCAGAAGTTTAAATTTTTGAAAATACGGTGTATCTAAAGTAAAATGCAGGCAAATGTAAAAACTCAAATGTATTGCCACTTCTGAAATATTAAAGCATTCTTCAAAATAAGAAGATGCACGTGTCTTAATTATTGAGGCGAAATATGTTAAATTCGCTTGTTTCTTACCAAATTAGACTTCATATTGAAATAAATACCAAAATTACAATATGGGGTCAATAAAAACATACATTTACGATTTCCTATAAAACCTATTATACTATTTTTTTTTAATAATAGTAGGCTATCTTTTATGGGGATATATCAGAAGTATTGTTCACGATACACCGCCAACGACACCTCAGGATATGAAAGTACGAATAAGAAATGCGTTTCGTTCCATACCGCAAAATATGTTATCCAGAGTTCAGCACTCATTTCAAGAAAGAGTTCGCCTATGCATCGAGAATAATGGACACCATTTTGAGCATTTATTAAAATAATAAACTATTTTAAGATTTTTAATTTTTCGATAAAATGACTTCAAAAATGCTTTTTCATTACAATACAGTGTGTTTCATTTTTAAGATAAAAAAATTACTCATAAGTAAAATATAAAAACGCCTTTTGTGTAAAAAGCAGAAGAGATAGGTATAGGGAACTTCAATATAGTTTTGAAGGGAATCTAATTCTGCGTCAAATTACGCCACTAAATACGGGGTGTTCCATTCAACTTTAAGAAGTTATTTAATTAAATGTGTGTCCAAATTTTGAGGCAATTTTTTTCGCCACTCTGTATAATATTGCATTGAAAATTTCATGTAGTAGTTAACTTCAACCTTTGAGCTAAGCAGTACATTTAATCACGAGCAGCTCGTTACACGTTACAGAGTGAAAACAATTTTAAAATTATGGTCTGTATTTTTAAATTTCTAAAAATTTCTCAGAAACGGTCAGTTTTAAGTATGGGAAATATAATAGTAACTCACCTTTATTTTGTCTATAGTATCTAGAAAAATAAAAAAATGTAGGGTGTTCCATAAGAAAAAATATAACTTTGGTATGTAATTTTTTTGGGGATCACCCTATATATTTCAAAATAATTTTGGAATATGCTCCTCATGGACCCACATATAACTGTGCTGAAAGTTTTTCCCTAACTCTCTTCATTTCTCGTAGAAATACCGAGGCGAATGTGTGGAATGTTTGTTGACTCCGTTGATTTGTCGTTTCCACCAAGTGTTGTTCATCCTTGCACTTCTCCACCGTACTGATGAGGGCCCAGAGCCCGAAACACGTGTCTACGGTTAACACTTCTCTGAGGGTTATGTCCATTAAATTCCTTCCACTATATATATATATATATATATATATATATATATATATATATATATATATATATATATATATATATATATATATATATATATATATATATTTTATATGTATGTATGTATGTGCAAAAAAAAGATACATTTCCCCAGATTGATTCTAAACATTATTATAATAGACACAAAAGTAATTTTATTGTACCTTTGACAAATTTTCGAATAACTCAAAATGCCCCAAACTTCTGGGCACCAAAACTATTCAATTCCAGAAAACATAAAAAGTAATAGTTTGATTTTTATTATCAAACGAAAACTTATAGAGTTTCTAGTGCAAAATAGCTTTTACTCTTCAGAAGAGTTTTTTGAGCATCACTTCTGGGGCAAAACATTCGTTTTTTTTCTTAATTATTTAGTTGCTTTCAATAATTTGTTATTTGAGGTTATTTATATAATTTATAGTAATTTTCATAGGAAATCAATTCTCAGACTATCAAATCAGTCTTCTGGATCGGAAGTACAATTTTTATATTCATAGACATTATTAAATTCTAACAGGACCCTACTCAACGTATGATTGAACCTATTCCTAACCAGAGAGATATCAAACTGAAAATTAATTTTGTTGTTCCTATTTCATCTTCACCAATTTATCTTACTTCCTTCTTCTCATTGCTGTTCCAATTTTTCTTTATCCTAGGGTTTTTCCTTCTGTTTTTTTCTTAGTATTAGGTGGTGTCTCCCTGAGATTGTTGTGTCAAGAAATTCATTCTCGTCTGTCGATCATTCAAAGACGTTACACCCAATTGTATCAAACTCATATCAATAACTACCTCTCATTAACTTATTCAGTAATGATATGATTAGATTGTTCTTGTTTCTTTAAAAATGAATCACATATTTGTTCTAGAGGAATAACGATAATTTCTCACAAACCACGATAATTTTCAACGTTATTGTCACATCGTTGCTCAACTTTTGATATAGATGAAAGCATAATATTTATTTTCATCAGAATATATCACTTCGATGATTATTACGTAGAACTAACGAAAATATCTACTTTCTCAATAATTTAAAAAAAACGAAAGAATGTCGATATATTTATGCTAGTTATGCCTACAGAACTCGCTCACATATACTCTGTTGGCAGACATGTGGAACACAACGTAAATATCCATATACAGGATGTTTCAAAATTCAGTATCAAGATTTCAGTGGCGTATTTTTAAGGTCAAAATAAGACTTCTTTTTTCATAAACATGTGTCCGCAAACACTTCGTTACCGATCTACAGAACGTTAAAATTTCAAGATTTTTTTTCTTCATAGCTCGTTCAGTTTGTGCGATATCGAGATCAAATTTGAAATATAGGTTACGTTTTGTGGTTTATATCATACAGTATGCCGAGTGATTGTAAGAATTCACGGGGAGATATTTTTCCGGGGGTCAACCCCTTTTTCGCCCCACAAACTTTTTTGTAGTGCGCCGCTAGTGAATTCTAACATATGCAATGAATTCTTTGTTTTGTTTATAATTTTTTTTACTCCTGTGATTTTTACGCATCTGCGACCGTTACGAGAAAAAAAGTAAAATCATTTTTTGTAATTCGCTACATTTAATTAAAATTTATATCAAAAGGGGGGAACCTATTATCACAATGAAACCAAAAAACGCTACTTACTTGGTTTGTGAACCAAATTACAAGTTTTCTTAAATATTACCTAAAAAATAAGAAACCTAACGAACCTTGAGTTTTTATTGAAGGTGCTGGGAATGTCCCTCTCCTTCTGCGATACAACCTCCCACTCTTCTCCTCATACACTACCGTACGCGTTCTAAAATTTCGGGATTGTTCCTTACGGTGTGGAAGGCATCCATAATTCGTTCAGTTAGAACTTCGATGGGAGGCACTGGTTCTGCACCATCAACTGGGCTCTTTACATGTCCCCATGAAAAGAAGTCCAGCGGGTTGCAATCTGGGGACCGTGGGGGCCAAACAATTGGACCAATCCACCTATTAGGAAACAATCGCGGACTATGACTCGAAAATGCGGGAAGGGGGGCATCGTGTAGACAGTAAATTTGTTGACGAACTTGTGAAGGCACGTCCTCCACTAATGCAGGCATTTCTTTCTGTAGGAAGTTTGAATATGTGGCACCATTGAAAATTTGCGGTAAAATAGAAGGAACAATTGAAGTATCTCCTTCCTGCCCATATGTTCACGCTGAACTGTTCCTGGTGTCAAAATTGTATGATCATGTGTGGATTTTCTAGTGCCCAAATATGGACGTTGTGGTACTTCACTACTCCGTCGCGTGTGAAGTGAGCTTCGTAGGTAGAAATGATACGAGATAAAAATGCAGGATCCCTAGTACAGTTGCGCGGTATTCATCGGGAGAACTGCAAGCGCCGTGAAAAATCTCGCGGAAGCAAATTTTGGACGCGCTGGATATGTTAAAGGAATAGCATGTTTTCGTGTAGAACCCTCCAGACAGTTGAATGAGAAACATTCAAATCCCGTTCTATTTGTCGAGTACTCATACCAGGATTTCAGTCGATAATATTTAAACTGTCTTCATCTCTCACTGCTTGTTGCGGTCTGCCAGCATCGTGCCTTGGAGTCCGAAATTAGCCGTATTTCCGAAGGTGCTGATGAGAATTCTATGATTGGGAAGCCGGCGATTAGGAAATCTTAGCGCGTACAACCTCTGAGCTTCAAGTCCGTTACCATTAGCCAGACCATTAACAAAATGGATGTCAGCCAGATGTTCAAAAAAATATGGTTCAGTTTCCATTTTAATGGTAAACAAATACACGATGGGACATCCACCAACTTACAAATAATGTCACATGCTTCAAAACAAACCCAAACGTCAAAATGAAAGTAGCATTCAGAGCCCACTAATTCTCTTTTTCATTGTTGCGTTGAAAAATTTGATTTACTCCAGCAAATTACAAAAAATATTAACTTTTTTCTCGACAACGGTCGCAGACGCTCAAAAATCACAGTTGACAAAAAAAATTAAAAACCCAACAAATAATTCATTTCATGTGTTAGAATCCAACAGCGGCGCACTACAGAAAGTTCATGGGGCGAAAAAGGGTTTGACCCCTGAAAAAATATCTTCCTGTAGATTCTTACAATCACACGACATTCTGGATGATGTAAACCCTTAAACGTAATAGATATTTCAAATTTGATTTTGATATCGCAAAAAAGAGCTATGAAGAAAAGAATTAAAAAATCTTGAAACTTTAACATTCTGTAGATCGGTAACGAAGCGTTTGCGAACACATGTTTATGGAAAATAAGTCCCATTTTGACCTACAAAATACGCTCCTAAAATCTTGATACTGAATTTTGAAACATCCTATATAATAAATTTATAGTACAAATTTTTGTGCAGAATTGTACATACTCAACTTTATTGAATCTGGTTAACTTAGACAATTATTGTTTTCATCTCAAGGTCATTTTTTCACTCAACATTTTCGATCCGACATGATCCTGCATGCGGTCAATGATGAATCAATCAAACATTTATCAATGCATGGTGATGATATCAAAATAAAGAATCAGTGACGGCAAAATTGATTACTTGAATTGAATAAATTCATTAATTTATTTGGATTAAGATCGCGATTACATTGGATGCGTACTCGGACGACTGTGATCGTACGACCAGTTTCAGTTCAGGCACAAGGCACAAGACGAAAAATATTTTCAATTTGAAAAACAATAGTCTGTTAGTGTATTCAACCAGTTCAGAAAATGGCTGTAGCGTTAAGGTAAAAATAATGTAAATATTTCAGTAAATGTTCCTAACATATGAAGCAAATGCGTTTGAAATAAAACATATCCAACATCAATGAAAATACCATTATAAAGATACAGCTGTATAATACCTGAACCCTTTTGTGACATATTTTTATTTTTCGTGATAATGAAGATTGCTGGTCAAGTGAGTTATTCGAAAAAACTAATACATTTTCAGTGATGGCTGCTATCTGGGTGCTCCCGAAATGAAATCTATATAGAATTGTTGTTTTTCGTAAGAAAAACTTTCATTTTTCTTCTCATATCACAACTCAAATGCTGCAAATTCTTTCTCGTAACGCCAGCGAAAATTTTCTGGAACTTACTGTCTACTTATAGAATCGGCAGCCTCCAAAATTGTTGATGGAATGTAACTCAATGTATCTTCTGAATTGTTAATTTTTTATGTCAAATTGAAGAGTAAATTTGGATATAACTTTAGCGTAACGCAATTTTCTTTGCTGAAGTTAAACAATCGCTACTTATTTACCCGGTTCTATGGTATCGAGAGAATGTACTGGTAGAATGAACGTACCATTTATCTCAGATAGATGAACTCGCCATTCGCTACTGTCAACTAATTTAAAAAGTTATACGCAAAAGTTAAAGAATATAGGAAGTCCCCTTAATCTTACAAAATGTTCACAATATCTTTGAACCAATATGAGTCGAACGATCAAAATGAAAAGTACTTTTCCGCACTGGTGCGAAAATAGTAATTTACGTGACAAGTTCCGAAAGTGATATTTTACGGGAATCCTGCGAGTCCCGTAAAATCACTTTTGGATCGTGTTACGTACAATATTTTCTCTGTAGCCGTTTTGTATGTTAAAAAGGATATCGATGGATAATATTAACGTATGAAATTTATAAAGACAATTACATATCACAGTCTTATGATTACATTACTTATGAATATTAATTACACAATTATGACAATTAATTATAATAATATTACTAGGGATATTAACAGAAGTGGCAGTGTTGAAATTAAGATGAGACACATCAGTGATTGTACTAGTTTTCGAGGTATTAATTTCGATGTAGCACTTTTCAATCTGTGAAGCTATGTGAAGTTTGTTTCTTAACGAGTTTTCTATGTATCCCTCTGCTACATTGGTTGATTTCCATCCTTCGTGTCTCTTCAAGTTGGTCATACTACCTCCACTTTCAGCGAGTAAAGTGGCTGAGCTCCTGCGTAAACAGTGCCCGGTGTATTCTTTGGGATTCGGTAATTTGAGAAATTCAGCAATTGTGTAGGCGATTTTTCCAAGTATGTGAATACAAATAGGTTGTATAATACATTTCCCGTTTCAATAATAAACAAATAATCTACGATGTGGTGTGTTTGCTTGACGTAATGATAAATATTTTCTGTATAAAGAAATATTAATTTCTCCAATGACGACAAAGGTTCTATCCATATATGTTTTAGAATTGAGAATGTTAATCACTAACATGGTGGTCATATCTTCTATTTCATCCAAATTCATTTTACAAGCTCTTCACGACGACAAGCGCCTGCCAAACCAGATATTAATGCAACCTAAAATAAAAATGAAATTAATCATAAGGCAGAAGAGGAATAAGATTCAATTATATTACCTTTGTCATTAGGTAGATATTATTTTCAGCTTCTGATGAGAAGTGATCTATTTTTTCTTTATTCAAGACTTATAGCCAATGGATTTTTTTTTAAGGAAAGCAAATAACTTTCAGATAGCGGCCTATATCTATAGTGTTTTTAATATTAATTGTGGACTTGAGCATCGAGTAATTGCTCCAGAGGCTTGATGGCTTTGAGATTTCAGATTTTCCATTTAATATGCAAGAATCACTTGTTCATTTATAGTATGCACATTTGTATCATTGCTCCATTTTTGAAATTATTTGTAGACCAATTCATACCTTTCTCTTGACTTTACCGGCAATAATTCATAAGTAGCCGCTTTAGCAGATTCACTAATCTCCTGTGGAATCATTTCAGCCTCACTTTCACTACTCATTTCCATTTTTTGGAATTGAAAAGCGAAAAAACACACACCAATGTTACATGACAAGCGCTGTCATGATAAAATACAAAGTTCATGTTATTGTCAAAGCCGCCTACATAGATACCCAAAATCGTCCCGAAAGTAACAAGAATCGTTCGAGAGTAAAGAAATCGTTTCGAAAGTGGAAAAAATCGTCCCGAAAATAGTACTCTCGGTACCATTTGTGTGAAGTGGTACTTTCCATTTGATAAATCATAACGAAAATTTTATTTTTGAGACGGCTGCAGAAAAAGTATTTTACCGCACTAGAGCGGAAAACTTATTTTTTTCACACGACAAATCATTAAAAAAAGTGCACTTTTCCACATACCCGTAGGGAAAAATATTTTATTGGTTATGACACGTGCACACTGGCTCCACTTCCAATTTTACATTATAATTGGTCTTAAGGCTACTTTTTTTTTTAATCTTTCGATATTTCATTATACCTCATATTTCCATTATTATTATTGTTTCAAAAGTTTGTTATGATATTGGTAGTTCTATCCCTCAGATCTTTTTCACTCCCTCAGAAATACTGTGATTAGAAAAGTAACATTCTAAATCTTTTATTATGGTTCGAATCGGAATTTGTTCCGACTTGATGGGAACCCTGAATTTCTGGTTCATATCAATATCGGCGAACTATAGGTCTTTTGATTGAGCTTCATGAGCTTCACAACTTCTATTTGAAAAGTTTTCTTCCAAAATGAACAAAAAAAAAGCTGTGAATTACAATTAATGGGAAATAATATTTTTTTACCCTGTATCCTTTTATTTGGGGTTCATTCAATCCATTCATTAATCCTCGATTAATTTGGCAATTTTCAGTTTATCATTATCATTATATTTATTGAATTTTCCTGTTTTGAAAATATATATTTCAAGTGTACTCTGAGAATAATGAAATCTGATTTTTCCAGGTGACATGGGAAATCGGCACGTGAAACCAGAAGGAAAACTGAAATACATTGATGGAGAAGTCAGTGGTTTCAGGGAAAGTATTCGACAACAGGAGAAAGGGACATCCAAAGCAACACAGGAAGCTCAGTACCAATATTTGGTGAAGCTTTCCGAAAAGGTCAGTTCTCTAGAAGGGAGAGTGAGAGAAAAAAATTTGAATCGAACCCAGGAAAATATTTCCCGTACTTTAACGGAAGTTTTTTCCAAGCCAGTACAAGAAAGAGAATCAAATTTGGACTCAGGGGCTGTTGAAACTGATTCTTCCGTCGGAGTTCCCATGAACAAGAGGCACTCTTCCACCAGAAGAATCAATGAAATACCGACTAAGAAACCTAAAAGCAGCCAAGTTACAATGTCCAAACACGTGAGCACACTTCAAGACATTGATATGAAATTCAAATCTCTGAAACCCCAAATAAAGACTGCAATTGATAACAAAGAAAGCACACAACTGAGATTTCACAAAAAAACCATCGAAGTACTTGCTACGGACCTTAAGATGATCGAAATATACGATGACACCCCTATTGGAGACAGAAAAGAAAAGCTAGTGTCCGCTCTCACTTCACAATACCAGAAAATCAACTCCGCTATGAAAGAGATACAGAGAAATAAAGGCGTAGACTACCTCGTCAATCAACAGAACAATACTTTGATGCGGAATTTGGAGGAAATCAGAAAAGAGTTGGGAAAAACAGATGCTACCTTAAAGGAAGCGGTGAAGAACGATTCTATCAACTTGATAAATACAGCCAAAGAAAATTTGGTAAAGATCAACCAAAAATTATCATCGATAGAAGTTAATGACGGAAATGCCAAGCAAATGAAAATGCAAATGCTTGATCAGATTACTTGGCTCTTCAAATATATCAACGAATCAACTACGAAAGGCAGTCAATCTGATCTAACGAAAGCACAAGTCAACTATGAGGATCGCATGAAGGGTATAGCAAGAGGAACAAACAAAAACAAAGATGATATCCAAATCAAGCTCGAAAGCCTTCAGACTTTTATCAATACTATCGAAGAGAAAGAAGAATGTGATGCGAGGAAGAAGCAGCTTCTGCATAACATTAACGACTCGTTTTCTTCCTTGTGTGAAATTGGCAAGAAAGAACCGGACGTCGTAAATGGAGATCAGGAACGAACAGCTCCCAGAACAGCCGTTGATGTCCTCAATGAGGTGAATCAATTCTGTAAATCTATGGAGGAATCAATGAGGCAAATGAAGTTCTCTGATAGTGAATTCAATGAATTGGTGAGAAGTTTAGAGAATTTGATACACTCCATCAAATCAACCAGGAGAAACATTTCTGCTGATATACCAAAACTGAGCAAGAAGCAGAATCATTCTGTACCTGATTTAACGAAGTTTCATTGCATTAGGGATGAATTTAAAAGCAATTCGAATCCGAATACGCCCGAGGGTATGAGAAAAACTGGGAATTATTTTGATCCGTATATACCACGAGTGGAATCTATCAATGATGGATCTCCAGAATTGAGAAATGGTATGAGTTCCAAGCGAAATGATAACTGCTTCTCTGCCGTCGATCAAATCAGGACACAAGTCAACTATATAAAAGAAAGAATAAATGATATCGAAGATAAAAGTATTGTAATGAACAAACTCACAACTTTCAGGAAAATCCTCCTGTCATATTTCAACCACAGTAACCAAACTATCGCCAATAATGCAAGATTAGTATCAGCAGATATTCAAGATTTATCGAAAAATTTACGATATTCAGAAACTGACCCAGATATATTTCCATGGAAAAATAAAAACTATACGTGACAGTTATGAACACATGAAAAAAATTGTGGACGAATTTTTTGATAAAAGAGGGAGTGATTCTTATGAAATAATAAAAAGACAGTTATTAACGTGTGAAGGTAGTTTGAGTATCAATGACAAAATCACTGAAGGTCAGAAAGAGGAAATGATGGGGAAGCTCCAAACTCTTTCGGGAATTTTTGAGAAAAAAGCAGACATTACTGAAACTCTGAATTCTTTGAAGGAAAAAGTTAAGATATTCTCAGGAGCATATAAGGGAGTACTTTACAATGAAATAGAGAAAGACATTAACAAAATTATAATTGATATAAGTGAGCATATTGAGAATAGAGAAATAACGCATGAAATCATGATTCAAGCAGAAAAACATTTGATAATATTGGAAAATCGAGCTACAAAAGAACAGAGTTTCAGGAAAACTAATTGTGGATCACCAAATCGAGACGACAAAAAATTGGTGAAAATGAGGAAAGAACTTGAAAATATTGGGAATGAATTCGAAACATTGTCTACTAACGATGTCGATTCATTCACACATCTGAAATCTCGATTAGATCTCGTTACCCTTGAATTAGATCAACTC
The DNA here is from genome assembly GCA_018342105.1 of Gonioctena quinquepunctata. Lineage (NCBI taxonomy): Eukaryota > Metazoa > Arthropoda > Insecta > Coleoptera > Chrysomelidae > Gonioctena > Gonioctena quinquepunctata. The sequence goes on from JAFIRS010000829.1 coordinate 309,196, forward strand.
AAAAATCTGAATAAGAATGAACAGCAAATGAAGATATTTATCCAGAATGAAATCGAAGCTCTGAGAATTACTGTTGACGCAAAAATATATACAGCTAAGGAAGGGCGTAGCCATTTGATATTGTAGGGACACGATGATAATGGGGATAAAGTCAAAAACTAAAAAGACACAATTGAAGGAAATCTCAATCTGCTGAAATCTAAAATTGAACAGTTTGTAGGTACAACGTCCGATAATAAATTCTGTAAATTAGAGGAACATGCCATCAGACTCCTTGAAAATAAACGACATGATTGATATTGCTGAAAGAAGCAAGCTACATAAGAGGAAAGCACAACTCATGGAGGGGGCCCAGGAATATAGCGAAATGTTGAATAAAAGACCAATTGAAACTGAAACACTTATACATTTCGGAAGGAGTATTCGTAATATAGAGAATAATTTTGACCACTATGAAAAATCCACAGAGGATCTAGAAAAGTTGGCTGATCATATCGAAATCATCCATGAAAATTTCGAGAGAACTGATCTCAATAGGAAGCTGGGGAAGAGAAAACAAAGTTGTATCGAATAGATAAATAATGTAGTCAAAAGAATAAGTACTGTAGTTGGTAAAGATGAAGAAAATAAATATTTCATTTGTCGAAGAAGGAATTTCATCGAGAAAGTCAGCCGACATATCTAGCGGGGAAAAGGAGTTTCAGTCAGTGGCAGCTTATACATCAGCAGATACATCTACAAAAAACACGAAGCTAGTGATCAATCCATACTGGTGAGAATAATCGAGAATGAAATAAGTGAAACTGAAAAAAGTACCGAGCGTTCATCTACAAGCTATCAGTACCGAGAAAAATCAACAACTGGAAAAATATATAACAGGAGTTCCTTCAGAAATGAGGTTCAAAGTGGAGTAATCGATAAATCCAATAAAGATGCTGAAGATAATTATATAGGTAGCACATCATTTCTGGAAAATGTTAGGAAAAATGGAAAGAAAAAACTACGCAAAGAAACTGATACACCGACAACCACTTTCGATGACATAGAGAATAAAATCGCAAAACTGACCGCTGAAATTTCCATTTTCGACAACTCAGATACGTAGGAAGAGTATCAGCAACTCGAAGGCAACATACTGAAACTGAATGTTCGAATGCATTTACAGAATATTGAGAAGAATGGTCCTTTAAACGAAAGAAAGCTCGAACTGGAAAGGAACGTATCCAAATATTTGGATCCTTTGGATAAACATATGCAAGCATCAGAAACATTGGTGGTATAGATATTGAGTTGAAAAAGTTGGAACGCGCCATGGAGAAAAGCACCACGGAGAAAGAGAATGACATCTTAGACGAGAAACTGATTCAACTTCAAGTGAAACTGGAAAGGATCCCTTTGGATGATGTACCTAACCGAAGGAAGATGCAGTGTACAGAGAGGATTCGGAGATATAACCAATTCAATAATAATAACTAATTCAATAATTATATTATCAGATTGTTCTTGTTTCGTTGAAGATGAATCACATATTTGTTCTAGAGAAGTTACGGTAATTTCTTACATACCACGATAATTTTCAACGTTATTGTCACATCGTTGCTCAACTTTTGATATAGATGAAATCATAATATTTATTTTCATCATAATATATCACTACGATGATTATTAGGTGGATCTTACGAAAATATCTACTTTCTCAATGTTTAAAAAAAAACGAAAGAATGTCGATATATTTATGCTAGTTATGCCTACAGAACTCGCTCACATATATCATGTTGGCGGACATGTGGAACACAACGTAAATGCATATACAGGATGTTTCAAAATTCAGTATGAAGATTTCAGTGGTGTATTTTTCAGGTCAAAATAAGATTCTTTTTTTCCATAAACATGTTTCCGCAAACGCTCCGTTGCCGATCTACAGAGAGTTGAAATTTCAAGATTTTTTTTTCATAGCTCCTTTAGTGTTTGCGATATTGAGATCAAATTTGAAACATAGGTAACGTTTCATGGTTTATATCATCCAGTATGCCGAGTGATTGTAAGAATCTACAGGGAGATACTTTTTCAGGGGCCAAGCCCTTTTTCGCCCCATAAACTTCTTTGTAGTGCGCTGCTGGTGGATTATAACATATGCAATGAATTCTTTGTTTTGTTTATATTTTTTTTTGTCTTCTGTGATTTTTACGCAGCTGCGACCGTTATCGTGAAAAAAAGTAAAATCATTTTTTGTAATTCGCTACATTTAATTAAAATTTTTAACAAAAGGGGGGAACCTATTATCACAATGAAAACAAAAAACGCTACTTACTTGGTTTGTAATCCAAATTACAAGTTTCCTTGAACATTACCTAAAAAATAAGAAACCTAACGAACCTTGAGTTTTTATAAAAGGTGCTGGGAATGCCCTTCTCCTTCTGCGATACAACCTCCCACTCTTCTTCTCATAGACTGCCGTACGCGTTTGAAAATTCCAGGATTGTTTCTTACGGTGTGGAAGGCATCCATAATTCGTTCAGTAAGAACTTCGATGGGAGGCACTGTTTCTGCACCATAATCTTGGCCCATTAAATGTCCCTATGAAAAGGAGTCCAACGGATTGCAATCTGGGGACCGTGGGCGCCAAACAATTGGACCTGCTCTGCCAATCCACCTATTGGGAAACAGTGTATCTAAATAATCGTGGACGATGGCTCGAAAATGCGGGGGGAAAGGGGAGCATCGTGCATACAGCACATTTGTTGACTTGTAAAGGCACCTCCTCCACTAATGCAGGCATTTCGTTATGAAGGAAGCTTAAATATGTGGCACCATTGAAAATTTGCGGTAAAATAAAAGGACCAATTGAAGTATCTCCTTCCTGCCCATATGTTCAACTGTTCCTGATGTCGAAATTGTCTGATCATGTGTGGATTTTCTAGTGCCCAAATATGAACGTTGTGGTAATTCACTACTCCGTCGCGTGTGGAGTGAGCTTTGTCGGTAAAAAGGATACGAGATAAAGATGCAGGATCCCTAGTACAGTTGCGCAGTATCCATCGGGAGAACTGCAAGCGCCGTGGAAAATCTCGCATAAGCAAACCTTGGACGCGCTGGAAATGTTATAGGTATAGCATGTTTTCGGGTAGAACCCTCCAGACAGTTAAATGGGAAACATCCAAATCCCGTGCTATTTGTTGGGTACCAGTATTTTCGTCGATAACATTTAAAATGTCTTCATCTCTTACTGGGTTGCGTGCTCGTTGCAGTCTGCCAGCATCGTGCCTTGGAGTCCGAAATCTGCCATATTCCCGAAGGTGCTGATGTGAATTCTATAATTGGGAAGCCAGCGAATAGGAAATCTTGGCGCGTACAACCTCCGAGCTTCAAGTCCGTTACCATTAGCAAGACCATTAACAAAATGAATGTCAGCCAGATGTTCAAATAATTATGTTTCATTACCCATTTTACTGTTAAACAAATACACGATGAGACATCCACCAACTTTCAAATAATGTCACATGCTTCAAAATGAACCTAAACGTCAAAATGAAAGTGGCAGTCAAAGCCCACCAATTCTCTTTTTCATCTTTTCGTCTTCCAGCGAATTACAAAAAATGTTTAGTTTTTTCTCGATAACGGTCGCAGATACTTAAAAATTACAATGGACAAAAAAAATTAAAAACAAAACAAATAATTCATTTCAGATGTTAGAATCCAACAGCGGCGCACTACATAAAGTTTATGGAGCGAAAAAGGGTTTGACTCCTGAAAAAATATCTTCCTGTAGATTCTTACAATCACACGGCATTCTGGATGATGTAAAATCTCAAACGTAATATTCATTTCAAATTTGATTTAGATATCGCGAAAACTGAAAGAGCTATGGAAAAAAAATTAAAAAATTTCGAAACTTTAATGCTTTGTAGATCGGTAATGAAGCGTTTGCAGACACATGTTTATGGAAAAAAAGTCTTATTTTTACCTACAAAATACGCCCCTGAAATCTTGATAATGAATTTTGAAACACCCTGTATGATAAATTTGTAGTACAAATATTTGTGAAGAATTGTACATACACACTTTATTGAATCTGGTTAACTGAGACAATAATTGTTTTCATCTCAAGGCCATTTTTTCACTCAACGTTGTATTTTTCGATTCGACATGATCCGGCATGCGGTCAATGATGAATCAATCAAACATTTATCAATGCATGGTGATGATATCAAAATAATGAATCAGTGACGGCAAAATTGGGTACTCGAATTAAATAAATTCATTAATTTATTTGGACTAAGATCGCGATCACATTGGATGCGTACTCGGACGACTGTGATCGTACGACCAGTTTCAGTTCAGGCACAAGGCACAAGACGAAAAATATTTTCATTCGAAAACAATTTTTCATTCTGAAAAACAATAGTCTGTCAGTGTATTCAACCAGTTCAGGTAATGGCTGTAGCGTTAAGGTAAAAATAATGTAAATATTTCAGTAAATGTTCCTAAAATGAAGAAATTCATAAGAAGCAAATACGTTTAAAATAAAACATATCCAACATCAATGAACATTAGTTGAATATTTTCGCACATTTGAGAGTTGACCTAACCAGCTCTCATATTTGTCGCATACGTTGACGAGACAAATTCATTGAGTAATCATTCTGATAATTCCGCTGTACCCTATTTATACATTATTATTCTCTTCAAAAAAAATTGTTTAATTTCTATGCTTTTTTCTTCCGAGATATTTTCCATATAGAGTATACTGTTTCCAAAGTCACTCGAATGAGTTGAAAAAACCGAAAGAAACCTAATAAGATTTGCCGCTTTGATCTTACGTGCCGAACATAGGCTGAGAATGTTTTTCCACTTGAAATGTAACTTTGCGTATTTTTGTTAAAATGTTTTTTCGAAGTCAGTTGAATGGACCGTAAAAATTGAAAGAAACTAATAGAACTGAATCGAAGAGATAAAAAGTATCACGAATTTGTAGAATCAAAACAAAATAAAAATAACAAGCATAATTGTTTATTCAGTGTTCTGAAAAATTTGATACAAACTTTAATACTTCAAATCGAACATACACAATACCCACAATTTTTTTTCCTAATCTAAACTTTGATGAAGTAATCAAATTTTAGAAAATTTAAGAACCCCATACACAAAATAAACTTCTGGCAGATTCCAGGTGACGCAGCATCAGGTGAAGGTTACCATGTTTCTGCAATATCATTGAAGTAACAGGATATTAAATTTCGAATCGATCAGACCTTTGGAAGTTGCTCACATCCCTTCATCAACTAGAAAAGAGCTGATGATCTTCAAATGGCCGACACTTTCGATCAAGTCTCCCTTCTGTTTGCGTCAGGGGTTAAAAAGAAAGAAAACATGAATGGAAATTGAAAATAGAGAGACCGAACCAAAAACAAGAAAATTCAAAATGCGTGGAAAATGAAACGCATTTCTACCGTCAATCATAATAAGGAAAATCCTCCGAATCATTCTGGTTATTGATTACGGGTTGAATGGATGGCAAAAGGAAAATAACACGTGAAATGCGTTCCGCCCAAAGTTTTTTATATTTTTCACCTAATTGGATTTTCTCAATTTGTTTGTTATAAATGCTCAAAGTAACTACTTTGAGCATTTATAACATTTATATGGCGATGAAACACAATAATAAGGAAGTAACATCAGCAGAGTACGACCAGAAATTTTATATAGTTCTTCAATATTTTTTTGATTTTTAGTAGTTCTTAGTAATTTCTCCTTCGTGGCATTTTAGGAAATATTCAAATTTGTAGAAGCCATAGATAACAAAAAGTCCCAATTTTTCATTGCTTTTGACTTTTTTTCTGTTGACGTGAGTGGTACGACAATTACAGAATTTGGTGTTATATTTGTTGAAATTGTTCACTGAACCATTTCTCGAGTAAAGATCATGTCCGCATGATAACTCTGCTGAACATGTTTTATTTGTTCATTTGACAACAGCAACGCGTTCGGTACAAAACCGTTTTCACTCCCCGTGTGTACAATCCTTAGAGTTTTTTGAGTTATACACCTCTCTGTTACAAAATTTTGGCAGTCACCCTGTATATCACCGGTTTTCAAAAGTAGATTGTTACACCCTGGTTTGAAATTACTTGCCTTTTTTTCATAGAAAAACGACGCCATAAACAGTTGGATTTCAGTGAGTTTGAACAATCATAGTTTGGGAAAAATTAACATCTGCGAGGCAGCTTAGCTAGCAGTTATTCTGGGTAGGAGACGAAATCCTTAAAAAAAAAACAATTTCTACATCTGCAGGATATAAACCCAGCACTAGCCTTGAGCCTTTCGAACAGTTGCTTCTGTATAAGTCAGGAACCCCCATAAAAATCTTGAAATTAACCCTGACCAAAAAAATATTCAATTTTTACAATTACATACGAATATACGCGATATCTGGATTCTTTGGCGAATCGATCGACTCCCATATGAATATATGTTCGTTAGAATAAGTGGCTTGGATGACATGCCAAGAGTTATCGAAACGGGAGTTTTTTTGGTCATTTTTCCCCAAGAAGTTGATTTTTCGAAGGCTCTTTTTGTAAAGCATGGCCACTAATGGGCATTGTCAGTAAATTCAGGAAAAATTGGGAGAAAGTGTTCAAAAACATTAGAGTAGCACAAAGAATTCCATAGTTCCAAGTAGTACCGCTCAAATAAGGGGGGCGCCAGCTCCCGGATGGCGGAGATCAAGCAATGGCTCCACTCACGACTAATAGTGATTGGTCGACGGGGTCATTACGAATTTGCTAAGAATTTTTCGAAATCTCACCCCATTGGTTAGATAATTACTCAAAGTACGGATTTGTTGTAAATAGGGGTTGAACTTGTTTTTATTTGTCTTGTTAAGTAGTGTGCCCTCGAAGACCAGATGTAGGAGACATCTTAAGCGGGAAATTATCTCAAAAAAAAGGCAGTTTATATTCCGTCGTGGTACGTGTTGAACTAACTACCAGAAATTTTATTCAAGTTAGTAGTTCCTTTTGGGTCTAGAAAAAGTCGAAATTCATCAGTTCCGTATCGAGAAAAACCGATCATATAACTAGTCTGTTTTGCGAGGGTCCTTTCAGATAATTACAACATTTATTCACTATGAATTGTGGGATTCTTTGTTCTTAGTAGGGTTCACCAACTGCCGACAGTTGAGCTGAGTTTCGTATTGTTAATACTATATATTAATGTTGGTAAAGTGTTATTTCAATTGATTCAGTCTTGTTCTCAAAGTTTTACTCATTTTACTTTCTGAACATTTATTCATCTATTTCATTTATTTTCCTCAATGAAAGCCAATGATAGAAATCATTTCGTTTTCCTGAATAATTGGGATCTTGGGGGAGTTTATTCCAAGAGCCATCATGGGGAATTATTGTGATACGTGGAACCCAGGTGACAGGAGTTGTTGATCGACGTCGACATCCCATACAACCGGAATAGCCAAGATAATTGAGAGAAATATGTAATCACATATGATATTAAAAGGTCTTCGGGGTATACGCTTAGATAACAACCGACCATTCACACAAATTAAATGAGTAATCGAGGAATTTTGAGTAAGTTTATTCAATGCGAAGTCGAGTTAATCTACTGTAGGAAGTATTCGGTAATTCGCTAGTATTCTTCAAAAAATTTAACTCACGTTGGGCCAATCGACATATGCGTGAGTTATTCAGTAAAGTCAGTCAAAGCACAGGAGTGTGTTATACATCCATACCGAATCACATCATGAGTGGCAAACCAAGTCTCATCAAGATACACCAAATGTCTCTTAGAATCCCGATGTTCTTTCATTTGTAAGACAAGCCGGATTCCATTATTGCCAATGGCTGATTTATTATTTGTTATATGTTTATTTAGGATAGTCGGATGATTGCTATCCTTTCGAAAATTCCATTGTTGGATTAGTCTTTTATTTTCTTTTGGATATTTTTTTAGATAGTCAGTACAAGTCTTTGGGTATGAACATAAAGAACTTTTTTTTAGAAATTCCCATTGTTCTTCAGTTTGCGCATCCTATTCCAGTTGTTCCTCATGTTCTTCGAATCGTCTCCTTTATACAATGTTGCACCACTACATACAGACACACACACAAACACACCACACCATTGGTCTGCTCAGATTCGAGCCCCAAAGGCCTGAATAGCAAAAAATCATCTATGGTGATTTATGGTAATTTATGGCAATTCACGCAACAAGCGGTTAGCGAAGTTGGATTGATTGATTGGATTTACGCGGCGAACGGTTTCTACTCAATTTGTCCTACTGTAGAGGGTGATTTTAAATAACATGCTAATATTCAAAGTCAGTCTTTTGGGTCCATTTGGTGAAAAAAAATTCATATAAAAATATTTCTTGAAAGTCTTAACTTTTGAACTACAGAGTGCTGAAGTTCCTTCTTTTTTCTGATAACTGTGGTATGAGCCTTGATATTTTTGTGAAACGTAGCACGCATCTTCTAGATGGTGTTCGTGCGAGATTTGCACTAAACCATTTTGAAGGGGAAAAATGATACGCCACTGCTTTTTCTAAAAGTAAAAATTATTTTTGAAATCCTCATTTATTTCTGAGCAAATCTGGTCTCTGGATTTTTTTTTCGTTTGACATACGGTTTTCGCATAAAAAAATAAGTGTCATTCATTTGCACGATACATGTTATTTTATAAATACCAGTATTCTTAAATACTACTACTCTCACTTTACTTAAATACTACTACTCCGTTTACTTCAGATCATCTGAAACAAGGAAATTCAGACAACACACTTCATAGTCACGAACGCCATTCTGGCCACTTTCTGAAACGTTATTGAATGCTTCTTGGTGGCCACTTCTCGAGTTGAATAACCATATGAGATTGCCCTCAATCTGATGGATAAGTTTTTCCTAGGTAGTTTTCAACGGTTATCGTTTCTGGATATGTTATACAGTTGTCAATTGGCTGGATTGCTCCTATTCTCGTAGTATTTTTGTTTTTTTCTTCAATAAATTTTGTCACTGTGTTCATCCAAAAATAAATTTTTCATCTCTCCCACATCCCCGTTATTTCTCTTCCTGGCAACCATCACCTTTTTGTTTTTTCTCACAAATTTTAGGTTTTAACTCACTTTCTATGACACTTTCCCTTATTCTAAACTATGCTATGGCTTTTATATACAATTTACATTTCTATACCTTAGATAATATATATATAGAGTTAGTTAAAATTCATATCTGACAATTTTATGTACTCAAACATTTATATTTTATCATTTTCCATCGAAATGTTTTGATAAGTCGCTGTCATGTTTCCTTCTGATTTGATTTTATCATACAGGATGTTCCAACTTGAATATTATTTTTGTCTACTTGAGATCTGAATTTTATTCATGAATTTTGATTTCTATATTTTTTATTGGTTGTGCAAATCAAATGAATTGTTGGCAACATTCTTATGACAATAGAAAAGCTCCACTGCTAAACTCTTGAGACATCTGCCTTGACTAGAAAATGGTACAAGGTTTCAGAAAAGCAAAATGAACAGAAAAATTGCAAAACAAACATAGCAGGTATTTATGTGATATATAAGTATAATTATATCACTTTTCATTCTTTCTACATTGAAAAAATATTTCTTTTCATAACAATATATATCTTTATATATATAATTCTACTGTAAGTGTGTTGTCACTGAACTCCTCCTAAACGGCTGGACCGATTTGAATGAATTTGTGTCTATGCGTTGGGGTGGCGCCCTGGATGGTTTAGATTCACAAATCATCCCCCTAAATGTTAAGGGTGGTCAAGCCCTCAATTTTTTGTTTATTTTTTAGACAAAATTTTTTGTTTTTATTTTTTTATGATACAGCATTCAAAAATACATACAACCCTGAATTCTCACCCTTCTACGATCATCCCCTATTTTTTTGGCAAGATTTTGATTTTCATGTTGTCATGACTTAGAATAAAAAAACTCATATTACTCTTAATTTTCACCCTTCTACGATCAACCCCTATTTTTTATTTTTTTTCATAACAGCGAAACGGGATAACGGGAATAACGGGATAACGAAAAAACGGGATAACGGGATGACAGGATAAGGGAATGACGGAAAAACAGGATAAGGGGATAAGCGGAAAACGGGAAACGGGATAAAGAAGAAATGGGATAACAGGAAAAGGGGATAACGGATCACGGGATAACGGATAACGGGAATAATGGGATAACGAAAAAACGGGATAACGGGATGACAGGATAAGGGGATAACGGGACAACGGGGTAAAGACAAAAAGGGGTAACAGGAAAATGGAATAACGGGATAACGGGAAAATTTTCGGGAAAAACATTTTAGGGAACATAAATTTGGACAGGACAACATTTGTCGGGTCCGCTAGTATATATATATAATAATAAAACATGAAGAAATCCCCAGCTAGGGGCGAAAGGTTGTCCAAATGATGCCATAAAATATCTGTCAAGCAGAATCGAGAATCCAAGAAATCGTCCACATACCATTTTTATATATATATATATATATATATATATATTTATTATATATATATATATATATATATCATCATCAAATTATAGATAGTGACACCTTTAACCTGTGCGGTGAAGCTTAGACCTGTTATCGTGGAATTTTAATGACACGAAATTTAGTGCACATTAATAGGTCACCAACAGATGACAGCATAGGCCAATCCACGACACCAATAGTCGTACTCCTAGTGCGTTCTGAGTAACGCAAAACAAATAACGAGAATAAGAGAAATCTGTTACGAGTCCAAGAGAGCCCACCATCCGCATACAGCCTGTTTCATGGTTTCCCAATCATCAGGACGGCTTGTGCTCTCTTTCACATTCGTATCAGATATCTCGTAGTGCTTATAACTATCGGCTAGTACGAAAATGTCAAAAGCATCAAATTATAGATAGTGACACCTATAATCTGTGCGGTGAAGCTTGGGCCTGTTATCGTGGAATTTTAATGACACGAAATTTCGTGCACATTAATAGGTCACCAACAGATGTCAGCATAGGCCGATCCACGACACCGATAGTCGTACTCCTAGTGCGTTCTAGGAAGGAAATATATATTTTACAATGTCGAAAATTGTTATTGTAAAAAGTTGTTTTTTAATTTCTCGAAACATCTCTACAATAACAACCAAAATTCAACTGTAATTATTGTACATGTGGATGCTCTGACAAGAAATGTCAGACAGTAAAATGTTCGACAGTGACATTCAAAACATCAGTGGTACTTTGGTATAAATGCCAGCAACATTAAGTACTGAAGATAAAATTGAAATTTTGTTAATTGTGGGTAAGAATTATAAAACTCATCGTGAGGCTGCAGACATTTTTAATAACCGACACCCAGAGAAAAATCTTTACTATGTCACAGTAAGGAAATTATCAACAAAATTTGAAATTTCCGGTGATGTAAAAAATAAATTCAGCAACAAACGCCATACGTTAAGACCAGGAGATCATGAGAGACGATTTGAATTCTGTTGAAATATCCAAGGAATGTTAGAAGATAACCTATTTATGGCAAGACATATTTCTTTTTTCGGATGAATCAACATTTACATCTAATGGAACAGTCTCTAGCCAAAACTGCCGTTGGTAGAGTGATACTCATCCAAATTTCACCATCAAAACTCGGGACCAATATGCATTTAAAACAAATGTGTGGTATGGAATTTACCGAAATAAAATAATTGGACCTTTTTTTTCATGAATCTTCGAATGACGACCGTTATTTGCTCTTCTTAGAGAATGAATTAGACGATTTTCTTGATAATGTTCCTCTCCTTCAACGTCAACAGATATGGTTTCAACAGGATGATGCCCCATGCCACAGTGGGTTAGATATAAGGCAATACCTTGAAAATCGTTTTAATGGAAGAGTTACTCATCGGTTTTCTGAAATTTTTGGCCTCCTTGGTCTCCCGATTTGACGCCACTCGATTTTTTCTTGTGTAGTTACCTGAAGGAAAAGATGTCTCTTCAAAGGCCATTTACAGATGTTGCTCATTTGGAAAGAGTCATTGCAGAATGCGTTCAGAGTATTACTCCGGCTATAATTAGAAGAATATTGAAAAACTTTCGTGTTAGAACAATTACCTGAATTGGAAGAGGAGGCGGATATGTTGAGGCGTTAGTGAATTGAGTGAGCTAATAATGTTCGTTAAATTATTACTACGAAATGAATTATTATGGTATTATTAATTTAAATGCATCGCTGAAATGTTACAAGACAGACATTAATTAATTAAAAGGTTATCAACTGTTCAATGTTCATCAGTTGTTTTGTGAAAATTTGCTCATTAATTTCTAAACGGAACGGAAAGGTTAACATGTTTGTAATAAATAAAAATGATAAATGTTCGGTATTGATAATTTGAGAAAAATTTGTAAAAAAAGAATTTTTTCAATTAGAAGGATGTAATTGCACAATTTTCACAATAACAATTTTCGACATTGTGAAATATAAAGTTACTTTACTCTTGAGTGAAATTCATATTTTTTGACATACCTCGTATAAGATTGATATAATTTAATATCTGATGGTTGCATCCTGGCTTTCAGACAATGCAGAACTTTTTACAAGGAATAACTTTTTTTCGTAAAATAAATAATAAAAAAGTTTCCCATATGTAGCCAACTTAAGCAGGCTCACTGTATATATATATATATATATATATATATATATATATATATATATATATATATATATATAAATGGTATGTGGACGATTTCTTGGATTCTCGATTCTGCTTGACAGATATTTTATGACATCATTTGGACAACCTTTCGCCCCTAGCTGGGGATTTCTTCATGTTTTATTATTCATCTTTTTCTACATAGGTACTCTGGAAAAAATATTTGCGATAGAAATTGGTTTTTTTTATCAGTTTTTCTCCAAATTTGTTTCAATAAACTGACTCGTACTTACTTGTGCAACAAAAAACGGTTACTCAACATTGCATTCTTTACTTATTCTTTTCGTTCAGTATGGTTTGTAAATAGTTATTCATCATTTATTTTCGAGTTTATTGTGAACGACGAGGCCGACAATTCACCCATGTATTCACGCTAACTCATTTTGGTGAAACCGATGACGGTCGTTTTTCAAACGAATATACCTGTAGAAGTTTCTAGAAAAATACTGTCCTTAGTTTAAATTTTTTTCCACGCCACTGTCCGAAGTGGGAATACATTTGTCTGAGAAATATATCACCCATTCATATGAAATATCCGATTGACCAGTCTTTCATTAGAATTCATCAATTCATATTAATCGATCTCCATATCGAATGGAAGAAAAATTAGAACGATTTCGTTAACTCAATTGTCACCATATCTGTAAGATAAAACGATTTCATCAGTGTTTACTAGATGATAACGTATCATCTATCACAAAGTATGGTTCACGCTATCATGGCTGGTGTATTGTTTCATAGTAGTGAAACTTGTGGCTAATAATTTTGGATTTTCCCAGTAAGTACATTTTAATTAATTCCAGTTGTTCATTTCCTATGCTAAATTTAATTCTTTTCGGTTGAATGGGGAAATAATATTATTCAAGAGATGATAACTTCTTGTTATCTGCTAATGTGTAAATTACCTACTAGAAACATTTATAATTGTCATTATATCATTTTAGGTTATTTTATTTCCTTTGTCATTTCGATATCCTAGGTCTGTGTTTTACTTTTCTAGTAGTATTAACGTTTCTTCTATATCATTAGGTATTGATTCTTTTGCCTTAAGTTTGAATTCTTTATTTTAATTACACTTATCAGGTTTTGTTTTATTCTGTATTTTTCTTAGAAATCATATTTCGATTGTTTCCAACTTCGTCTGCTTCTGATAGTGTCCATGTCTGTGACACACACAATACACAAAACACTTTGTTGTTTATTTCAAATTTGAATTCTGGCCAATACCGCCAAGAAATATATTTTGAAAACAATTGAATTCTCTTCCACCTTTTGTAACTATTCTCTAATTTCCTCAACTCTTTCCTTCATTTATGCGCTACCATTGTTCCAAGATGCTTGAATGTTTTTTTTTCTTTCCATTTCATACTGTGCTGGAAGTATTTCCTTATTGATATTTTTTTTTATCTTGTTTTCTGGCTACTATATACCTATAGACTATTATAGAATTACAATATACATTCCTATTTTATAATTCAATAATAAATGATTTAGACTATGGATTTGCCAAGTACATTGACAAAAAATTATTTAAAAAAAAACTTGTATCTGCCATGTTTAACTGAAATATAGAATCAGATCTGAAATTGTGCCAAACTAAATGTGAAAACGAAAACCTCCTGAATTTGAGTATACTGGATAGGTAAAATTTATTTTACAACTTTTGTTAACTTTGCCCTGTAGTGTAGCTACGGCGGAAAGGTCCTTTTTGGCTTTTAGTCTAGTCAACAAGTGCTTTTTGGACCAACTTTTTTCAGCAGTCTCCGAAAATTATGATCGAGGTGTAATTCGATTTGGAATGACATCTAGATGATTTTTGAAAAAAATGAAGTTCCGCTTGTAAAAATTGTAAAAGTTATTATTAATTAACTAAAAAAAAAGGGGGCTTTGGTTTTTTGCTAATATCTCAAGAACTAATGAAGATTTTTCATATCTGAAGAAAGATTCAAAAAAGGGGGAAATTTCCTGAAAAAAGTTTCGATTCCCGGAATTGTAGGATCAATATTTATAATTTTCCCAGATGGATGAAAATACGGCCGAAAACGGGTACTCTGGCTTGGGCAAGCCACGCCCACTTCGGACACTTTAACAATAAAAATCATTTAAGCATACTAAATCTGAAAATAAAAAATTGAAAAAATTGAGACACTAACTGAACAGATGATTGAACAATAATCCGCTTGAAAAAATCTTTATCACAATTTTTCAATTACTTATTCAATAGTTAATTAATAAATTTTTTCTGCTTGAACATGAACATTGCAAGTGTGATAATTGTTGAACTATAAATTTAAGATTTTTTTCCTCTCTTGGAGCAATTCTTGAAAGGCTTCAGAATAGAAGCCCGTTGGAAAAATTAAAACATTTTCATTTTTCAGTTTTTTATTATTAATTTTCGTTGTTGCAAAATTAAATACTTAAATTAATCATTGAAAAACATGTTATTTTTCAAATATTATTAATGATCCGTTTCCATGTTATCAGAAACTGCATGGAAATGATTTTTAAATGTTTTTATCTCTAATTGTTTAAAAAATTGTTATAAACAAATGCGTTGTTTATAAGATAATTGAAACTTTTTTCATGCAATTTCAATCTTTGATACAAATAGTGATTTTTGAAAGAAAAATTGTTCCATAAATTTTTTTTTTTATTGTTATAAACAAATAAATTTTTACCTTATATTCTTTTTTCTATTCTAATTTCAGTCACAAAAACAGATGTTTTTTTTTTTAATTTTCTCCGTCATTCTTACCTGGTTTTTCATCCTTAAAATTATTATAATTTATAAACTAATCGAGATACGATGAAAATACTCGAAACTCATTTATTCTCCATTAGATAAAGAACAAATTTAGCTGAAAAGTTCAGTTGTTACTTATTTATTTATTAAATTTATAGCAATTGTTGTGAAAAATCTATGAAAGCACGAAGAATCAACATCTAAAAGATATTATACTCTTCGTTCATGCTTTTACGGGTTGTGATACAGTGAGCTCAATTTTTGGCAAAGGGAAGAAGAAATTATTAGATTTGATTATAAAAAACGATGGGATGAAGCAGTATGTGGAAAAAATTTATGATCCCTGTGCATCCACTGAAGAAATCAAGGAAGCTGGAGGAAGATTGATGCTGTCTTTGTATGGAGAATTTAAAACCGACGTAACTGCGAGTCAATGCCGTGTTTCCAAGTTTATGGAACTTTTGAAGAAGTCTGAAAAAGCCATCAATTTAGCGACTCTACCACCTACGTCAACAGCATTGAGTTATCATTCATACCGAGTGTATTACCAAGTTCAATATTGGCTTGGTAACAACGATCTCAATCCGGAAAATTGGGGCTGGATGAAGACAGAAACAATGTTTTTGCCAGTTCGAACAACCGAAAAATTAGCTCCCGATGAACTCTTAAAATTAGTTCACTGTAATTGCCTCAAGAATTGTTCAAAACGATGCGGATGCAGGAAGGCTGGTCTTCCATATTCGTCTCTCTGCAAGCATTGCAAAGGAGAGAGTTGCGAAAATTGCAAAAAGATAGCGATGGAAGATGATAATGACGAATTCGGCGATGTTGATGAAGAAAACGCTTTTTAAAATGAGAATGAAGACGATAGTGCCTGTGCTGATTATGCCGTCTCTATTGGACAACTTGTGGAAACTTTGCTGGGGGACGAGGAGAACGATGAAAATATAAGACAAGAAGAAACTGTAGACCACGAGCCACCATAAAAGAAACGTTCAAAAAAATAAACGGAATGTAAAATAAAATGTAAAAAAAAAATATTATAAATGTTAATAACTACTTATAAATACATTTTGTTTAATAAAAAACAATGTAAAGATCATTCTTCCTTTCTAATACGCTTAGGCTAATGAACTCTGCAAAAAATGTTTGTTTACATAGTAATATTCAGAGTTCGAAGTATAATTAAGTGATATTGAAATGTAAAACGTAAAAATGTTGAGTAATGAACAATAATTGATAAGATACTTGAATGAGGTAGTCATATTTTAAATAGTTGATAGGATTTTTAAGCATTAAAGCAAAAAAAAAATTTCTTCTCGAGTATTTTTCATCAACAATTGCTATAAATTTAATAAATAAATAAGTAACAACTAAACTTTTCAGCTAAATTTGTTCTTTATCTAATGGAGAATAAATGAGTCCTGAGTATTTTCATCGTATTTCGATTAGTTTATAAATTATAATAATTTTAAGGATGAAAAACCGGGTGAGAATGAGAAGTTACAAAGAACTTATATTTAAAAATAAAAAAATAAAAATAAAAAAAAAATTAAAAAAAAATCATGTCTGTTTTTGTGACAGAAAGTAGAATAGAAAAAAAATATAAGGTAAAAATTTATTTTTTTATAACAAATTGTTTATTGATAAACAATGAAAAATTAAATAGTATGAAATTTTTTTTTATATCACAAAAAAAAACAAATAATAATTTTTAAAGGAAAAATGGTTCCTTAATATCAATTAGAAATTGGAGAAAATAATTGTTATTTAACAAATGCGTTTTTAAGCAATAATTTTTTTTTATGAAACAAGATTGAAATTCCATGAACAAAATTTCAATTTTCATATAAACAACGCATTTGTTTATAACAATTTTTTATGCAGTTTCTGATAACATGAAAACGGATCGTTAATAATCTTTGGAAAAAAATATTTTCTTCAATGATTAATTTGAGTATTTAAATTTGCAACAATGAAAATAATTAATAAAAAACTGAATTTTTTTTTTTTTAATTTTCCCAACGGGGTTCTATTCTGAAACCTTTCGAAAATTGCTCCAAGAGAGGAAAAAAATCTTAAATTCATAGTTTAACAATTATCACAATTGCAATGTTCATGTTCAAGCAGAAAAAAATTATTAATTAACTATTGAATAACTAATTGAAAAATTGTGATAAAATTTTTTTTAAGCGGATTATTGTTCATTTATCTATTCAGTTGGTGTTCGAGTTTTTCAATTTTTTATTTTCAGATTTAGTATGCTTAAATAATTTTTATTGTTGAAGTGTCCAAAGTGGGCGCGGCTTGCCCAAGCCAGAGTACCCGTTTTCGGCCGTATTTTCATCCCTCTGGGAAAATCATAAATATTAATCCTACAATTCCGAAAATCAAGATTGTTTTCAGGAAATTTCCTCCTCTTTTTGATTTTTTTTTCAGATTTGAAAAATCTTTATTAGTTTTTGGATATTTGCAAAAAACCAAAGCCCCCTTCTATTTTTTAGTTAATTGTTAATAACTTTTACAATTTTTGCAAGCAGAACTTCATTTTTTTCAAAAAACATCTAGATGTCATTCCGAATCGAATGACACCTCGATCATAATTTTCGGAGACTGCTGAAAAAAGTTGGTCCAAAAAGCCCTTGTTGACTAGACTATTTAAAGCAGTTCAAACATGACTGAGGAACGTTTAGCAGGTATTGCCCTATTGCACATCTACCGCAATATTTCAATAGATATAGAGAAAGTTTGTCCTCTAGTTGTAATTTTAATATTTTTAAGAAAGATTTTGTTTATTGTCCTTTTTTATTTATTAAGATTTTCTCTCACTAATATGGTTTAAATTTGCCTCCAGAATTACGACTTCAGTTATTGTTGTTTCTATATCGTTTCGTACGGAATTTGTTATTGGTTGGTGTTTTTAGTTTCAATTTCCATTTTTTACTGAAAACCAAAGTTAATGAGCTATTTTTCAGTTCTCAGTTTGGTATACGAATTAAAATGTATTCAATGTTTGAATGGAGCACACACAAATGTATTGATTTGTGTCAAAAACGGTAACTGATTAATGAATTAATCGTTTTTATGTATCGTATTTTACAATATGTATTTTAAAACAATGTATTTTTATTGTTTTCCAAAATTGGGGCGCACCCCATGAATTTGATTATGTTTTACCCCCCCCCAGAAAAGATGCCTAGATCCCGCCCTTCTGTAGGGCTCTCTCATATATTCCATTAATATACCAATTAATAGAGATACTACCAGAAAACCGACTGTGTCATCATACGAAAGACGGTCCGTTTATGTTCCCTACTCCCAACGGGCATGGCTTAATTAGTTATAATCAATGAAAAGCATATTTTTTTGACTTGCAACTTGAAAACTAATGAAGCCCTAGCACAACTCGATCGTAGTAACGGAGAAAAACCGTAAAAAATCAGTTTTTTTTTAAATCCATAACACCACCATTTTTCAAGTTCTGAAACAGGCTCTTCACGAAATAGTAATGATTGATTTATTTGTAATTTATGTGTGAAAAACTCAGGCACTGTTGGATTATTAGTTTTGGCAATTGCAATTTGATTTTTTTAAGGCACTTTATTGCAGCAGACCTTGAAGCGTCATACGTGGTCCAATTTCAATTTTCCTAAAAGATTTTGAGAGTTGAAATATGATACTACAAAATGACTATTCCCATTTTGCGTTAAAATGCTGCGAAATAGGTGAGAAATACTTGCAAACATGACCGAAAACCGGCGAGTGCATGAAAGCGGCTCAGGAGTGGGGGTAGAGCAGCAGATTCATAACAGGCGCAGCACGCTTGTATTACTATACATACGCTACCCCGCGTCTGCTGCTCTACCCCCACTACTCAGCCGCTTTCACCTGTTCACCTGTTTTGCACCATTTTAACGCAAAATGATATACGTCATGTAGGTCTATACTTCTTCTCTCGAAATATTTTTGAGAAATTGGAATCGGACCACCTTTGACGCATCCAGGTCCACTGCAATGAAGTGCATTGAAAAATTCAGATTGCAATTATGCCAAAACTAATGATTCGACAGCACCTGAGTTTTTCGCACATGAAGTACATATCAATCACTAGTATGTCGAGAAAAATTTGCACTACAACTCAAAAAGTGGCGGAGTTATTTTTTTTTTTTTTTGAAAAGCTGATTTTTGCGGTTTTTGTCGGTTACTAATAATCCGATCGAGTTGTACTAGGTCTCATTATATTTGCATTTTGATTCTCTACAATTCGTCCATTGAAAGTATCGAGACTGCTTTATTAGTTTTCAAGTTGAAAGTCAAAAACGATAAAATAATATAACAGGATATAACTACGGTTTATAATGGCACAGTCGGTTTCCTGGTAGTATTTTCGTCACAGAATCAATAGAGCAGAAAATCTCTTTTGATTGGCCTACAAGTGATTTTTCGTCTTTAGCAAATTTCTGATATAGTCATTCATGAATATTCCAGTATACCACTCCATATATAGGTAATTCTGGTTTTATCTTCAATTCCTTTGATCAAATCTTCAAAGAAAACATCTTTTCTTAGAGATTTTATAAATGATTTCTCTTCTTTCCTGAAGGAAGCGTTCATCCTTTAAGTAAAAAAAATCACTATGTATGTGAAACCGTTACGCGCAATTGGAGTAAAACTTCTTTCGTTGTGGTAGATATTAAGATTGAACTAAAAATGAATAAGTCATGTTAGAATTCTATAGTATATATTGATAATAAAATTAAAAGTGAGAAACAGAAAGTCGTACACTCATATACATAGAGCATTTAAAATGAATTAATTAAATTATTATCAAAATTTGAATATGAAATTGAATGTTTATGATAACTTAAATGAGAGATATGCACTCTGCTTTGCTAATTTTCTGAATTTTTTGATAAAACTGCATCAATTGTCGTATCATATCTCGTTATTGATTGAAGTGGATAATTATTCATAGTTGATTTCGAATTTTCTCCAAAACAATTAATTAATGGTTGAGATTGATTTGAATAATCGGTAATTTATGATAATTGCTATTTAACAGACCTGAACCTTCAATAGTGAAGTACAGTAATTGTTGATTGACAAAGGACCCCGCAAAATCCTTATGGAAAATGGCTCTCGGCTAAATTCGCTGAAACTCTACAAAAATATAGTATTTGGTATGCTGATCAAAAGTCTTAATGGGCACAACCCTCCATTTTCAACCCCAGACCCCCTACAGCCCCCAAAGCCCCCAAAGTACACTTTCCGGTGTGTTAATTCATAACAGTTTCAATTCATCTTCAAAGCGTTTCCTTTCACTGCCCACCCCTTTCTCCAACCGAATCCTACATTCTACCCTCACCACACCTCGCCCTCACCCCCGCACAACCCTTCATTAACGCCCCATTACACACTTTCAAGGTTAAAGATTCTACAATTGTTTAATTTCAATCTTTTGAAGCTTTTATTATATATATAAAATGTATATATACATTATAGTACATCTGACTACTGTACGGCATGTAGGTGCATCTTATTTTAATTATTCATCTATTATTTCGATACCAAGATTTGGTACTCCACGATTTGCAGCAATTGAAGAATCTTTAACCCTGAAAGTGTGTAATGGGGCGTTAATGAAGGGTTGGGTGGGGGCGTGGGGGTGAGGGCGAGATGTGGTGAGGGTAGAATGTAGGATTCGGTTGGAGAAAGGGGTGGGCAGTGAAAGGAAACGCTGTGAAGATGAATTATACTGTTATGCATTAACACGACGGAAAGTGTACTTTGGGGGCTTTGAGGGGCTGTAGGGGGTCTGGGGTTGAAAATGGAGGGTTCTGCCTATCAAGACTTCTGATCAGCATACCGAATACTATCTTTTCGCAGAGTTTCAGCGAATTTAGCCGAGAGCCATTTTCCATAAGGATTTTGCGGGGTCTTTTCATAATGTTTGATACAGTTACATCGGACAACAGCATTGTCATATTTTTGATTATAATTAATTTGAAGATATATTTTTATGGCAATTTCAAAACGTCGATTGAGATACACCACATCCGTGTTTATTAAGAACTATCCACTATCACTAACCTCATTTCATTGATTAAGAGAAATCACTTATGAAGATGTGAGATTTAATATCTCATGGTCATGGCATACACACAATTTTTCGTGCAATTGTCAAAATTATTGAACTAGATAATTGCAAATAAATATATAATTGCTTCAAAATCGATAGCAGTTCAATTTAATTAACATAGTTACAGCGTTGCTATGGAAATGATATGGTTGAATATATACAAAACATTTTGGCAGTTCCTGATATGTCTGATACTGATAGTGGTATTTTAGTATCTTGCACTCCTCCAGAGCTAAAAAGTATTGTAAACTTGGCACTTTCCGTTCTAATACCTGAAAATTCTAAACGGCAGTACGTAAAATGTTACAGCGAGTTTAAAGATTGGTATGACAAACAGAATGTAAAATAATCCTTGTCATTGTCGTATGCTGGAAATGTCAAATTTGGAAGTGACGTTTGGTTTGGCGGCCGTTGCTATGGGTAACGGCCGCGGAAATGAATTTCGCGGACTTTGTTGAGACCGCTAAGTACTCACTTTGGGTACGATTGCACGAAAATATATTTCATAATGGTGTGGTTGAATTCAATGCACTCCCATATGACGTTGATAATTCTATTGATATAGTGGACTGATAAAAAAACGTTCAATGAAATTCACCATCTTAATTTCTACTAGTACTCATATATTTCAAATATATAATAAATATTACCCCAATAATTTATCGATATATCGGGTCTCTTCAACGTTTTCTCTCAATTTTTCAATCTTACTTATTCACTTCATGATTTTTTCTTCTAGATAATATTTTCTGTGATATGAATCGTAAGAGATATTTTTCTCTTTTCGTGGAACAATTTATATTGGGATTCGTATGCAAATATAGATTCATTTATTTATAAAGATGTGTTAGAGTTCATGTAGGGCCGAATCTGCTTGGGCTTTTATCATGTCTGTAACTATTTGGCCATTGCCAGGCGCTTTTCATGACTTTGCTTTCATAGTTTTTCGGTGGTATCCTATTACATATTCTGTCTTAATATTGGAGCAAACAGAAGACAAGCACTTCACTTAATTACTTTCACTGAATTGGGTTAACAAAACCACGTCACGTGTTTCGCTAAACGATAGCTTTCTCATGGGTATATAATACTAACTCAATAACCACGATGTATCATGTTGAATAATCAAAGCTGGTTGAAGTAGGTATATAAATCAATGGAAAGGAAATCATATCTATAACTTGTTTAATCTTCAGTTGAACAAATTTAAAAAAGGATAATTATTTGATTTAATCTGGTCATCAAGAACATATTGAATTTCTTTGCATGTATTGATTTCCAAACTTTCTAGAAGGTCGAGTTCACGAACTTCCATTCCATATGTGATCTTTCAAATTCGTTGGCAGAACAATGTTTTTCAGTCGAAATGTGAGGAGGAAAGGTTTATTTTTGTTTTACCAATGACGAAACAATTTCTATGTAGCGATATTCGCTTTTCAAATATTATGTCTGTTTGGCCCACGTAAAAACTTACACGAAAGCCAAAAGGTAATTTATATACCCCAGATATTTCAGATTTCTCAGTTTTATCTTTATTGTTCTCAAAAAATTTACTTTTTGACGTGGGAATGTAGAATATATTTTTTCAGTAGGATGGCTGAAATATGTGATGAATTTAAATATGAAAATAATTAAAATTAGAATTATTGTTTGGTTAGGTTAGGTAGAATGTCGATCCGATTATCGAATAAGAAATAATATATTAAATTTCTATTTGTTAAACTCAAAATCAATTCAGTTCAATTTGCCATAAAGCTTCGTATATATACATCACAATACACAGTACCTCAACAAATTCATATTATACTTCATTCTTGAACTGTGAATTACTCCGGAACGCGCTCATAAACTGCGGCCGCGGTAATATAGGTGATATTGTAGGCCCTACAAAGAGTAGGGGTAGGTACCAGGTGGCTGGTACCTACCTAATAATTTTTTAGCTTTTAGTACATTATCTGCATCATTATTATGTTTTTTCACATTAAAACCGTTTAACTTAAAAAATATATATATTATATTTTCAGGTTTTCTGTTTTTTATTTAGTTACTTAATATTTCTCATTCTATTTAGTTCATTTAGTGCCCCATTATTACAAGGTTTCTTTCCTGTCAGCTTGTTGCAATCTGACTCCTCGATACATAATCCTTCCAAAGACTTTACTCGACTCAGTGCATCAATCAAACAACGCACAGACGCGTCGAAAATGCGACACACACATAATAGCTATTTGTATAACAAGGGAGGAAAGTGCTTCTTTTCGTCCCGAGGATGGAGTTTACTGCCCGACGCGTAGCGGAGGGCAGTAATCATTCAAGGGAGGAAAAGGCACTTTCCCCCATGTTAAACATATGATTTTTCCGCCTCCCTCAAATAACAAGTCATTTTGAAATAATTTATTAATGAAACTAACCAACAAAATTTAATGAAGAACTAAAACTTAGAAGTAGGTACAGTATAACTTATAGGCACGTTATTTTCATTCTTGCATCCTACATATTCTTAATTTGTGGTACAGTAATTATTCATACCAATGTTAAACGTGCAGTTTTGAGCAGTGGTTATTCGAATACCACTAGAAGTGGGAGCTGGAGCCAACGCAGTTTTCGTGATATTTTCATTAACAACATTATTATACAGCTGGTATCTCCCGGAAGTACTCGTACTTAGCTGATTACAATCAATTCCATTAACTTCAGTGACTCCCATAATTTGGTTTGAAATTTTTCGCTTTTTTGCAAGATTGCTCCACATACCCTTCAGCGATATTCGTAGACTTCCAACCTCCATGTTGCTTCAAAGCAAGAATGTCTCCTCTAGAATTTGCAAGTAAACTTGCCGAGGTTCTTCTGAAACTATGACCGGTATAATTCATGGCATTAGGCAGTTTTAAAAATTCTGCAATTTTTTTAGGAATTCTAGCAATAGTATTTTTTCCAACCATTTGGTTGATACATTTTCCTGCTCTATAGCAGACCAGTAAACGTGTCTGATCTGTTTTAGGGCATAGCGATATATATTTTCTATGAATGTCAATATAATTAGGGCCATTCCCCGGTGAAGCATTGATTACAAACGTTCTCTGTATATTTGTTTTAGAATTTGGTATATTTACTATTAAAATTGAACCTTTATCTTCAATATCTGTAGTGGCCATTTTAAGGAGCTCGTCACACCTGCATGCTCCTGAAATTCAAAAAATGAGGAGAACCTACAAAACAAAGAAAAAAGGATTAAAAAAAAGCTGTCGACGCTGGAATTCGAACCAACACCTACAAGCTTATCATGAACAGTGAACGGTGCACCAACTCGTTGCGCTACCGGAGCTCACAGGCAACTTCTGCGGAATCATGAACATAGCGTATTGTTGTAGCTCTATTATAAAATTTGCCGTTTATTTTTTATTTTCTTAATATATTCACTTCTTGAGAATATCTTACCTTCATTAATAACTGATTATCATCGGGGGATTCTAGTGAAAATTAATTCACTTCCTCCCTTGAGAAGGTTTTTACCTTATTAGGTTCATATCCCTGGTTCTGTCTTTTCAAGGAAGCAATTAATTTTGGGTATTTAATATCCACATTTTCTTTCATTTGAAGCATGGTACGTAGCATCGAATACTTCGACCACACTGTAGAGGCTTTCAATGTTTTTGCTAATAGCGAAAAATACCCCCAAATAACATTTTCTGAGTAAGTACGAATATGCTTTCCTTCGGCCCATTGCTTGAAATGTAAATACTGTTTTCGTATTTTTCTTTAGATTTTTGGGGTAATAGAGATTGTACTGTTACATTAACTTGTTCCAAAATATCCGGTGGTATACTATTTATATAATCAAATTCGCTTGAATCACTCATTTTTTAAATATTATTTCATATTTTGTAAATATATTATAGCGTAACACACTTTGAAACTGTTAATCGGTCAATCGACCATAGCATGCTATAACATTTCTGTCCTGAATTCGAAAACCGGATGAATCTATGAATTGAAGTCAAATTATGAATGTAAAAATCGTTAAATTAAATAACAATTCACTGATTTCTACCATTTTGCAAAATATAGGGTGTTCTATAAATGAACGGTAAAATTTATACTCATATAATAGAATATAGTTTAGGTCGTCAATGCCGTGTAAGTTATTTTATTGATGACGTACCATGATGTCACTTTACCTTTTCCTCTCAAGGAAGGAAAAGTACTTTTCCTCTCTAGGGAGGAAAAGTACGACTTTGCTCCCTACAATGAGGCCAGGAAATGTATACTTTGGATAGAGGTAGGCGGAAAAATCATTTACCTATAGCAGTTATCATGTCGTCGTTAGAAGACGAAGATGCGCTTGCTCTGTTACAGAGTGTCAATATTAACGTTATTAACGTTACTTACCTGAAATGTTAACTCCAGTCCAGTCATATTAGTCAAAATAGAGCAAGTGTCTCGGAATTGAAGATATACAGCTACAAACTTGTATAAACCTTTATTTTGACACCCTTAAACTTGTTTCAAAACCTACTTATCGTAGGGTGGCCGCGACTACAGATATCTAAGGTCAAAGGTCAAAAAATCTATTTTCTGCACATTTTTTGCAACTATCTCGTTTCCTATGGGTTTTATGCTATTCTGCAAATATTGTAGAAGATTTAATTATCTACAACTTTTGTTTAAATTTTTTTTTATATCTCGAACCATTTTCGAGATAGATGGCAGAGAGCACGCAGTGTTCAACTATTTTAGAGTATCATTCGAGGTCAACCGCTAGTCCCGATCAAAAACACGCCATATGAAGTCTATGAATTATTAATAAATATATAATTCTAAATAATTTGCATTTTTTAACTATTACGTTATATTTAATAATTTTTTCCATTAATTGAGAATCTATTCATTTAATAATACTCACCTACTCGTGTAATTGAAAAGTTATTGAGGGAAATACTTCAATTACATTTTAAAAAATTCAGCACATCTTCTTTAAAATCCGTAATCTTTCAGATTCTTTCATTACGTTGAAAATTATTCCTGTGAATACGGACCCCTATCATATAGTACGAACCTTTCTATTTATAGTCGGGATTACCGGTTGACCTCGAATGATATACTCTGAATAGTTGAACACTGCGCGCTATCTGCCCTCTATCTCGAAAACAGTTCAAGATATAAAAAAAAATTCGAACAAAAGTTGTAGAGAATTCAATCCTCCACAATATTTATAATTAATATTTTTGTTTCGTTGTGTAAAGCCGCATATTCCCTGATACTCGAGATAAAGAACTTCGGCCGGACCATCAATCAGCCTACATGGAATTAATAACGTTCAGAACACAAACGCTCTGAGGTATAATACATTGTGCAATGGTCAAATGTTTTCGAATACCGACAGTACCCAGATTTCAACGAATGAAGAACAATTTTGGTGATTTCCAGGAAAAGTCTTCCTTCAAATTTTTTGACTACATCACTTACTTTACCTTTGGGGTAAGTAAACTCATCAGTGTATGGTAATTGTTGGAGTAACTTCACATATTTGAATAAAAACAATAAAAATTAAAATTTCATGATGTGTTGTGGGAAAAAAACTCCTCCGTTTTTTGGTTCTATCCAACCTACTGTTGACTGTACCTATCTCATCACCATATATTTATGTACCGGTCTCCTATTCGTAGTGTCTCTGTATTTATTCATCAACAATAACTGTTTTTTAAATTGTTCTTCATATTATTTGTAGCCTTGAAGAAGGCGAGATTTCTCGCCGAAACGTTGGCAATTAAATTGTAGATTGAGAGTGTTGTTTTTCTCAAATTGTCCGACTGCTCGTAAAGAAAACTACGATAATTTCTCATTCTATTTAGTTCACTTAGTGCCTCATTATTAGAAGGTCTTTTTCCTGTCAGTTTGTTGCAATCTAACTCCTCAATACATAATCCTTCCAAAGACTTTACTCGGCTCAGTGCCACGTAAGCTTGTCCTTCCTCAAACTATTTCAATCCTAAATACACAAATGCGTGGTCTACAGTGCTGCCTTGCATTTCGTGGACAGTGGAAGCCCATGACAAAATCAAGGTCAACATCCTTCATTCAGCCGTCCCAAAATTGAACGTTGCTGGGAACTGTATGCCCAAGTCTTGGGGGGAAAACGCTAACGGCATATCATTTTTATCCATCCTAATGCCATATAGTCTTCGGCAAGCTTCAACCTTTTACCTTAACTTGGGTGGTGTACCGCTAACGACGTATCATTTCTAGAAACCCTGACGCCAAACATTCCTCGACACAATACGAAATCTTGACTTGGGTGGGGGATTCATGCTTGAATCACGATCCCAAGTTAACAAAGTCCTTTCTTTTGATTAGATACCTAGATTTCAGTTTTAATATATTGACTGTCTAAACTCTACGATCGACCATTTTGTTTCGGATGTCATCTTTGTATTGGAATTTTTTCATGGTATAAGTATTCTACTAGTCAAGCCTTTCATTTGATATCCATAATGAGGGGGTTGTAGTGACTGTCCAAACTCTATTATCCGCAATTTTGTTCCGGACGCCATCTTGGATTTCGAATTTTTCCATGGTGTACTGTATTCTACTAGTGTGGCCCTTTCATCTGATATCCATATTCAGGGGATTTAAAAAAAATATGTAATCCGTCATTACCAAATTTCAGATCAATCGGTCAACAGGAAGGGGGTAAAATGCCAATTACTAGATTTGATCCACACAAGACACAAACAAGGCAAGCTGAATAAAACTGTTTAATAATTGAAAATAAACTGCGGCCGCGGTAATATAGGTGATATCGTAGGCCCCACAGAGAGTAGGGGTGGAAGCACTCGACTACCAAATCATTTCGCAATAACCAACTCAATTAACTGAGTGAAAAAACCCGCAAGGTTTCAAAAGGGCTCGAGCGTTGTGATATATTTGAAAAGACTGCCACTTAAATATTAAATTCCTACATTTTCAGGGTAAACGTTTTTAGTACAGAGACTTTGGGTAATATTTATAAAAACTTTAGGGTATTATGACAATTAATTTTGAATGCCCTGCACAAAAATAGTCTCACATATTGATCGTTATGCGCATACTTTTGTGAGGTATGACTGCTCTATATTGAACTTTGGTGATGAATAATATCGTTTTCACTCGGATTCCTTCTGTGAAATTTAAAATACTTTCGATTATGAAGTGTCGATTAACTTCTAAATTAATCAATCATGATATAGAAATTAGTATCCCCAAAATATTCAACCTGCCTCCCGCAATTTCAATCTTGAAACAGCAGGGATGTTTTGAGGATCACTTCAAAAATTCACCAAACCTTTATGTCAACGTGGGCGCATGATACCTATTGTTTTTCTATGGCTTTTATATTTCACCTGATGTTTCTCAATTGTACAGCCATTTTCGTGAATTGAAACACAATAGTCCTGGAGGAAAAATCATATCATCCCTCATTTTACAAAAGTCTTTTCTCTGACGAAACAGTTTCCTCAGATTCGAAATGATTTTATCAAGTAATAAAATATTTACCACAAATTTTGGATCAAACCAATAATTCAGAAAATGATTTCTACTCCGTTCTATTCTATTTTCTCATTTATATTTCCATATTCCTATCGATTTTTTTAATTGTGAATAAGTTATAATATTATTTAAACTCATAGGAATTCATCCTGTGTTAATTGTTTTACAAATTATAGTGAACACTTGCTCTATTGGTGTATCTACAATACTCAAAAAGGAATGAGACGATTTTAGGAGTTTTTTGTTAACAATTATTCGACTTGAAATGTAAACGAGAACTCCAAAAAACACAGTTAATTAACAATGGGCTTATTTGATGAAAAATATGTGAGTTTAGTTTTTCTTGTTAGGGGTAGCTGGCGAATAATCCCCCATTATATATGCAGCTGAAGATAGTTTAGTTATATTCAAACCACAATTTGATACATGAATTGAGAGAGATGAAAACACTCACAAAAATGTTACACTACCTCCCGGACTATGAACAGTAATAGACAGGGTAATAGTTTTGAGATTAGGGAATGCCTTTCAATTGCGTTCGACAAAACCCAAAGATCCATTGAATGAGCCATAAAATTGGATTTTCCCATACTTTCATAGTCGGCAAATAATTATCCACCACTCAGGTAGAATTTCAATAACATTTGGATGTTAACGGATATACCAAAGTTTTCCAGTCTCTTCAAAAGTTGTATATGTGATTCTTTGACGAACGCTTTGCTAAAATCAGTATATACAATAACTGTTTGGTGCCGATGCCGATATGTATTGTGTAAATGTGCAAAGATTCGAAACCGTTTTTCTCGATTTCATAAATCCATGTTGAAGTTCAGATACCTAAGGAGTTGCTAACGTGAGTGCAGATTTGGTTAAATAGAATAATTTACAATAGTTTCGAGAAAACAGATATATTCTGTCGTAGGTATTTCTATTTCTCTCTTCATTTTTGAAATATTAGGGAAAGGTGGCCATGAATGCACTGAATATCTCCATTTTCTGGAAGGCCTATACATTAAAAAAAAAATTGTAAATAGTTTTATTTCTGACAGTTCTATTGGCAATCTTGGTGTACAACCCTAGTAATGAGGAAATTCTGAAATTGGCACGTTGAATAATCTCTGGAAACTCATATAGACCAATCAGTAAAGCAGAAAATGGTTGATTCTGTAACCAAAATAGTACCGTGCCATCATACGAATGACGATCCGTAGTTATATCCTGTTATATTTCCCACTCGCAACTACCATTGCTAAATTTGTTATAAACATTGAAGTGCAACAAATCATTTTTTGTTTTTCGCTCGTAACATGGAAACTGATGAAGCAATTGTAGAGAATCAAAATGCGAAAAAAATTAGAAAAAACGGAATACTCAGCGTTTTTTTCAGAAATTCCCAACACCACCATTTTTCAAGTTGTAGGGCAGGGTCTTCGCCACGTAGTAGTGATGGATATATGCTTCATGTGTGAGAAATTCAGGCGGATCATCAGTTTTTGCATAATTGCAATTCGAATTTTTTAATGCACTTCACTAGAGCAAGCCTGGATGCGTCATAGATGATACCATTTCAATGTTTTTCAAACATATTGCAAGTAGAAACTAACTTTGCGTTAAAATTCTGCGAAATAGGTGAGAAATACTTGCAAACATGACAAAACATGAAGTAGTGGGGTAGAGCAGCGGACGCGAGAAAGCGTATATATATATTAATATATATATATATATATATATATATATATATATATATATATATATATATATAGATATTTATTTGCCATTAAAGTGTTACAGGGAACACAAGGTTTTGTCATTAAAACTAAAAAATCTATAAACTATAACACAAAAATCTAATATTAAAAAAGACAGAAAACATTTTTCCTTGATTTAAAAAAATAAGGAAAAAGAGAAAATAAATGTTTCCTTGATCAACAGGCAGACAAGCAGACAGACATTTTTAACATACAATATTAGGCACTACACAATTTACTCTCTGAGACGATTGCTATGCTTCAAAAAATTCCTTCAGGTTATAAAAACTTTTTTCGACTAAAAATATTTGTATTTTCATCTTGAAAATATTGAAAGTTTCAGCAGATCTGATTTCTAGCGGCAGTTTATTATAAATTGAGCTTCCTGCAGAGAAAGGTGTCTTTTTGAAAGTATTTGTACTAAAGTTTGAAATGAGGATTTCTTGTGCTTTCCTGGTCTGATATCTCTGCACATCTTGATTGAGCGTCAATTTATTTTTATTATTATGAATGAAGCAGGAAATTTTTAAAATATATATTCCGGTCACAGTAAGTATTCTCTGTTTTTTGAAAATCTCTCTACAAGATTCTCTGCATTGCAAATTATATATGATTCTTATGATCCTTTTTTGTAGTACAAAAACTCGGTCAATATTAGTAGATTGGCCCCATATTATTATGTTATAACTCAAGATTGAGTAGACAAGTGAATAATAACACGTTTTCAACTCACTTTGAATAATTTCTTTCTTCAATTGTAGAATAGCAAACGTATTTTTTGCAAGTTTGGTTACTATCGATGGTTGTTTCAAGAAATTTTACACGATCGCTGGTTTCAATATGGCTTATATTTGGCAGAATATTGGTCTTACTCAGTGAGAAAGGCATAAAAACGGTTTTTTTTTACATTCATGATCAAATAATTTTTATAACACCACGATTTGAATTGCTCGATTACTATATCTGATTTAGTCTCTAGTTCTGCTAACTTGTTGACGTGAATGATTATTGATGTATCATCAGCATACATGTTAATATTTCCGGAAGTTACACATTGTGGTGAGTCATTGATAAAGATAAGGAACAGTAGAGGACCAGGTATTGAACCTTGCCCTACCCAGACATTCAATTCCATTTCTTCGGAAGTCTCTGAAACTATATTCACTGCGATTCGCCTATTTTGTAGATATGAAGCAATCCATTCTAGTGGTTAACCTCTTATTCCTAATTTATTCAATATCTCTTCAAGGAAATTTAATTCAACAGTATCGAAGGCAGCAGTTAAGTCGAAAAACAAGCCTGCAACATTTTTTCCGTTGTCCAGACAAGAATATACTTGTTGTGTGAATTCTAGCGTCGCTAATTCAGTGGACTTTTCTGACCAATAACCATATTGGCAGTTTGTAAATATACTATGTTCCTCCATGAAAGAATAGATTCTAGTGGCGAAAGACTTCTCAGCAATTTTTGATAAACAGCTCAATAGTACAATACAATATATTGATCTCCTTTTTAATAAAGTGGAATCACTTTTTCCAATTTGGGAGAATATATATATACATATACATATATATATATATATATATATATATATATATATATATATATATATATATATATATATATATACAGAGTGGCCACTTTTTTAATGGGATTGTATTGGTAACTTTTAAACCATAAGAGTTAGAAGGTCGGTCAAATGGAGAAAAAGTTGCATTCATAGAAGCATTGTCAAGCAGTTCAAACAAATCGAGATTATCAGGGCCGGTTATTGAGATATCATAAGAAAAGTAAATTCTATCATTTTGATTTTTCTTTTTTTCCCACTTTATTTCGAATATTATCAAAAAATGTCACGGAGGTTTTTTATTCGACAGTAAATTATCCTCATTTTGACATAATCAGATTTTATATCCAACGTTTCGTACGCTCTGGGCCACCCTCAACCTCATTTTTTTCAATACGGACCTGCATATTTCATGACACTTTTCGAAATAACTTTTAACGCTTAATTCAACGATATATCATACAATGTCATTCAAAGTTGATTTTCAGGTGATTTTGACCCTTATCCAAATTTCTTTGGGTCGGATTTGTATTACATGTAGGTACCTTTAGTTTAATTAACAACATACAATACAGTTCGATAAGAAAATCAACTAACTCATCTTCAACTGAATGGAACGTAACACAATCAAAGCAAGAAACAAGTAATAATTATTTACAAATTTCAAGAGGTGAAAAACCTAATTCATAATAATTAAACGAAACTATCATTCAATGAAAGAAAAATCAAATGATTATTCGAAAGTAAATGATGAACATTAATGAAGTAAGTGTTCGAAATGTCCACCATTTTGTAAAATGCACTTTGCGGTTCTGGAACCCATACTTCTTATACATTTGCTTATTTCGTCTCCTTGAATACCTTCCAATACATTCTCAATCTTCTCGCGAGGAATCATTATTGTTGGATTTGTTATTTGTTCCGTTGAAACAAATTACAGAATCGAACTTCATTTCGAGATCATTACGATATAATTTTTGCAAGGCTTGGTATTCAAATTTAAAATCATTGTATTCGCGTCTCTTCACTATTTTATTAACAGGAGTTTTTGATAAATTGCATTCTCGATTTTTTTTCTGGGTTCAATTGAATTTGGGTCAGAACATTGATATCGTTGATAGACTTGTTTTTTTCTTACATACACACAACTCTAGGTTTATTGAATGTATTATTTTCAAGTAGTAGGCATTAAAACAAATAATATTATTGTGTCACAAGAACTTGTCATTAAATACTTTTCTGAGTAATTTCAATTCAACTTATTCGAATGGAAAAAAAAGAAGAGAGATATGTACGAAGTGTACATAAAGCTAGATAGAAATTCGTTCAAAGCACAACAAAGGTATGGTGAATTATATCCTGAAAGAACAACACCAAATATTAAAATGTTTCAATAGGATACCATGACTAAACCAATTAATTCCCAAAAAAACCGGAATAGGATGAGAACCAAAATTAAAATAGTCAAAGGGCCTGCTATAAATACCAAGCCGTGCAAAAACTATATCGCAATGATCCTGAGAGAAGGTTGCAATTCTGTAATTGGTTTCAACGGAAGGTGCGGAATAACAACAATTTTGCGCACAATATCATTTGGGGAGACGAAACGACATTCACAAATTCTGGCATGTTCAATCGAAGGAACAAACATTTTTATGCCACAGAAAATCCTCACTTAATTCATGAAGTTAGACATCAATATCGTTTTTCTTTGAACATATGGTGCGGTTTGTTGAATAATAAATTACTGGGACCCTATTTTATTGACGGCAACCTAACCGGAGCAAAATATGTAGAAATTATAGAAGAAATGTTGGATGATCTTCCTATACGGTATCGGCGTAATAGTCCATGGTTCCAACAAGACGGATGTGGTCCACACAACTCAAGAATAGTCACAGACTATCTAAATCGAACTTTTCCCGATTCATGGATTGGAACAAGAGGTCCAGTAGCATGGCCTGCCAGATCTCCGGATTTGAATCCGCTGGATTTTTATTTGTGGGGATATCTCAAAAATAAAATTTATGATACTACGAACCCGACAATAGAGATTCTTCGCGAGAAGATTGAGAATGTATTGGAAGGTATTCAAGGAGACGAAATAAGCAAATGTATAAGAAGCATGGGTTCCAGAACCGCAAAGTGCATTTTACAAAATGGTGGACATTTCGAACACTTACTTCAATAATGTTCATCATTTACTTTCGAATAATCATTTGATTTTTCTTTCATTAAATGATAGTTTCGTTTAATTATTATGAATTAGGTTTTTCACCTCTTGAAATTTGTAAATAATTATTACTTGTTTCTTGCTTTGATTCTGTTACGTTCCATTCAGTTGAAGATGAGTAAGTTGATTCTCTTATCGAAATGTATTGCATGTTGTCAATTAAACTAAAGGTACCTAAATGTAATACAGATCCGACCCAAAGAAATTTGGATAAGGGTCAAAATCACCTGAAAATCAACTTTAAATGACATTGTATGATACATTGTTGAATTCAGCGTTGAAAGTTATTTCGAAAAGTGTCATAAAATATGCAGGTCCGCATTGAAAAAAATGAGGTTGAGGGTGGCCCAGAGCGTACTAAACGTTGGATACAAAATCTGATCATGTCACATTGAGGATAATTTACTGTCGAATAAAAAACTTCCGTGACATTTTTTGATAATATTCGAAATAAAGTGGAAAAAAAAGAAAAATCAAAATGACAGAATTTACTTTTCTCATGATATCTCAATAACCGGCCCTGATAATCTCAATTTGTTTGAACTGCTTGACAATGCTTCTATGAATGCAACTTTTTCTCCATTTGACCGACCTTCTAACTCTCATGGTTTCAAAGTTACCAATACAATCCCATTAAAAAAGTGGCCACTCTGTATATAAATATATATATATATATATATATATATATATACTAGCGGACCCGACATACGTTGTCCTGTCCAAATTTCTATGTTGCCTTAAATGTTTTTCCCGAAAATTTTTCCGTTATCCCGTTATCCCATTTTCCTGTTACCCCTTTTCGTCTTTACCCCGTTATCCCGTTATTCCCTTATCCTGTCATCCCGTAATCCCGTTATCCCCGTTATCTCGTTTCTTCGTTATCCTGTTTTCCTGTTATCCCGTTTTTTATTCATCCCGTTATTCCGTTTTCCTGTTATTTCCCTTATCCTGTTATCCCGTTTTTTATTCATCCCGTTATTCCGTTTTCCTGTTATTCCCTTATCCTGTCATCCCGTTATCCCATTTTCCTGTTTTTTCGTTATCTCGTTATTTCCGTTATCCCGTTTTCCTAAAAAAAAATTAAAAATAGAGGTTGATCGTAGAAGGGTGAATTAAGAGTAATATGACAAAAGGAAAATCGTGCCAAAAAAATAGGGGTTGATCGTAGAAGGGTGAAAATTCAGGGTTGTATGTATTTTTGAATGCTGTATCATGAAAAAGTAGAAACAACAAAATGTTGTCAAAAAAATAAAAAATAAATTAGGGGGTGGACCACCCTCAACATTTAGGAGGATGATTTGTGAATCTAAACCATCCAGGGCGCCACCCAAACGCATACACAAAAATTAATTCAAATCGGTCCAGTCGTTTAGGAGGAGTACAGTGACAACACACGTACAGTAGAATTATATATATAAAGATATATATAGTAATACAAGCACGCTGCGCGCAAGTTATGAATCATTTTCTTATAGACAAGGTGTAATCTGACCTCTTGCACACCCGTGAATAACGAGTGTATAATGCCATTTTATTACGAATTACAGTGGTTAAAAATCAGAAAATAATTGAAAACATGTTTTGTTCTTTGTGAAATTCGACAAAATTTTGGATAGTGCCTGCCGCCTGATTCCAGGTGACCTGCCCAGAGAAAAATTCCGGCAATTGCCGAATACAATAAACATTCAACTCTAATTTGAATAAGGTAGAATGTTGAACTGATTGTGTGGTAAATGTACACATTGCAGGCTGCCTGAGATAGATATTCAATTCCAAAGTGAAGAAAACAACTAACCTTGTTATATCCAAACTGGCGATAAAGCAGAACTAGTTGACTTCATACTCCGCTTTAGGCACTTATCATAATTATCTACTTGTAAGGAACAAACACACAAACAATATTGAAAAGGCAAACATTCGCAATTGAATATTGTTTTGAAAAATAATATCACGACCATTGTATTAAGAACTATCTTCCAAAATCGCATGCACGGTTTACAAAGCCGTCTACGAAAGAAAGTTAGTCAGATTCTACAAGTGTTTCCTGATTGGCTGGAGAATGAAAGATCTTAAGATCTCAATTATCAACTAATTAGAGAACACTACGCGATATGCACGAGAATTGATTTAAATATTATTGTCTTTGTCTTTTAAAAAATTTGCCAGTCTATCAAAAAATTATTTATATTATATCAATATATCTAGTACGAAAACGCCCTTACAGTGATTGGCGACTCCAGAATCCAGCCAGAATTGAAATTTACTACTTCATTCATAAATGAGACGAGCGATTCATCTTGTCTTCTACTCTTCAAAATACGCACGGAACAGTTTGGTGTTTAGTTCTAAGAGCCAGCAAAAGTCAAAAAGTATATTGTTTAAATAATTCCTCCTGCACATCGCGTACTGTTTTCCGATTGGTTGCTTATTACTACAATAGTCGTGATATTATTTTTTAAAACAATATCCAATTGCGAATGTTTCCCTTTCCAATTCTGTTTGTGTGGTCTGTTTCTCACAAGTGACTTTGATAATTATGATGAGTGCCTCAAAGCAGAGTATGAAGTCAACTAGTTCTGACTTTATCACCTGTTTGGATATGAGATTAGTTGTTTTATTCACTTTGAAATTGAATATATATTTCGGACGGCCTGCAATGTATACATTCACCACACCATCGGTTCAACATTCTACATTGTTCAAATGTGAGTTAAATGTTTATTGCACTCAGTAATTGCCAAAGTTTTCCTCTAAGTTAATTCTGAAATTAGGCGGGTGGCGCTACCGAAAATTTTGTCGAATTCTATAAAGAATAGATGTTTCAATTTTTTTTTTCAGATTTTCAACTACTGTAATTCGTTACAAAATGGCATTATATACTCGTCATTCACGGGTGTGCAAGAAGTTAGATTACGCCCTGTATAAAATACATTGAAAAATGGTGGTGTTATGAATTTTTTCAAAAACCCTGTTTTTTTCGGTTTCTTCCGTTACTAATAATACGATCGAGTAGTGCTAGGTAAATTTTTTTCGCATTTTGATTCTCCACAATGAGAGCATCGAGATTGCTTCAGTAGTTTTCATTTCACAATTTGGTACAGTTATATAAGCAACTATTTCGGATTTGATCACATTACAATCCAATATGGCGGACTTCCGGTTTTTCTGGAAATGCCAGTAACTTTGTTTTTCAAATGGAACACCCTGTATATTTTTACATATTTAAGTTCAACAGGTCAAAACAAGTCCAAACCCTATGTCAAATGTCATTTTTTCGAAACAATTGAAATTAAAATTGTTTTTTTATTTTACCTCGTGGATAAATGAGATATGGTCGAAGCTATTCACAATGAGTCGCAAATAACAGAAAAACTTAATTCTTTCTGAAAAATTATTTTTTGTGTAACTTACCGGTTAATAAATTCAGTCACATCACATTTTGATCAGAAATTCATTTTTTTCAAATGAAACCCCTATGGGCCACCTACCTGTCTCTCTAGAACATTCATTGAGGAAAAAAATGACATATCATTTTTGTATTTCGATGCAGTAACAAATTGTATAAATTAAAAAATCTACAACTAGTTCATGAGTTTTCTGGCAGTTCGAATAATTTTTCAACTTAGTAAGCTGTGGAAAACAATATTTCTGAATCTTGACAACTAATTGTGTGAGTTATACTCATAAGCACGATAATGGTGTTTTTTTTAAATTCTTCTAGCGTTTTCTCGACTGACATTGCATTGGTATTCCAATTCCCGCGTCGAAGCGGTTGGAACAAAATCGACATAAGCAAAACATTCATTTCTCCCTCCTCACTTACGATCATCTTCTCCATTGTTGGGTTCTTTTCGGAATCTTCTCTACACATTTTTTAAAAAGGTCCGTTGTGGGTGTCTTCCGTGTGGGTATCGTTCAGCGTATAACTGACAAGCAGCAACAATGTTTTCAAGACATTCTCCGTAATTGAAAAGGGAAACATTCTCAATTAAATATTGATAGAAAGATTTTTCTGTGAATTGAAAAATCCACGATTAAAATGAAGTTATTTTTGTGAATGTCTAACAGAAAACAACTACTTCCCCGGCTAAAGCCAACGCTGGACATTGAACTACATCTGATAGATATTCTGAAAAGGCCCTAACTCAAAAGAAAAAATCTGAAATTGAAAATTTGCATTTTCATTCAGATAGTTATTTGATTTTCTATTCCAGTCTTGATTAGGAACTCATAAAGATGAATGAGGCAAAGAAGAATGTTTTCCAAAGAGAGTACTCACCAGAAATCATTCGTAACATTGACGCAGGAGGGACATCGCATTCACTAGGTCTCCAATACATTTTGTCGACGAAAATCTATTTCACGCTTCCACGATCATCAGGAAGACCGGAAGAAATGGGAAACACATTTTTAAGAAGCAATCTCACTTTGCAAAGATAGAAAAAGTTAGAATCATTTCTTTTGGAGAGACACTTTGAAATTAGTATTTTCTGACATTAAAACCTGTCATGGGGTATGATAGATTGATTTGTTGAAATTATAAACAGGATGTTCATAAAATCAGATGTGGAATCATCTGCGACTGAAAGATAAACTTTAGTCACTATCTTCCATCGTCAAGATAACCTCTTGTGGGTATTCATGTTGAAAAGGGAAACATTCTCAATTAAAAGTTATTTTGTGAATGCTAAAGAAAACAACACTTCCCCGGCTAAAGCCAACGCTGGACATTGAACTACATCTGATAGATATTCTGAAAAGGCCCTAACTCAAAAGAAAAAATCTGAAATTGAAAATTTGCATTTTCATTCAGATAGTTATTTGATTTTCTATTCCAGTCTTGATTAGGAACTCATAAAGATGAATGGAAGATAGTGACTAAAGTTTATCTTTCAGTCGCAGATGATTCCACATCTGATTTTATGAACATCCTGTTTATAATTTCAACAAATCAATCTATCATACCCCATGACAGGTTTTAATGTCAGAAAATACTAATTTCAAAGTGTCTCTCCAAAAGAAATGATTCTAACTTTTTCTATCTTTGCAAAGTGAGATTGCTTCTTAAAAATGTGTTTCCCATTTCTTCCGGTCTTCCTGATGATCGTGGAAGCGTGAAATAGATTTTCGTCGACAAAAATGTATTGGAGACCTAGTGAATGCGATGTCCCTCCTGCGTCAATGTTACGAATGATTTCTGGTGAGTACTCTCTTTTGGAAAACATTCTTCTTTGCCTCATTCATCTTTATGAGTTCCTAATCAAGACTGGAATAGAAAATCAAATAACTATCTGAATGAAAATGCAAATTTTCAATTTCAGATTTTTTTTTGAGTTAGGCCTTTCAGAATATCTATCAGATGTAGTTCAATGTCCAGCGTTGGCTTTAGAGAATGTTTCCCTTTTCAACATGAATACCACACAAGAGCTTATCTTGGATGGATTTTTCAATTCACAGAAAAATCTTTCTATCAATATTTAATGAGAATGTTTCCCTTTTCAACATGAATACCCCACAAGAGGTTATCTTGACGATGGAAGATAGTGACTAAAGTTTATCTTTCAGTCGCAGATGATTCCACATCTGATTTTATGAACATCCTGTTTATAATTTCAACAAATCAATTCTCCGTAAATTAATAACAAATCAACCTGTTCACTTCTTGTGAACCTATAATTTTGACTTTACATTTCTACTAAACTAATTCCTGGAAGTTAACCAATTTTCGAAAGTTGAAATGAAAGATGACAGCGAAACACAATTAGTTGACAAGATTCAGAAATGTTGTTTACCACAGCTTACTAAGTTGAAAAATTATTCGAACTGCAAGGAAACTCATGAACTAGTTGTAGATTTTTGAATGTATACAATTTGTTACTGCACCGAAATATAAAAATGATATATCATTTCTTCCTTAATAAATGAGAGACAGGTAGGTGGCCCATAGGGGTTTCATTTGAAAAAAAATAATTTTAATATCAAAATGTGATGTGACTGAATTAATTCATCAATAAATTACCCAAAAAATTATTTTTCACAAAAAATAATGTTTCTCTGTTATGTGCGACTCATTGTGAATAGCCATGACCAAATCACATTCATCCACGAGATAAAATAAAAAAACAATTTTAAATTGAATTGTTTCAAAAAAATTACATTTGACATAAGTTTTGGACTTGTTTTGACCTGTTGAACTTGAAGATGTAAAAATATACAGGGTGTTCTATTTGAGAAAACAAAGTTGCTGGCATTTGCAGAAAAACCAGAGGTCCGCCATATTGGATTGTAATGTGATCAAATCCGAAATGGTTGCTTATATAACTGTACCGAATTTCAAATAAATCCGTTCACGAATGCAGAAGTTACAGGGGTGGCCCGATATCCTGTGTCACTCGATATAACAAATTCATTCAGTTTGAAATGTTCACCTAATACTCAGCAATGTATATTTGGAAATTGTCCGGAAAACAATGTATGTGGCAATATTTGTTCATTTAGTAGATAAGCCTTTTATGGCCGGTTTCTCCTAGAAAGGATAACTAGACTTATCTTGGGTGGTTCAGTATTTGTCATAATACAAATAGTTGGGATCTGTTTTACCAGATATTTCCCATTATAGTCCAAGAGCCAGAGCCAAAAAAGTATCTGAATTTACTAAGCCCAGTTTTTTTATAGTTTATTACAGTGATTGTGTACACAAACATACTGCGGGCAGTCAAGCGAAACTGATAAGAGGTGTTTCAGGTACAATATCGAAGGTAATTAACTGAATTTACTAGGCTGAAAATCGTTATACGAATTGTACAGAGTGATTCAAAATTACTGACAAATTTCAGGAGGTGATTCCTCACAATATTCTAATATTAATTGTCTGAATAAATATATGTCCGGAAACGCTCCGTTTCCAAGATAGAGGGTGTTGAAGTTTTATTTTTATTTTCGTTGTTTTCTAAATAACTTTCGAAATACTGACCTTAAGTGAACGAAAACTGGTATTGAGAGGTTTTTTGAGGTGTGGAATTCGAAACTGATGTTATTATTGCTCTTACTCATAGGAAGCGCCACCTACACCTCTTTTTCTTTTTTGAAGATTCATAACTTTTTTAGCGTACTTCTAGCACATTTTTCAGCGAAAAAATCATTTCCTCTATCATATCTATGTAAAAAAACTACCCCTGTTATAAGTCGCTGTAAGCAACCGGTTTCTAGATATTTGGACTTGAAAATTTTGAATAGATTATTTGATAATCGATGCGTGTTGAAGTAATTACCATTATTTTGCATTTTTCACAAATATGCTTAGGAAATGAATTTGACGTTTTAGTAAGTAGTTTTGGTAATTAAATATTATGTGACAGTCAAACGTTTTGTTGTTTTGTTGAAGTTTCTGTAAGTTTAAAACACTACTTTTGAAAAAATGGATTATTTAAACAATAATGCTCATCGAACTGATATGCATTTCGTTTATGGCCTTGCCGATGGCAGCGCGCGCGAAGCAAGACGTATTTACCAGGAGCGATTTCCTAATCGAGTACTTCCTACAGCTCCAACATTTTACAGTCTCCACCGTCGTTTGGCAGAAACATGTAGCTTTAAGAGGGCAATTGATATTATTGGAAGACTACGAGCAGTCCGAACCCCAGAATTGGAAGAAGCCGTTTTGAAGGCTCTCGAGGAGAATCCAGAAACAAATACAAAAATAATTGCTGAATCTCTCAATTCTACTCAGTCCACAGTTTGGAGAATTATCCAGGATCAACAATTCAATCCATACCATATTCAAAGGGTACAAGCTCTTTTGCCACGAGAATTTCCCCAACGCATTACTAAGTGTCAGTGGTGGCTGGAAATCCTCAATTTTTAAGATATGAATTCTTCACGGACGGGGCAAAACTTCTCCCGAAATGCTATCACAAACTTTCGTAACAACCCTCTTTGGGCTCTGGAAAATCCGCACGCAGTTAGTGAAAGACATTATCAGTATCAATTTTCTGTAAATGTATGAGCGGCAATAACTGATAATTAGTTGATAGGTCCTTTCTTCCTTCCGTTCCGACTGAATGGCGCAACTTACAGAGCCTTTTTGGAAAATGAATTGCAGGGATTACTTCAGAATGTACTATCAGAAATTCGTATCTGCATGTGGTTTATGCATGATGGGGATCCGGCCCATGTTAGCGTTGTAGCCAGGGAATTCCTTAACACTGTCTATCCAAATCGATGGATCCGTAGGGGTGTAGAGGAACCTAACCAGGCGTGGGCACCAAGGTCCCCAGATCTAAACCCGCTAGATTTTTTATTTTGGGGACATTTGAAGTCACTAGTTTATAAAACTCCAGTAGCGAACGAGAAAGATATAAGAAACCGAATAGTAGACACCTGTGAAACAAAAAGAAACACACCAATAATTTTTGAGTGGGTACGAGATTCAATGACTAGAAGACTGAATGGCTGTATATGCGCTGAAGGTGGACACTTTGAATAATTGATTTGAATACAATTTAGTGTCCTTTATTTTATTTTATTCTAAATATTCAAAATTTCTTGAAATATAATGTTGATATTTCTTGCAAATTTAATTAAAACAAATATAGATTATGCACCCTTGATACAAAAATTACTATTTCAAACGAGTGTAAATAAACAGAATAGGTAGCGCCCCCTACAAAAAACCAAAACTACCTACTTAAACGTCAAATTAATTTCCTAAGCATTCTTGTGAGAAATGCAAAATAATGGTAATAACTTCAACACGCATCGATTATCAAATAATCGACTTGAAATTTTCAAGTCCAAATATCTTGAAAACGGTTGCTTATAGCGACTTGTAACAGAGGTAGGTTTTTACGTAGATATGATAGAGAAATTGATTTTTTTGCTAAAT
This sequence comes from Gonioctena quinquepunctata, assembly GCA_018342105.1. Taxonomy (NCBI): domain Eukaryota; kingdom Metazoa; phylum Arthropoda; class Insecta; order Coleoptera; family Chrysomelidae; genus Gonioctena; species Gonioctena quinquepunctata. The sequence continues at coordinate 352,776 of JAFIRS010000829.1, forward strand.
GATGTGCTAGAAGTACGCTCACAAAAGTTATGAATCTTCAAAAAAGTGAAAGACGTGTGGGTGGCGCCTCCTACGAGTAAGAGCAATAATAACATCAGGTTTGAATTTGACACCTCAAAAATCCTCTCAGTAGCAATTTCCTTTCAATGAAGGTCAATATTTCGAAAGTAATTTAAAAAAAACGAAAATAAAAATAAAGCTTTAACTTCCTGTATCTTGGAAACGAAGCGTTTCTGGACATATATTTATTTGCACAATTCATATTAGAATATTGTGAGGAATCGCCTTCTGAAGTTTGTCAAAGTACTTTTGAATCACCTTGTATATTGGACATAAATGGAAGTTATGAGTCAGTCAGCTGAATGTGATGACGGAGCTGGTCAGTCGGTCCCAATGTATGTACAAAAAAAATACTCTGCAATTCGTTTACTACACTTCAAATTTTTTGTGAGGGTATTAATTGTTATATGAACCATAAACAAAATGGTCAGTCGAATATTTTGTGGGACAACGCCCGTCAGTCAGCAAAAAAAGAAATAAAAGTTTTGCAGGTGGCGGATTGCTTCTTTCTTTATTTTTGAATAGACGGGGCCGATACTCGATAAAAATCCATAATTAAAGTAAACTGAAAAACACTTCACTACGATGTTCACAAAAATTGGTTCACAAAACCCACAACACCTGTTTTGCTATGCTATAGCTATTTCGAATGGAGAAAATAAATTACAATTACTGGGGTTTAATATAAACAATAGAAGCAGGTAGTAAGTTGGATATAAGGTAACTAAGTGATTATTTGAAGGAAGATTATTCAGTTTCTAGTAAACAGATTTAGAAGAGGCGAATTATTCAAATTAATTTGGTCATTTAATAAGTATTGTGAATTATTGTCTTTGTTGATCTCTAAGCTCTAAGTTCAAAGTCATTAGCAAAGCAATGTTTTTCAGTCAGGAGATGGTTAGCGAAAGTTTAATTATATTTGCCCTTAATAAAACTGTTTCTATGTTCAGATATGCGTTGCTTGAAAGTTGAACCTGTTTGTTCTATGTTATAACGTGGACCCGTACCACATGTTAGTATATACAGTGAGGACGTAAAAAGTCCTCCCCCATCCCTTAACTTTTGAACGAAACAAGCTGTCGAGGTCGGGTGAAATTCAGGTAAAAAAGTACCACTTTTACCACTTTTTGGCATAAAAATAATCGTTGTCACGTGGTCTAGTGTCAAGGGGGCACCATCAACTTTTTTTTTCCAATGTAAAAGGGGGTCAAGTGGCACCTGGTTTTCAAGGCCTTCCGATTCCCTATCCAACACCGCTTTGTTTGTGAAAATTGGCCGAACCGTTTCAAACTGACAAGCGTTTGAAATTTGCTTCAAATATTTTACAAATAAATTAGAAACCTAAATAACTTTTAATTGCAACAGAATTTCAAGTTACAATTGCAACTATTTGAACAAGTGCTCAAAATGTTCACCGTTCACGTCTTGACAGAAAAAAAGTCGGTTGTGAAATTCATTCCGAACGTTATTAAATGTTTCCGGGGTAATACTGTAACACACATCTGTTATTCGGTTCATAAGTTCCTGGGGTGACTGTGGCTGCGTGACGTACACCTTAGATTTTATGTACCCCCACAGAAAAAAGTCCATAGGTGTCATATCAGGTGACCTAGCTGGCCAGTCAATGGGGCCACGTCGGCCTATCCACCGTCCCGGAAAATTTTCGTTAAGCCATTCTCGAACAGGTCTGTAGTAGTGAGGGGGTGCACCATCTTGTTGAAAGGTAACATCCATGGTAAATTAATTTGGGCTTGCCCCAACTACTTCTTGAATACTGTGATGAATCTGATTTTGAAGCATATTTAAATACAGATGTCCAGTTAAATTTTCTGCCATAAATATTGGACCTATGATATGGTCACCCAAAATACCAGCCCATACGTTGATCTTCTCTGGAGTTTGAGTATGACCCTCTCGAAAAACGTGCGGATTTACGTCTGACCAATAACGCACATTCTGTCTATTTACTGTTCCATTTAGATAAAACGTACTTTCATCACTAAAACAAATAGAGGTAATGTAACCGGGATTTTGGGTTATGCGGTCAGACATGACCTCACAAAACTGCAGTCTTCTATCCGGGTCGTCTTCTGTTAATTGATGCAAAAAATTTATATGGGTGAAATTTGTGTTTTTAAAATATTTTCTCACAGTGGTCGTAGATACGTCACTAGCCGTGTCTACCCTTTTCGTTGTTTGTTGCGGATTATTAACAACAGCTGCCAGAAAGTCGATTTGCTGTTCTTCTGAAATATATTTTCTTCCAGATCCTTTTTCCCTCGTTACGAAACCAGTCCCTAGAAATTCCCTTGAGTAGGTACGAGATATTGGATTATTTGGGAAGCGCTCATTGAATATTCTTTCTGCTTCATGGTAATTACGCCTAGCTTTAGCGTAAATTAAAATTGCTTCGGTTTTTTCTTCTAAAGGACGAGAACGAGGCATTTGAAAATTATGAAGAAATGATGAAACCTATGACAACTGTCAAAAGTATCGATATGATTAACGTCCCTATTGGACTGAGATTGAAATGTAATGCTATTTGGAGTCTCCAGCAAAATAACTAAGGTATACATTTTTTTAACAAAAAGCACATTTTAAAGTACAAATAATAAGCGAACCTTTTTAACCACAGAAAATTTACTTTTCGACCAGAATCAGTAACGGAGTTGAGATTCTGCTGCAATTAATAGGTAAACTAATTTATTTGTGAAATATTCGAAGCAAATTTCAAACGCTTGTCAGTTTGAAATGGTTTGGCCGATTTTCACAAACAAAGCGGTGTTGGATAGACAATCGGAAGGCCTTCAAAACCAGGAGCCACGTGACCCCCCTTTACATCTAAAAAAGAAAAGTTGATGGTGCCCTCTTGACACTAGACCACGTGACCACAATCATTTTCATGCCATAAAGTGGTAAAAGTGGTACCTTTTTACCTGAATTTTACCCAACCTCGACAGCTTGTTCCGTTCATAAGATAAGGGGGGGAGGACTTTTTACGTCCTCACTGTATACTCCAGAATTCGTTGATTTCGCTATCACGATCAGAAGTTTCAAGCTCTGTCGTTTCTGATTGAGTTTCGGATTGGGAATCTGGAAAATAAATATAACTGCTGTAATTATATACAATAGAAAATAATTATTTTTTTATATGAAATCGAAAGCATTGAAGTTTGCTAACAATATTATTTGCATACCTGAATTTTCCTGAGGAGATTTAAGGACGACATTGTGATGATTGATCGCCTTCGAACCAATCAAATTCATATTCGTTCTCGATTATTTTCCACCAGTGATTGATGGGATCATTTTCCATGCATGCAACATCGTGCAAAATTCTAATATTTGTGGATTTTTTAATATGAGAAATTCAAATTTGATCTTAGTTTGGCCCTTAATTGTAGGGGGCGCCGCTCACAGGTCTTTGTCTCTTTTGGGAAGTCGTAACTCTGTCGTGCATATATGTATCACATTTTCTAGAAAAAAAATTGATTCTTCTATCATTTTCAAGTGAAAAAGGTATGCTTTTTAAAAGTCGCTACAAGCTGCCGTTTTCGATAGATTCTGATTTAAATCAATCGATGCATGTGTTTGTCAAGAGGTGAATCAATTGTTATTTTTTTTATTCAACATAAAAACATTTCAAACGCTAATTTTTAAACAACAATAAACAACGGAACACTAGATATAAATCTTAATCAAAATCATAATAAATGTTAATTCCACTGCCTGTATTCACCAATCCAATTTCTATTGATCGCACCTCTTGAAAATTCTGGTATTTTGAATAGTTCATCAAATATTATTCGATTACTTGATTCTCTTCATTTTGGATAGGTGTCTGGTGAATTGAAGATTTTAGATGGCCCCCCTGGAAAAAATCCAAACTGTTAAGGTCTGGTGACCTAGGGGGCCATGGTTGAGGCCCTCCCAGAACTATCCAACAGGTTGCCGAAAGTTTGATCTAACAATTCTCGCGACTGAATGCTAGAATGTGCCGGAGCACTGTCATGCTTAAACCCACATTTCATTTCGTAGTCAAGCGGCACATCTTCCAGTAAAATAGGCAAATCTTCTTAAAGAAAATGACGATATCTCTCTCCGTTCAATCTTCCCGGAATTAAGAATGGACCTATGGAATCATCTCCAAGGATTCCTGACCACACGTTAGGAGAGAACTGTTCTTAGAAATGTGATTCCTGTATCGCATGGGGGCTTTCCTCTGACCACAAATGATTGTTGTGAAAATTGCGTATAGCGTTGCGTGATAAATTTGCTTCATCGGTTAACAGGATTTGATTTTCAAATAAAGGATTTTGAATGAGGCATTGGTGAAACCAACGACAGAAGTTAATACGTAACGGAAAGTAACGAGGAAGAAGTGCCGGAACTCTTTGAATATGGTAGGGATATAACAAATGATCAATTGAGATTTTCCATTACAGAACATGATGAATGTTCAACGTCAGCGCTATTTCTCTGGAGCTTGTTTCCGGGTGTTCTCCTACCAGATTAAGAACTGCTTCCTTGGTTTCTGGAGTTCTTACAGTCCGATGTGCACCCAACAGATGATTAGCTTTCTCAAAACTTCCTGTTTCCCTCAACCTCCTCAGACCCAAGGTCCAGGGTAGATATATTTATTCAGCAAACCTACTTTTTTATTGAAGACTGGGTCCAAATAGCACCATATGGTTGAAAAAAAAATATAAATTTTTTTCTGTAAAAAAAATAAGGTATCTTATATGATACGTTGGGTCTAGAGGCATACAAAAACAACAAATCTATAAAAACATTTCATTGATGAAAAAGCGCGACACAATTTCTGTCAACGGTACAACAAAGATAAATGTTGCATGCGTTACATTTGGCAAACGTTAATTCACCACATTTTGGAAATCGACATTTTGATCTTGGTTTTTGTTATTGCTTCGTAAATACTGGTAGGTGGATGTTACCAACGGTCCTGACTCTTCTATCCGGAACAGGTTGTACCTTCCTTTGTTTCAGAGGTGGTGTCTCTTCTTCTTCACATTCACTTGTTCCGAATTTCATTCACTTTGTTCAGAAGGTTTTTTAGTTAAAATCAAATATTGAGCAACGGATCATTTGAAATCAAGATAGTCCAAAGTGTCTTTTCACCTCAAGCCTTCTGTACTGGCATTTTGACGATATTCGAGCCAACATGCAGCTACTGCGAAATCGAAAAAGTGGTAGATTGCACGTATTGTCCATTTTTTGGTACGTCCACGCATTGCATATTTTCCAATCACCCTGTCTAGTAAATCAACACCTCCCATTTCAGCATTGTAATCGGCTACAATTGCTGGTTGTTTGATTGTAATGTACTCATTTTCAGTCTTAGACCATCTAATACAGCTACCTGAAGGTTCAATGCCAGAGGAAGAGGAAGCAAAATGCACTGGCCAAGAATCGAACCATTTCGTTAGGATAATCTTTCCATCTTCTCTAACTAACCCATCATGTGAACCACGACCTGATTTTTTCAATTGATTATCATTTAAAAATGCTGCGTTTTTCGGAATCCTAGAAGCCATAATTGTACCAGCTAGAGTTATTTGTTTCGAAGAGAGTAAGTCGATCAACGAAATTGAGGTGAAGTATCGGTCGGTGTAGACTGAAACTCCTATTGGCAGGGTCTCTGTGAGTTTCAGTACCATTCTACCACCTACATCAAGTTTTTCGGGCATTTTCACCAAGCACGAGTCCACAGTCGATCCCTTTCCTTGGTAAAGATAAAAGTCTAATGGGACTCCTTTTGGCGTTGTCATGACGAAATTCATCATTGGGGGTGGGTTTGCCTCTAACAAATTAACGCATTTTAACTTGCCCATGAAATGGTATCATCTGTTCATCTATTGATACATATCGGCACCCTTTTTGTACCGTGTCTAACATTGGCCTTATTTTCCAAAACTTGTCCAAGTTCCTTTCTACTTTGGAAATTTTCTGATCTTCCACAAGTTTTAGGTGCGATGGGAGTTGGAAATACCGATTTCTAGATATGTTGTCTGAAATAATAGGTACTCTTGTGTTTCGCGCCCAATACATCCTAATCCTCGGTAGACCATAAATTCCAATCAACATGGAGGCTCCAAAAAATTTTTGGCAGTTCATATTCGGAAGTTTCAAGGGAACGACCTTTATTAGCAACTTCGCGCATGTTTGTGAAAAGGGCAACGTCTTCGAAAAACTTATCCGAAATATATTTATTTAGGTAGGCAATTGGTTGTTCTAACTCAGTGTCTATGTTTTCTTCTTGAAAATTTAATTGACTTGGTTCAAACTGACGAGTAGGTGACCATTTCTTCTGGTAAACTGGTAGGTAGTGGGCCAGAGGCTCCTCATCCGATGAATCGCTCATGTTGTCTGCGATCTCGATATCATCTGGATCGGGAACCACATTTTCCAAACCAAGATCAACCTCATCCTCATCATCGTCCGAAGAAAGACCATCGAGGTACGACTGATCGAAGTCTAAGTTGAGAGCAATCTCTTCGAGCTCCAACTCGGTCAAAGGCCCTAAAAAAATAATATTTCAAATAAAAGGTAAACTATATTTGTTTCCTCGTGAAAATCCCCAAAATCTGATTTTTACATTGAAATTAAATTTTGTAGTCAGTGAGACCCAAGGTGTCGCCCATGATACGTTAACCGTTCTGTAGTACACGTTCAGCAAATATATATCAATAAAACACCAAAAAAACAATTACTCACTTTCATTTCGCGGTGGAGGCATCATCTTAGCACGTGCACTTGTAAACATAAACAATCGACTGAGTTTTCTTGCCGCCGTACGCAACCAACATCGCATCAAAAAATGAGGCGCATATTTAGCAGGGTATTCTATATGATACAATCGAGTACGTGCGGCTAAATGGGGCTGGAGGCCGAGAATAAAATATAAACCTGAGGTATCATATATGATACCTGGGGTCTGAGGAGGTTAACAGAGCGTTAATTCTTGAAAACGTTTTTGAAGTAGGAGTTGTGCGGTTCGGATAACGGTCCTGATACAAACTTCTAGCCCTCATATGCATTTCCGTTAGCAAGTCCGTATGTAAAACATTTGTCAGCATACTCTGCATTGGTAGAGTTTACCATTCTTTAACAGATAATCACAATGATAATAAATACAATTATTTAATTATGCGTGATCAAGATATTATTTTTGACATGACAGCACAAGGAAAACATTGGAATAAACTTACTAGCCTACTTGATACTTCTATTTTCAAAGAGTTCGCGAATCAATGAGAAGAAGATATGATGCATCAATCAATTTAAATCAAAATATCTCGAAAAACTTTTTAACAAAAAATTAAACCGACGAAAAAATCAACTGAAAAGCAAAAAATAAAATAAACCTTCTTAGTCTAAATGATAATTGAGCTCCTAAACTAATGTAAGTAACTGATTTTGAGTCGGCGCCAAACAAACAATTATCGAAGATCATTATCCATGGAAGAAGTCATCAAAACGCAGCCGTGCATCTCGCTGTCATCATTTTACGCTTCACCTAATTCAATTGCTAGTTTGTTTGGCGCCGACTCAAAATCAGTTACTTACATTAGTTTAGGAGCTCAATTATCATTTAGACTAAGAAGGTTTATTTTATTTTTTGCTTTTCAGTTGATTTTTTCGTCGGTTTAATTTTTTGTTGGAAAGTTTTTATTTTTTACTTTTCAGTTCCGTATTTCGTCGGTTTTTAATTTTTTTTAAATTTTTTTTTTTTTCGATTTTTTGTGGCTAAACTCTACCAATTACTACCTACTTGTTTTTTTATTACTTCCAAAATACTTACTTACCCACCTTACTTCAACTATTACCAGTTAAATAATATGATTATCTACTTTTACTATTTGTTGTAATATAAATTATTTTCGTTGTTCTGGTTAGTTTATTTCATCACTTTGTATATCATTACATCCTCTCATAAAATATTCTGACTTTGACGGATGTGGAACAAGAATAATGTCAGTAGCGATCTGTCATTGTCAACTACGATTGTGTGTGCCAATGTTCACTAGTGAAAAATCAATTATCCCCTATTTCTCCACCCGTAAGCGTGGCTAATTCCTTTCGAAATCCAAATATAAGGTATACCCTATCTATTAAAAAAAGAATCATCCAAATCGAAGAACCCAGTACAAAGTTATGCCTGATAGAATCGGTTAACGGACCAGAATTCAGAGGGTGAGTGATCAATATCCTTCATTTCGCTACCCTTAGGGGTAGATTTCATTTTTAAATCCAAATGGGACCAAATTCGAAGTACACCCTATCCACTGAAGAAAGAATTATCGAAATCGGACGCCTCAGTAAAAAGTTACGCGTGATCATACATAAAAAAATATGATGGAAAAAAAATATACGGGTCGAATAGAGAACCTCCTCCTTTTTGGTTTCGTCGGTTAAAAACGGCTGCTTGTAGCGACTTTTGGAAAGTATACCTTTTTCACGTGAAAATGGCAGAGAAATCCATTTTTCTACTAGAAAATGTGATACATGCATGTACGACAAAGTTGTGACTTCCCAAAAGAGACAAATACCTGTAGGCGGCGCCACCTACAATTAAGGGTCGAACAAAGATCTAATTTGAATTTCTCATGTCAAAAAATCCGCAAATATCAATTCTTGTCCAAATATCGACATTGTTTTGAAAATTATTCACGAAAAACCAAAATAAAAATAAATATTTTCAACACCATGTAATAAAAAATGAAGGCCTTAACTGTGGAATCGTCCTGTGAAATATCGGACAGTTATTACATAATACCCTGTATAACTACAGCAGTTATATTTATTTTCCATATTCCCAATCCGAAGCACAATCAGAAACGACAGAGCTTGAAACTTCTTATCGTGAGAGCGAAATCAACGAATTTGATAATTCGGAGGAAGAATTCGATTACAATTAGTGAATTTTAATATGATTTGCATTGTATATTCTGCACATATATAATAAATGTTTGATATTATCAAATTATAATCAATAAATGGTCGAGCGCGAGCAAGACCGAAATTTGTATTTCTCATTTTGCTGACTGACGTTTTGTTTATGGTTGATATAACTATTGATACCCTCTCAAAAGTTTTGCAGTGTAGTTAACGAATTGCACATTATCTATTTTTTGTATATGCATTAGGGCCGACTGACCAATTCCGTCCTCACATTCAACTGACTGACTGTCACTTTTATTTATTTATACAGGGCTTGTCACGATGAGCGTTAATTAGACGTTTCTGGCAAACCAGACAACGGATCGACCCGAAAATCTCACAGTATGCATAAATTAATATGATCTACATGCCTAATATATTTAAGACGATGCGGCGTTGCCGCTTTTACTATAAAGTAGCGGCTACTTTGATTTTTCAAATAGAACACCCTGTACATAATATCATATTATGATTTCTTTTTGTCACCAACTTCATGTACCATTTCCCTATACCTATCGATTTTTTTCTACCGAATATGTACTTCAATAAACGCTGATAATCTTGAACTCTTTGGTACCAAGACAATCAAATTTTAAATGGAGTGGAGTGATACCATGAGGATCTTCACTTCGAGTCATATTTCAATTTGCCTCATACAGGGTCAAATCAGTCAATTCGAAATTGATATGTACCTTAGAAAAAGTAACAATTTGTATGCATTGAGGTATTGAGTGTCTCTACCGTACAACATTCCAAATTAATATTTTTAATAGTGTGCTTTGGAAAAATGAATGATCCAATTTTGAAACGCCAAACTGTTTCAAACCGAAAATGGCGTGGTTTCCTTGTATTCATCACTTATTTTTGAAATTTAACATTATTTTATATACGTAATATTTCTTTTCGATTTAGTTTTTCAACAGTCTCAAATCAGTCAATTCGAAATTGATATGTACCTTAGAAAAAGTGACAATTCGTATGCATTGAGGTATTGAGTGTCTCTACCGTACAACATTGCAAATTATTATTTTTCAATAGTGTGCTTTGGAAAAATGAATGATCTAATTTTGAAACGTCAAACTTCGTTGGTGTTTTGACTGATTGTGATACCAATTATATGGAAAAATGTCAAGGTTAGGTTACAGTAATGAAGATTTCTTGAATTTTTTATGGTGAGTGCAATGGAATTGCAAGTAGAACATGCCGATATTTCATGAAAGATATCCACAACTTCGGAAGCCGAATAATAATGTGATAAATCGACTACTAGAAAACTGTAAGTTGAATGGAACCTTTCGTCCAAAAATCATTCGTAGAAAGCCTGAAGTGGATGATGATGACAATGGCATAACAGTTTTGGGATTTTTTCAGGCATTTCCAAATGCTTCTCTACACGAGGCAGAAAGGGAGATAGGTATACCCCACGTGACAATTTATCGCATTCTTAATAAGGACAAATGGCATCCCTATAGACTCTACTGTGTCCAACATCTGGAAAGAGACTGATTTGCCTCGTGGAGTGGAATTCTTTGAATGGTTACTTGTCAAGACTCAAGAGGATGAGCATTTCCTTGACAGATGAGGCCAAGTTTACAAAAAATGGAGTTTTCACTAGACACAACAGTCATTATTGGGCGACAGAAAATTCCCATGTCGTTCGCCAGAGGGGTTTTCAAGAAAGATGGCAATTTAATGTATTTTTTGCCATAAAGAATGGGCAATTTTTTATATCGAGTTTTATGATGATAATTTGAATGCAACAAAATATGAAGATTTACTGAGAAATGGAATTCAAATGATTTTGAATAATAGGCCAGGAAGAGAACGTGTATGGTACCAAATGGATGGTGCTCCACCCCATAATTCTCGTTCAGTAAGCGAAGCTCAACTGAAATCTTCGAAGACAGATGGATTGGTAATAATGGACCTTTTCGTTGGCCTCCTAGAACACGAGATGGCAATCCATTAGATTATTTTGTGTGGGGTTTTCATTAAAAATTGGTTTACTCCAACCCAGTTATAACAATGCAAGATATGAAATCGAGAGTTAGAACACATGAAAATATTTTGAAGAGATTACATGTTTGTTTAAGTAGAGGTGGAGATGTGTTCGAACATATTCTGAAATACACTGACAATTGAATTAACTCACTAATTCATGAAATTATTTTCAGTTAGTGTGTCAGCGTTAATAAAACTATTGTTTGAAGAGAAGTTTCATCTGATGGTTGAAGAGTATTTTAATAATTATTTATTCATTGTATTATCTGTGACTGATGAAGTAAAATCGAACGGAATCTGTTGAATTTCAAAAATAAGTGATGAATACAAGGAAACCACGTCAGTTTCTGTTTGAAACAGTTTATCTCGAAAACCGTTCGAAATCGAAATAGGATTAACTGAACAAAGTCAATCTTAAATTGGATATAGAGTTAAAAATATGGAAATATACAGGTGTTCCATTTGAAAAAAATTGACTTCCACTCATTTTTTCTTGTGAACAAAGTATCTGCATTTTTTAAAGACCCTGTATGAGGCAAATAAAAATATGACTCGAAGTTGAGATCCTCATGGTATCACTCCACTCCATTTCGAATTTGATCATCTTAGTACCAGAGAGTTTAAGATTATCAGCGTTTATAAAAGAACAAAATCGAAATTAATTTGTATCTTCTAAAGGGAAATAGTACATGGAGTTGTTGACAAAGTGATAAGAAATCATAATAGGTATGATAATATATACAGGGTGTTCCATTTGAAAAATCAAAGTAGCCGCTACTTTATAATAGAAGCGGCAACGCCGCATCGTCTAAAATTTCAGGTTGATCCGTTTTCTGGTTTGCCAGAAACGTCTAATTAACGCTCATCGTGAAAAGCCCTGTATACAGTATACAATTTGTAAAACGATTTTCAGCCTTATTAAATTCATTCAATCACCTCAGTAGGTACGACAGCTTCGATAGTGTACCTGAGACACCTATTCTTAGTTTCGCTTGACTGACCGCAGTATGTTTGTGTACACAACCACTGTAATAAAGTATAAAAAACTAGGCTTAAAAAATTCAGAGACTTTTTTTGGCTCTGGCTCTCCATATATTATACAGTTTCAAGTTTCTGTATAGAATTCGGAATAATTATCATTTTGTAGTAATTCCCAAGTTATTGGATATCCTATACCGTGAGCGTTTTGAGTATGTCCCAGTATAAAAGCCTTTATTTGGGAAAAACGTTATTAGTAATAAAAAACAAAACACACTTTGATAATTCACCAGTTACAGTTGGATTCATTCATACATTAACAACATAATTATACATTAACAACAAAATTATACATTAACAACAAAATAACTACAATCCCAGTAACTTAAACTAAGTCTCAAACCTGAGGGAATATTTGTTTTATTTCTTGAAAATACCCTCCTGCTCGTTACACACTGAACCTGATAGATTTGATTCGGTTGGAACAGTTACCTCAGAATATTCCCCTAGTATGTTGATTGCAATCCTTTTTTTGTTGGCCTAAGAATTTTTGAGGTAGCCTCCTGCCGCGAAACTTCATTGACAGCCTCCATACATACTTGATTTTTAAAATGTCAGCTCCTGTAACTGCGAGCAAGGATGTAGATGACCGCTGGAAACAATTCCAGCATCGAGGTAAGTCATCAGGCGTATACAAAGGAAAAAATTAAAAAAACTACGAATTATGAAATATCAAAATTAAATTTAGCCATAATATAACAAACGAGCAAGAACTCGTCGTGACTGAGTTTCAGACCACTTCTAGGTGACTTATAAACAAGTAGAATGCCTCAAGACTAAGTTTTAGATAATAAATAATGCATATGTTTACCGAAAACATTTAACGGTGTTTATCTCAAAAACTTAGATCCAAGGGAAATTAAGGCCCAAAGAACATTATATCGATAAGCAGAAAACGTGTCAAAAACAATTTCAGACAATGTATGGGCTACGCGCTCTATTATTTACACCGTAATAGAAATTCATAATGAGAAGAAAACGTAAGGAAAGTTTATATTTAGTTAGATAAATAAAAACATGAAACTTTTAAAAAATTATTGAGATCTCCCTAAAAATCGTGTGCGGTCGGAGGACGAAGATCCTCACGCCTTTTCTTCAACTCCGAATGTAATTCGATATGGGGATCTATCATCACGTAAGAAAAAAGCGTTGCCATCAATCCCATGTACCCACCACTTTGTTTGTCTTTTTCCTCAATATTTTTCCCTTTGACAGTTGACGTTTTCTATTCCATCACATTTAATTGTCATTATACCATACAATACTATACCTATACAGTGCTCGTCTAAAGTCCGTTCCCCCCCTACGAATTTTTGAATCACCTGGTATATCGCAACTAAATTTGGAGGACTAGAATTGAAGATAAAATTCTACTTTTTCATGGAAAATCACAGCTAAAAGTTTCAAAATGGCGGCTGAGCGCCATCTTCAATAATTTTTTCAAATAGAACACTCCGTATATTTTTCAATTTCGAAGTCTGCTCATAATTCTCAACAGTTTTCTCCGATACACTTTACTCCTGAATTCAATTGTTTTCGAAATATTAACGTTTGAAAAGTGACATTTTGGTCATTTCTAACCCAACCAAACACCTATTGTTGCTTTCAATCAAGTTTGCATTGGAAAACATCGTTGTCGCCGTAACATCTTGTTTACTGTCAAACCGAACTGCTAACTGTCAAATAATCTGTTAAGCGCCCAAATCCTTTTATGAAAAGTGTGATCATGGCTCGTAGTTTAGAAGATAAATTTGAAGCAGTTTTGATATTTGGAGAAGCTGGAATTCGGTAATTTGAGAAATTCAGCAATTGTGTAGGCAATTTTTACAAAAGTGTGAATACCAATGGGTTGTATAGTACATTTTCCGTTTTAATAATAAACAAATAATCTACGATGTGGTGTGTTTGCTTGACGTAATGACAAATATTTTCTGTATAAAGAAATATTATTTTCTCCAATGACGACAAAGGTTCTATCCATATTTGTTTAAGAACTAGGAATTTTAATCACAAACATGGTTGTCTTATCTTCTATATCATCTAAATTCATTTTACAAGCTCTTCACGACGACAAGCGCCTGCCAAACCAATAATTGATCAACCTAAAATAAAAATAAATATCTTTGTCATTAGGTAGATATTATCTCCAGCTTCTGATAAGAAGTGATCTAATTCTTCTTAATTCAATACTTTTGATTTTTTTTTGTTTATAGCCAATGGATTTTCTTTTAAGGAAAGCAATAACTTTGTGATAGCGGCCTATATCTATATTATTTTTAATTGGATGAATGGCGACCGTTGAATATGATTTCAATCGTTGGATTTGCGGGAATTCGGTTGAAATGTTGAAGAAAACCAATTTTTCAACATTGATAATAAATATCTAGACAAAAAAAGTGGTGATAACCTAAAGTGCTCTAATGGAGTGTTTCCGGAATTGTATTTTTTACCAAAGGCACACAAAGAAAATATTCCATTACGCCCGATTGTTAGTTCTATTGGATCACCTACATATAAATTAAGTACATTTTCAGATGGCCTCCTGAAACATGCATTCATAAAAGATGATTATTACGTTAAGAATTCATTTGAACTTGTCGATCAGATGAAGGATGTTATCGTACCATATGACTTCATTCTAATATCAATGGATGTAGTTTCCCTATTCACAAACATACCAATAGATCTGGTAGTTAGTCTCATAAATGAAAAATGGCATCTAATCAAACCACACACCACTATTCCGTTAGAGGAATTCATTGCATTGTTCCAGATCGTGACGAGCAACAGCTATTTCAATTTTGATGAAGTCTTTTATAAACAGATTTTTGGCCTGGGAATGGGAAATTGTTTATCACCAATTTGCTCGGATATTGTTATGTCCGACTTACAGAACAAATGTCTAGCTCAATGTGAATTTCCTATCGTCTTTTTCAAAAGATACGTCGATGATATAGTTTTATGTATACAAAAAGAAAACGTCGACAGTGTACTAACAACATTCAACAATTACCACCCCAGACTTCAGTTCACAGTAGAAATAGAAAAAAATGATAGGATCGCTTTTCTGGATGTCCTACTGATTAGGCTGAACAATACAATTATAACTGATTGGTACCATAAGCCATCATACTCTGAATGATTTATTAACTACCACTCCGTTCATCCTATGACACAAAAAATAAACACCATCACTAATCTTAAACACAGAGCTACACACTTAGCACATGATAATTTTAAAAACTACAACCTTGAACTTATTGAAACGATGCAACTCAAGAACTGCTACCCTAAATCCTTGATTAAAAAATTAGTGTATTCTGACAGAACAAATACACAGAAAGAAAAGATACCATTGAACATCAAATATTGCAAATTACCGCACGTGGCAGGTCTAACACCTCAACTTTGCAAGGTTTTAGAAAATGAAAATCTTAAAGTCAGCATGAAATGTGAAAACACAGTCAAAAAACATTTTTCCACGAAACTCAAAACTAAAACACCAAAGAACTCAAATCTAATATTATCTATAAAATACCATGCGCTGAGTGTGAGAAGGTGTATATAGGACAAACGGGGAGGTATCTAAAGCAGAGGCTGACTGAACACATGAGGGATTGTAAAAATATACACAACCCGCTTAAAACTATCAAAAACCCCAGTAGCCTTGCAGAGCACTGTAAATCATCACTTCATACTTTTGACTTCAATTCAGCCAGTATTATAGGACAACAGACGATTTTAAAAAAGAGACTCTTGGACGAAATGATCGAAATAACAAAACATGGAACAAAATGTGTTAACAAAAGGTCCGATATTGAAAACCTACACACTTCATATTTCAATCTAATAGAAAAGACCGAACATTAATCCTAGATCTTTATTGAACGGCTTTTTCCGATTCAAATATTCATTTCTTTCATGAGCCTTTTTTACATTATAAAAACATGATTCACCGACCGTTCAGTTGTTCCTTTGCTTCATGTCTGTGTTGACGTATTTTAGGAACTTGAGTATCTATTTATATTTTATGTCGAAATTATTTATTTTACACTTTTTAAACTCGGAAAGCCATCCTAAATGTAAGTACTCATCATTGTTGTTTTCTGTAATGTGTTCGAAGTGTTTTTAAATATTGTTTTTTTCAACGATGTAATTTTACTTAATTTATTCTGTTTTTACCAAAAAAAAACACATTCTAGAATCTCATTTTAATTGTATGTTCTTGTTTTTGTACTTCAGAGTCTTGAGGATGAAACAATAAAGTTTCGAAACGTCGACAATTTGAAAATTGGTTTTCTTCAACATTTCGACCGAATTCCCGCAAATCCAACGGATGAAATTTTTATTATTATTAATTTTGTTAAATAAAATCGAGTCATTTCTCAAGTGTCTTTTGGGCTTTAAAATTTTATTCCTTTTTTAAAAATTACCAATTCATACCTTCTTTGACTTTACCGGCAATATTCATAAGTAGCCGCTTCAGCAGATTCACTAATCTCATGTGAAATCATTTCAGCCTCACTTTCACTACTCATTTCCATTTTTTGGATTTGAAAAGCGAAGAAACACACACCAATGTTACATGACAAGCGCTGTCATAAAAAAATACAAAGTTCATGTTATTGTCAAAGCCGCCTACATAGATACCCAAAATCGTCCCGAAAGTAACAAGAATCGTCCCGAAAGTAAAGAAATCGTTTCGAAAGTGAAAAAAATCATCCCGAAAATAGTACTTTCGGTGCCATTTGTGTAAAGTGGTACTTTCGATGTAATAAATCATACCGAAAATTGTATTTTCAAGACCGCATTTTTTCTACTCCTCCTACAGAAAATAACGAAATTTGTACAACTCGCCAACTATGTAACTGTCTATTTAAGCACTGTGCGACATAAAACTGTACGATTTAACTTTACCGTAAACAGAGAGCACGATCAACAACCAAATACGGTAGCATCTGTAAAGAAAATCGCACGACGTATAACCAATAAGATAGAGCCTTCAGTAGTTGCCATGGAAACGAATAACAGGCCGCGTCGCCAATAACATGTTGACGTTTTATAATTGTGTCGCGATTTGTTACCAGTTTTTGGATTAACCAAGATCATTTGAAGATAAATCCCTAATAACAAATACAATTTGTTGTGAAAAATGTCCAGTACTAGCGAAGGTGAAATGTGTACACACCCGATATAGTGGAAAAAGCGAAAAATGCTTCGTATAATTTGTTACCAGCAAAGTCTCGCGAAGGATACGAAATAGTTTATCGAAAATTCATGGACTGGAAGCTGAAACACAAAATCAATTCATTTTCAGCAGTGGCCGAGAGCTATGTAGATAATTCTATGAAAAACATGACTGCCAACTCATGAAAAATTACATGTGCCATCAATAATACTTCTACAATAAGAGAAAACAATGGTATTATTTTTGAAAATACAAAAAATCAGACAACCAACCCGCCCTCTCTTGTTTATGTTAAAGTTGAAATTAATAATTATTACAATCAAAAGTAAACTATACTGAGTAATATAGTAACTTATTATAGTTGAATTAATTACCTTTGAAGTAATTTAATTGATTGATTTGTTGAAAATATAAACAGGATGTTCATATTTATTGAATGAATGTGGTTTTTTGTGGAGGAACAACGTTTCTTGACATGATTTTTGGGTAACCTTCCACAGTCTGAAAATGAAAATATATAGTCCCCGAAACGTCAAGCAAAAAACTATACAGAGAAGTATCTTTTGAATTTTTTAAAAATTTTTTTGATAGGCAAATTCAGAAAACGGCAAGTTATTGACAAATTGAATCATTTTTCCATAGGAAATATAATTTGGTGAACGCAACAACTTATCAGGAGTGAACTCAATCAGTTTGCCCTTTCTACACTTGTATAGATTTTCCTGATTATATTTTCATTTTCATGACTGTGGAAGGTTACCCAAAAAATCATGTCAAGAAAGGATGTTCATAAAATCAGATGTGGAATCATCTGCGACTGAAAGATAAACTTTAGTCACTATCTTCCATCGTCAAGATAACCTCTTGTAGTTCATAAGGAACATTCTCAATTGAATATTGATAGAAATATTTTTCAGATGAAATCCATGAAAATGAAGTGTTTTTTGGAATTTAACAGAAAACATCATTTCGGTTAAAGCTGGATTTTGATCTCTGAAGATTAGAAGGTTCTAATCTTGAAAAGAATTGAAATTGAGTTTGCATTTCATCAGATTATTTGATTTTCTATTCCAGTTTGAGAACTATAAATGTGATAAAGAAGAATGTTTTCAAAGAAATCATTACTGAAATCATTGTAACATTAGAACTGCATTCCTATTTCAATAATTTGTACGATTGCATTACTCTTCATCGAGATCAGAATAAACAATTTTAGCACTATTTGTAAGATGGAAAAGTTAGAATCATTTTTTTTGAGACACTTAAATTCAGTGTTTTCGATATTAATCGTCATGGTATAGATGATTTGTTTTATATTTTCAACAAATCAATCTATCATACCCCATTGGACAGTTTTAATGTCAGAAAACACTAATTTCAAAGTGTCTCCAAAAGAAATGATTCTAACTTTTCCATCTTTGCAAAGTGAGATTGCTTCTTGAAAATGTGTTTCCCATTTCTTCCGGTCTTCCTGATGATCGTGGAAGCGTGAAATAGATTTTCGTCGACAAAAATGTATTGAAGACCTAGTGAATGCGATGTCTCTCCTGTCAATGTTACGAATGATTTCTGGTTAGTACTCTCTTTCGGAAAAACATTCTTCTTTGCCTCATTCGTCTTTATGATTTCCCTAATTAAGACTGGAATAGAAAATCAAATAACTATCTGAATGAAAATGCAAATTTTCAATTTCAGATTCTTTCTTTTTAGTTAGGGCCTTCTCAGAATATCTATCAGATGTAGTCCAATGTCCAGCGTGGCTTTATCCGGGGAAGTAGTTGTTTTCTGTTAGACATTCACAAAAAATAACTTCATTTTAATCGTGGATTTTTCAATTCACAGAAAAATATTTCTATCAATATTCAATTGAGAATGTTTCCCTTTTCAACATTAATTGATTGATTAAACATATTTTCACTTAATGGAATACTAATTTTTTATGGAAATGAATGCGGTCGTAGAAAAAGTATAGTACACAACTCGAGTTGTAAGACAATTACGCACTACTAGAATTACGCACTCGCCGCTTTGCGGCTCGCGCGTAACTTTTTCTAGTCGTGCGTAATATGCTTCTTACAACTCTTTTTATGTAATATACTATTACCGCACTAGAGCAGAAAACTACTTTTTTCCAGACGACAAATCATTAAAAAAAGTGCACTTTTCTACATACTCGTTGGGAAACATATTTTATTGGTTATGCCACGTGCACACAGCTCCACTTCCAATTTTACATTATGATTGGTTTCAAGGCAACTTTTGTTTTTTTTTATGTTTCGATATTTTATTATACCTCATATTTCCATTATTATTATTGTTTCAAAAGTTTGTTATGATATTGGTAGTTCTAGCACTCAGAAAATTTTCACTCCCTCAGTAATACTGTGATTAGAAAAGTAACATTCTAAATCTTTTATTATGGTTCGAATCAGAATTTGTTCCAACTCAATGGGAACCCTGATTTCCTGGTTCATATCAATATCGGCGAACTATAGGTCTTTTGATAAAGCTTCATGAGCTCCACAACTTTTACTTGGAAAGTTTTCCTCTGGAATGAATACAAAAAAACGCTGTAAATTACAATTCATGAGAATTAATAATTTTTGTTTACTGTGTATGCTCCTTTTCGATCAATCAATCTATTCATTGATCCTTGATTAATTTGGCAATTTCCAGTTTATCATTATCATTATAATTATTGAATTTTCCTCTTCTGAAAATATATATTTCAAGAGTACTCTGAGAATAATTGAATCTGAATTTTCCAGGTGACATGGGAAATCAGCACGTGAAACCGGAAGAAAAACTAAAATATATTAATGGAGAAGTCAGTGCTTTCAGGGAAAGTATTCGACAACAGAAGAAAGGGACATCCAAAGCAACACAGGATGCTCAGTACCAATATTTGGTGAAGTTTTCCAAAGAGGTCAGTTCTCTGAAAGGGAGAGTGAAAGAAAAAAATTTGAAGCGCACCCAAGAAAATATTTCCCGCACTGTAACGGAAGTTCTTTCCAAGCCGGTACAAGAGAGAGAATCAAATTTGGACTCAGGGGCTGTTGAAACTGATTCTTTCGTCGGAGTTCCCATGAACAAGAGGCACTCTTCCACCAGAAGTATCACAGAAATACCGACTAAGAAACCTAAAAGCAGCCAAGTTACAATGTCCAAACACGTGAGCACTCTACAAGACATTGAAATGAAATTCAAATCTCTGAAACCCCAAATAAAGACTGCAATTGATAACAAAGAAAGCACACAACTGAGATTTCACAAAAAAACCATCGAAGTACTTGCTACGGACCTTGAAATGATCGAAATATACGATGACACACCTATTGGAGACAGAAAAGAAAAACTAGTGTCCGCTCTCACTTCACAATACCAAAAAATCAACTCCGCTATGAAAGAGACAGAGAAATAAAGACGTAGACTACCTCGTCAACCAACGAAACAATACTTTGATGCGGAATTTGGAGGAAATCAGAAGAGAGTTGGGAAAAACGGATGCTGCCTTGAAGGAAGCGGTCAAAAACGATGCTATCAACTCGATAAATACAGCCAAAGAAAACTTGGTGAAGATCAACCAAAAATTATCATCGATAGAAGTTAATGACGAGAATGCCAAGCAAATCAAAATGCAAATGATTGATCAGATTACTTGGCTCTTCAAATATATCAATGAATCAACGACGAAAGGCAGTCAATCTGATCTAACGAAAGCACAAGACAACTATGAGGATCTCATAAAGAAAATAGCAAGAGGAAAAAACAAAAACAAAGGAGATATCCAAATCAAACTCGAAAGTCTTCATACTTTCATCAATACCATCGAAGAGAAAGATGAAAGTGATGCGAAGAAAAAGAAGCAGCTTCTGAATAACATCAACGACTCGTTTTCTTCCCTGTGTGAAATTGGGAAGAAAGAACCGGATGTCGTGAATGGAGAACAAAAACAAACAGCTCCCAGAACAGCCGTTGATGTCCTAAAGAGGTGAATCAATTCTGTAAATCTATGGAGAAATCAATGAAGCAAATAAAGTTCTCTGATAGCGAACTCAATGAATTGGTGAGAAGTTTAGAGAATTTGATGCATACCATCAAATCAACCAGGAGGAACATTTCTGCTGATAGACCAAAACTGAGCAAGAAGCAGAATCATTCTGTACCTGATTTAACAAAGCTTTATTGCATTCGGGATGAATTTAAAAGCCATTCGAGTCCGAATACGCCCGAGGGTATGAGAAAAACTGGGAACTATTTTGATCCGAATATACCACGAGTGGAATCTATCAATGATGGATCTCCAGAATTGAGAAATGGTATGAGTTCCAAGCGAAATGATAACTGCTTCTCCGCCGTAGATCAAATCAGGACACAAGTCAACTATATAAAAGAAAAAATAAATGATATCGAAGATAAAAGTATTGTAATGAACAAACTCACAACTTTCAGGAAAACCCTCCAGTCATATTTCAACCACAGTAACCAAACTATTGCAAATAATGCAAGATTAGTATCAGCAGATATTCAAGATTTATCGAAAAATATTTACGATATTCAGGAACTGACCCAGATATATTCGCATGGAAAAATAGAAACTATACATGACAGTTATGAACACATGAAAAAAGTCGTGGACGAATTTTTCGATAAAAGAGGGAGTGATTCTTATGAAATAATAAAAAGACAGTTATTGACGTGTGAAGAAAGTTTGAGTCACAATGACAAAATCACTGAAGGTCAGAAAGACGAAATGATAAGGAAGCTCCAAACTCTTTCGGGAATTTTTGAAAAAAAAGCAGACATCACTGAAACTCTGAATTCCTTGAAGGAAAAAGTTAAGAGATTCTCAGGAGCATATAAGGGGGTACTTTACAATAAAATAGAGAAAGACATTAACAAAATTATAATTGACATAAGTGAGCATATTGAGAATAGAGAAATAACGGACGAAATCATGATTCAAGCAGAAAAACACCTGAAGATATTGGAAAATCGAGCAACAAGAGATCAGAGTTTCAGGAAAACTGATAGTGGGTCACCAAATCTAGACGACAAAAAATTGGTGAAAATGAGGAAAGAACTTGAAAATATTAGGAATGAATTCGAAACATTTTCTACTAACGATGTCGATTCATTCACACATCTGAAATCTCGCTTAGATCTCGTTACCCTTGAATTAGATCAACTGAAAAATCTGAATGAGAATGAACAGCAAATGAAGATATTTATCCAGAATGAAATCGAAGCTCTGAAAATTATTGTTGACGCAAAAATATCTACAGCTAAGGAAGGGCGTAGCCTCCTGATATTGAAAGGGCACGATAATAATGAGGATAAAGTCAAAAACAAAATAGACACAATTGAAGAAAATCTCAATCTGCTGAAATCTGAAATTGAACAGTTTGTAGGAACAACGTCCGATAATAAATTCTATGAATTAGAGGAACATGCCATTAGACTCCTTTTGAAGATAAACGACATGATTGATATTGCTGAAGGAAGTGAGCTTCATAAAAGGAAAGCACAACTCCTGGAGGAGACTCAGAAATATAGCGAAATGTTGAATAAAAGAGCAAATGAAACTGAAACACTTATACATTTTGAGAGGAGTATACGTGATATCGAGAATAATTTCGACCACTATGTGAAATCCACGGAGGATCTAGAAAAGTTGGCTGATCATATCAAAATCGTTCAGGAAGATCTGGAGAGAACTAATTTCAATAGAAATTTGGGGGAGAGAAAACAAAGTTGTGTCGAACAGATAAATAATGTAGTCAGAAGAATAAGTACTGTAGTTGGTGAAGAGGAAGGAAATAAATCTTTCATTGGTCGAACACAAGAAATTTCCTCAAGAAAGTCGGCCGGCATATCCAGCGAAGAAAAGGAGCTTCAGTCAGTGAGAGCTCATAGTAAAACAGCAGATACATCTGCAAAAAAACAGGAAGTTAGTGATCAGTCCATACTGTTGAGAATAATCAAGAATGAAATGAGTAAAACTGAAAAAAGTTCCGAGCGTTCATCTACAAGCTATCAGTACCAAGAAAAATCAACAACAGAAAAAATGCATAGTAGGAGTTCTTTCAGAAATGAGGAGCAAAGTGGAGTAGTAGATAAATCCATTATATCGAAAAAAGTCTCAAAGATGCCAAAGATAATTATATAGGTAGCACATCCTTTCTGGAGGATGTCAGGAAAAATGGAAATAAAAAACTACGCAAAGAAACTGACACATCGATAACCACATTCGATGACATAGAGGATGAGATCGCAAAACTGACCGCTAAAATTTCTACGTTCGACAACAAAGATACAAGTGAAGAGTATCAGCAACTCGAAGACAACATACTGAAACTGAATGTTCGACTGAATTTACAGAATATTGGGAAGAATGATCCTTTATACGAAAGAAAGCTCGAACTGGAAAAGAAGGTATCCAAATGTTTGGATTATTTGGATAAACATATGCAAGCCTTAGAAATGATTAGTGGTATAGATATTGAGTTGAAAAAGTTGGAACGCGTCATGGAGAAAAGCACCACGGAGGAAGAGAATGACATTTTAGATGAGAAACTGATTCAACTTCAAGTGAAACTGGGAAGGATTCCTTTGGATGATGAGCCCAACCGAAGGAAGATGCAGTGTACAGAGAGGATTCAGAGATGTATGAGAAACCTTGGGGAAGGGAGAAAGAGTAGAGACCATTATAAAGATACAGCTGTATAATACCTGAACACTTTTGTGACATATTTTTATTTTTGGTGATAATAAAAATTGTTGGTCAATTGAGTTAATTGAAAAAACTTATACATTTTCAGTGATGATAGAGCATTTTTCCGCGAGAAAACTCGCAAATCTCGACAATTCACTTTCTTATTATGAACTGGCTCGAAATTGTTATTTTTTGTATGAAAAAACATTCAAGGGTTATTTAAATGTTCATTGCATGTTAACGTATGAGATATAGTTTGAAAAAACAGTCATAGAGTGGTTCAAATAATTTTTTTTAAGGAATACATTTATATTTTGTGCAGAAAATTTATTTGTAAAATAGTACCAACGGGCTTTTGACTGTTAAGTCATCATCGGTGCCTACTCGTCAGGTAGCACTGATGATTAGTCAACAGTCAAATGCGCTTTGCTATGATTAAATAAATAAATTTTCTGCATGAAATACAATATTTTTTCTTCGATTATATCGATACGTGCACACAGCTAGACCTTTCACTCAAAATACTATTTCACTTATGAATATGGAGGTCATTCTCTATCCTTTGATTTATGATCCACCCCAAGGCATCCTTGAAGTTTTGATAGTAAGATGATTTTTTTATTCATTTCCTTAACCAGTTCATCGTACTTTTCACAGAAGAACCGAGTTTGTAAGAACTCCGCTAAGTAGAAGCATTCTCAAGGTGAAATTGTAATTTTTTTACCATATGTCACGTCTGCAGTTTTGATTATCAGATGGCAAATTACTGTTTTTTTCATTTTTGGAAGTATTGTTACGGAATAACTGAGGTCCCTGACTATTACAATTACCAAAATAATTATCGTTCGTGTATTTCACTTCATTATTACGACACAACACTGTACTCACAATTGAATAAATCAATTACAGTTCAACACAGAAATATTGGGCACGACACTGTATCTGAACCAATCTTTCCTCGTAACTGTACTAGACTTGAATGAATGAATCCAAGCGGCGTGCGGCTTGTTTCATAGTCAACAGACAAGTTTAGAATTCACTAGACTGTCGTTTCCTGAATCATCTGGAACTTCTTGAAACTGCAGTCGGTTTGGTTGAAAAGTCCGGTAACATCAACCCGTCGACATTCGTCGTAAACAAGGGAACATGGCGTAGTGGATTCATAACAATAGTTTATAGTATTTTTCGGAAGCCCCGACTTTGTGAGAACTTGCTGAGTGGGAAAGCATTTTCTACGTAGAAATATATATTTTCCACCATACGCCATCACTGCATGTTTGATCATTAAACTGGATTTATAGTTAGACGGACTGTAAATGTAGACGCACTGCAAAAAGATCAACTATAGAATGTATATACTCTTGTTTATATATGAACGTGAACGGATGACGATGACGTTGGCCAACTTTCATCTGTTACAGTGCGTTTCTTGCGTCAGGCCAATCAAAAGAAAGAATTATGTGTGATATTTTTCACAAGACCCAATAATTCATTGGATACTGGAACAGTCATTCGCGTATACTTATTATTATTTCATCTGGATCAGCCGTCTTCATCTTCAAAAAATAATTGTTATATAATAATAATAAAGTGTCTTTATTTAGGCAGAGTTCAATCAGTGACTGCTCTTACACTGTATTATTAGTGTATTATTCACTTCCTGAAAATATACAATATTCCATACTAATACTGGAATAAGTAACAAAAAAAGAAAAAAAAACTTAATAAAAATACATTTTTCAAGATATTAATTTGAAGTATAAAAATGGATTTATTTATGAAAGTAAAACGAAAATACATACAAAACGAATAGTAAAAATAGAGGGTCTCACTCAAACAGGTACTTTTTTTATATATTTTAGAAAACTGCTAGCGATTTACGCTTGATATGACTGGGGATTGAATTAGAGAGCGAGGGAGCAGCCTAAGTAAATGATTTTTTGAAAAAAGTTGTCGAGTGCGGGGTTATGTCGAAGAGGTGCGTGTGTCTCAGGTTTCGATTATGAAAGGAAGGTATCTGCCTCAGACATTTTTTAAGATAACTAGGTACAGAAGTGGTCATGATTTTGTGGGTTTGACAAGCTAAGTGATGTTTTCTTCTCATATCCATTTTCAACCATTTCAAAGATTCAATTTTCGCGGAAACGTGTTCTCTTCTTGTCAGATTGATAATGAACCTGATGCAGCAATTCTGAACCTTCTGTATTTTTTTAGTATAGATCTGTGTCCATAAACGACAACTCCGTATATAATTAAAATGGGATAAAACTAACGATTCACAAAGAAGAACTCTAAGTTATCTGCTCAAAGTATCACGGTCCAGGGATAGTCTTTTCGGTGCACAATAGTTTTTTTTGAATGTTCACATGTGAGTTGAAATTTAGTGTTTGGTCAAAAATAAAACCCAAACTTTTTGCTCAATTTTGGAGCTCCAGGCTTTGTCCTTGAACCAAGATTGTAGAGGTTTCCTCAACCATTCGTCTATTATTGTCGCCCCCGAAGATAATAGCACATGATTTTGTGGCATTAACACACAAGCAAATTTTTTGCGAAAATAAGGTGATTCGTTAGCATCAAAACTCAGATACAACTGCGTTTTGTCCGCATAAACATATGATTGACAGGATGTCATTACTTTCTTAAAATCTGCTGAGTATAAAATGGAAAGGAGGGGTCCTAAAATAGACCCCTGCGGTACACCAGAATCTAGAGTTCGCGATTCTGAAGAATTTCCGTTCAATACAGCTGCTTGTTTTCGGTTTGCGAAGTATGAAGGCATTGACTTGAGCGACAGTAGAGTCAGTCCATAATATTCCATTTACGCCATAATCCGTTAGTGACTCATCTTATCATAAATGCCTTAGCATAACGAGTGCAAAGACTTTGCCTTTGTCATGAGAAGCTATTATGTCATTCATTATTTTCGTCACTGCACTCGTGGTGCTGTGGCCTACTCTAAAGTCTGATTGGTTCATCAGAACTACATATGTTCATTGTCATAATAACCTCACAGCAACTGCTCTTAAGTTCCACTCAACGACACATACAATTTATTAACATACAAACCACAGTACAACTTCATCTCGAAAATTCTTTATTGCACTCTCGTTATGTCTACTACACAACGTCATAGCGACGCCTGAAGGTCATAAAACGCACATTACCTTTTTGGTTTTAAAACATACAAATACGTGGTCTTTGAGACGGTATAAGAAGTCATTATGTTAATTTTATGACTCTGTGCTACTTGGGTTGATTCCCTCTACTTGAGAACTAAGGAAAATCCATTTGATGCAAGGCAGGAAATCGCAGACAAGGAACCATTTTTTATTTCTCGTGCAGTGTGGTTGCAGCTTCGCAAAGGCGATAGCAAGTTTTACTATAAGACAAGTTTCGTAGACGAGACCTTCAAAGCTATAGAATTTAAAACAAATCAGAGAGAAAGGGCTGCGATATAAAAATTGAGAGGAATCTAGAGGAAGATAAGTAATGAGAAATGCAGAGATCTCATTAATTTAGTGCAGTGGGTCCCTGAAGAGTGTAGAGCCTTCTTTGAAAGCCTTCCACATGGGAAGAAGGAGGGAAACTTTCCTGAGGATGACTCAACGGCTCTGAAATCTGTTTACTAAATTTGTAGACAGATGGTTTTTGATGTTCATGAAGAATTGTAAATGATTGCTTATGTAGTTCTGTTTACTTTAAACGACATGATAATCATTTTTTATATCTTATTATTAGTACTATGTAAGTCTCAAAGAAGTTTTTGATATAGAACCATAATAGCGTGAGTCCACTCCTGCCTAATTGAACAACAATAATTATATCTATTATAAATTATTCACATAAAAAATATAAAAGAATGGATAAGCTACATCCCCTTTCAATGTTATCGATCAATTTTAAGATGCTATTTCTTAGCGATGAAATTATTATTTTCACTTTTATTGGTCTCCTAGAAAGATGGTGGAATGTGACTTACGTCTGTCTGGTTCTGATACAGTTATTACACAGTGCCTTTTGAATGATTGTTTCAGGCAGTAATTTCAGAGTTGCAAATTTAGGAAAAAGTTATATTTACCTTAAATAATTAAGTTATTCAGTATATTTATCCGGATCATTTGTTTCAACTTTTTTCTCACCTGATACTAGATTTTTTCATCTTTTCTGTCATACTAATCAAAACAAAAACTATGTGATTAGTTTCATTTATTTGTTGGTTATGTCAAGTGTAACAGATAAATGCTGTGTTGGCAAACCAACATTTCCACAAACTTCCTTGAAATCCCCTCCATTCATGGGGAAAATAGAACAAGTTCCATTCATTTTCAACAGAATAGTCTCGCGCGCATGCATATTTGTTTTGAATTTCAGCCACCTGCAGTCAGGCAGGCAAAAATCACGAAAAAGGCATAAGGGTTCATATTGTAAATTTTAAGGATTTCATCTCATTTTTCTGGGAACCGTTCTGTGCGGGATCTTGTTCGTGGAATCTTTGGTAATTTGACGGAAATAATTACCTTAGAAACCTTAGAAAACTTAAAGCACGACGCCACTGTACCTCGGGCAAAGTTCGGGAATCGCGGCTGCCAAGTTCACATCACTGCATTGAAAGCATATTTTTTTTCTTATTCATAAAAACAAAAATGTCAGCGAGAACTGATACTCCTGACAGACTACCGCTGACATCTTATTGACTTTTATTGATAGTAACATTGTCTAAAGATACCTACATAGTCAGTCACCCAAACGGCGAAAATTGGATACAAAGGGGGGTCCATTCATAGATGGCGTTAGTCGAATAATCCCAAAAAATTATATATCCGAGTGAGACGGAACAAATTCAGGTGGGTGTGCCTTAGAGCGACCTGACTTTGAGGGGTTAAAATGGAATAGAGACAATATTTTGTGTTTCTGCTTCCTACTATGCCATTTCCATTTATTTACTTATTTGATTTTGAAATCATCGATACTGAAATTTGATTATTTTTGTGGTATTCTATTATTAAGTGGTCGTCGCTCTTATTTGTGTGAACTGTTGTAGTGTAAAACTTTCATGAGACAAATAACATTACATTTGTGAGGAAAATTGGAAATGAAATATCGAAATATGAAGGTAAGAAAGAAATATTCATTTCTTTGAGATATTGGGGAATTACTGTACCTAAATGCCTTTAGAGAGTTATATTACGGAAATGATTATGAATATCGGATATATCCCTAAAAATACAGGGATGTCCTAGGTATGTCCTTTTTATGTACCGCGGTACAAGGGCATGAATGGGACATCCAGGGGATGTCCCGCAGAAGTTGTCCAGAGGACATCCCATCTGGTATATCCATAGGTTGTCCCATTCATGTCCCTGTTATTTCGGATATCCATTATCATTTATATGAATCGTCAAAACTCATCAAAATGTTCGTTGAAAATTCAAAGTTGATATTTTATTTTGGAAATGTTTGTTTTTCTTCTGGAAAATAATTATAAAGAAAATGGAAATATATCTCAGAAATGTATGGAAGTGACCATTTCGTAAGCAGAAAATTATTTATGCATAAATCTAAATTATCAACAATGATACAAATTATACACAAATCCCAAACACAATTGCACTTCGGTTTCTGTGGTTTTGTTCTTTTTGGCTTTGGCAACATTGTTTGAATTCTTTGGTGATCTGTCATGTCAAAAATGTTAACCTCACTTCGCATAATGTGCAAGTTCCTAACTTTTCGTTGTTCGATGTAAAAAGATTAGAGGCATCCTTATTGTGTTTGACGATTTTTGTGAGCAATTGAAACATTTTATCAGTTATAGTGTTGTGTACATCATAGTTGAAAAATTGGAATAATAAGTTCAGTTAAAGGTTGGTAAAACAATAATCAAAATATTGAATGTATTCTTTTGGATCAAAGACTTGAATATTATAGTATATTCATTAATTTATTATAGGTACACATTAATATAATGGATCGTATGAGGAAGGTATCCTTAAGGCTTGAGAGAAAAAATACACTGAGTGAATATAAAAGGGCAGGAAAACTTGGAAGAGAAAATGAAGAATCTTGAGATGCTTGTAGTGGGCCTTCTACTAGTCGATTGATTCCATAAATGATGATAATCATATAATAATATTTTCTATAAGTTCAGATAAAATTCCTGCAGTTGATCAATGTGATTCAAGTTCTGAAAAGTTGTCTGATTGTTCTTGCCTTGGAGAATTTAGCCCTCCATCAAGAGAAGACCTAGTTCAAAATTATCATGTTGAGAACTTTCATGAAAATATGTAAACATAAATTCAAAGGTAACTAAATGGGCCTCGAAACACAATATAACACATGCAGTAATAATACTCTGTGAGTATTTTTTCTATTATCGTAAATCCTAAAAGAGCTATAATATGATATCTGTATTAGTATTTTTTTCATTATCAATTCCATTCCACCTGCAATAATATCTTCGTTATAGGATATTCTGAAGCCATTGGCAATAAAAAAACAGATTGAGGGGCTTTGCAGAAGTTTTTCAGGAGAACCAAGGAGATGAGCCACAGAGAAAAATATAATGCAATGCCTGCAATAATGCAACACTCTGATATGTGTACAATTTTCAACTGATTCCCTAGTCTTTTTCTGTTTATTTGTCATATGAATTTATATATAGGATGAGTTTTTGCTTGTCGTTTTTTTATCATATTTTAACACAAAATGACATATTTATTTTCTGAATTAAACCCGTTTTGTGTTGAAAATCTATGGATTAATTTTTTTTCATATTTTCCATTAAATTCTTCAAATTAAATGAATGAAAGAAAAGTACATTCGACGACGTCCAGGGGATGTACCATATATCACAGGGGTGTCCCTGGGACATCCCTAAGATGTCCCTTTGATGTCCATTGTCGGGACTTGGTACATCCCTGAGACATACCAAAAAGACATCCCTTGGATGTCC
The DNA here is from genome assembly GCA_018342105.1 of Gonioctena quinquepunctata. Taxonomy (NCBI): domain Eukaryota; kingdom Metazoa; phylum Arthropoda; class Insecta; order Coleoptera; family Chrysomelidae; genus Gonioctena; species Gonioctena quinquepunctata. The sequence goes on from JAFIRS010000829.1 coordinate 383,688, forward strand.
TCTTCGGTGGAAAGTATATGTCCCTGGGACTTCCCTTGCATGTACTATGTCCCGACAAAGGATATCCCAGGGACGTCCTGGTATCAAATGAAGGACGTCCCTGGGATGTACAGGGGATGTACTTGTGTTGTTAGGGATTAAGTAGCAGAAATAGCAGATATAACGAGAAGTAAGGAAATATATAAATCAATAGATTCAAAAGACCAAATTGTACTTGTTCAAAACTGCATTAATGAAAATCTTATATATTCAATGAGTTTCCTAGCTTTGGAAATTCTCTTTATCCTAAGATAATATTGACTGAGTGATATAAAACATTTTCTTTCTGAATAAGTTGATACCTGTCGTTGGACCAGATGACAAGCCAATGGCTTCTTGAGATAAGGCCCAGTAATGAATGAATCAAATAGTTATTGCAATAAATCTACCGTGTAAGCTGCTCAAAAGATCAATAAACCATTTAAAATTATATTCTGAGAATACAATCTTTATTGGTGTCCACCCAACCGAAATTAACTTTTGATAGTTTCCCTACTTCCTAATTTTTCTTGTGGAGTGTCTAGTGCATATTATATCACAACTTTTTGTAGATGAATAACTCATTATTTTTTACAATTGTTTTTCAGATATTTGGGCATAAATGTGCCTGCCAAATTGTGAGCTTTCAACTCAAAATAATCCTTCGTTCAGATTCTCCCATTTTCCACTTAAAGATATCGCTAGATGTAAAGATTGGACAGTACACTCAGGTATTATTTCTCCAATGATGATTTATTACATGTCCAACGTTTCGACTGAGACCACAGTCTTCTTCGGAGATTTTTTGGGGCTGGAAGTTATATTAAAATACAACAATGCAATGTGTTTGTTCTTGTTCATCATTTTTTTTAACATGTTTCAACTCTATTTTTCAATAACTTTTAGCCCAAAAAAATCCCCGAAGAAGACTGTAGTCACAGTCGAAACATTGGACATGTAATTAAATCATCATTTGAAAAAAGATCATTGCCGATACTAACCAACCAACAAGAAATTTAATTTTATATATAATTCAAACCAATCGTGAATAGGCGTGTGCCCATTTATTCCCGTTGGAAGAGTAAGAGCCTATTAGGCTACACTTGACAATTCGTGTGAAAGGAGATCCAAAGATATAGGATATAAGTGCACTTTTTTATGATTTGTCGTGTGGAAAGAAAAACTTTTGCGCTCTAGTGCGGTGAAGTAATTTTCCTTACGATTTTAAAATACTCAGAATTATTCAAACGAATATGCATATTTTGTGCCCATATCACGTCACTATGTGTGGACTCCCTACTGATAACAGAACAAAACGGTGGTACCCAAGTTCTTAGACAATTTATTTTTTCGGTGAAACCATTGTAGTTGTCTTGTATTGCTCATACGTAGATACTTGAATGACACTGCAATACTCTGATGTGTCATTGGAACAAAATGTCTAATAAACTGAGCTCAAAAAGGTATATGCGAGTGTTTTTGCAAATTTCATTTTGATCGTTCGAATCATATTGGTCCAAAGATATTGTGAAAATTTTGTAAGATTTAGTTAGTTTCTTTGACTTTTGCGTATAACTTTTTGAATTGGTTGACAGTAGCGAATGACAATTTCATCCACGGACGTTCATTCTACGAGTACATTCTCTCGTTACCATAGAATCGGGTACATAAGTAGCGATTGTTAACTTCAATAAAACCAGAATTGCGGTACCCTAAAGTTATATTCAAATGTAATCTCCAATTTGATATGAAAAATGAAGAATTCAGAAGATTCATTAAGTGACATTCCATAAAAAATCAGGAAATCGATAAATTCTTATCTGATGCTCCGGACAACGACTTTCTCTTGATGCGCGCCGTAAAAAAAAATTGCTGTCACTCATCATCGGCATTTTTTTATCTTCTTAAAATCAGGAAAATGCACTGAACAATGTGTAGGAATTAATACTTCCGGCCAAATGCCATCAAACATTGCTATGTACTTGGGCCTCCCAAATCCTGAGAATTACAACGGTCATTGTTTCCGGCGGTCGTCATAATGTTGGCCGACGCTGGGGCCAACATCACCAACATGGTGGATGGAAATCTACGTCTGTGGCAGAATCACACATCGACAATTCGCTCGAAAATAAGAAGAAGATTGCTCATCATATTCTAAAAAATCGTTCAAACACTCCAATACCAAACTCCAGGTCCCCATCGACATCAGTTTCTCGCGAAACAGCATCCTTACCTGTCGATTACTAATCGGAAATTCAACAAGCTTTCTTTCATGACACATCTAAGGAGGCCGATCGTTGTTAACTTTGCATAATCCTACCACTTGTAGATTCAATTTCATTATTATTCATAATTAGTTTAAATTGAAAATTAATAAAAATTATATTAGGAATTCTTTCTTTATTATAAAAATTTTATATATGATATATTATACTCATAGGAAAAATGTTGTACCTACCTGCTACCCACCCTATCAAAAATAATTGAGAAACTAGTAAACATTTGAATGACATCTATTTCAATGAATACATTAGCGACAATTAGTTTGGCTTCCAATCATCAGAAATCACAAATGATGCCATCTTTGCCTTTCTGGAAAACCTTTACCTGTAACTAAATAATCGAGAGGTAGCAGCGGCAGTGTTTTGGGACTTATCAAAGGCCTTCGACTGTGTAAACCATGAAATACTGCTGCAGAACCTTGAAATCTACTGATTCAGGGATACTGCACTATCTTGGTTCAAATCTTACCTATCCGAACATCGCCACAATGTGCTACTCCAAAAAAGATGTCAATAACTCTGGTGTCCCAAAGGCTCCGTTCTTGCCCCAATCTTATTCTTGCTTTATGTCAATGATTTAAACCATCTAGACATACAGAGTAAATTCACCATGTTCGCTGATGACACCACAATTCCCCGGCACAACAAATCAACCAGTAATCTGTCTGACCAAATTAATGCTGATATTAATAGGGTGAAGAAATGGTGTGACTCTAATCTCCTATCACTCATTGTAAAAAACATCTCTCATTTAAGTGTGACATTGAGGAAATACATTTGGGGAGCAACGAACAAATAATTACCAATATTACACAAAATGAGTTTCTGGGGTTACACATTGATAAAAGCTAGGTTTTAAAAATCATGTCAGGAACTTATGCAGGCGGTTAGCCTCAGGCTACTACGCTGTACGCTTTACATCTAATGAATTAGATACTGCTAATGCAAAAATGGTTTATTTTTCATGAGTGGAGTCTCATCTCTGTTATGGCATCTGCTTCTGGGGCGTATGTTCGCAAAATGGTCATTCTATAGAAAAAGGCCATTAGATATGCATGCAAAGCCAAACATCGTGATTGCTGTCAACCACTGTTTATACAGCAACATATTTTAACTTTTGCATGCCTTTTCATTTTAGAAACAGTGTGTCGAATACACAAGAAATTCAAAAGAGCAGAAGATTGTACAATCACCTTCGTATTCCAATAAAAGAAACACACAGTGAAGCTTAATTCAGGAGAGAAGTGGCCAAGCTTTTAGCTGCGAAGGCCTATTATTCTACGAAGGAATTCTACGAAGATTCATTCAAAATAAGTTTTACAATTTTCAGTAATTGTGAGCGAACTGTAATGTGAACTCATATATAACATCTCACTTACAATATCTTTTATCTTACCTACCCACTTAAAGTTTCATTTTACCTACTTACATTAGCTTTTATCATCATTGTGAACCTCACCATTTCCAGATGCTAAACATTTGACTCTGTACATGTTTCTATATTTGACATTTTACATGTTTTTATATTTTATCAATTACCTATAATGAATAATGACATTAATTTAGTATAAGGAACTCAGCTTTATAATCAATGTTAATCTTTTGTTCTTCCTTCTTTTTTTGAAGTTTTGTTTTTATCTATATATATATATATATATATACAGTGTCACACATAAAGTACGCAACATATGGAAGTTTTTCTATTAATAGATATAATGGAAATTTGACTTCGCAGTTAGTTTGTGTTTGAAAAATGAGTGAAAAACAGCCTCTTTCCTTTTGTCATGTGCTACTCTAAACCTATCAAACTTGATATTTTTTTCGAAAATCCTAAAAAAATCAGTTTTTTTTTGAAATTTCGGAAAATGCCAAAAAAGAGTTGCTCAGTTTCCAATTTTTTTAATTTTTGGAATCTTTCGCTCTACCGATTCGAACGGAACATGATTTAAATATCATAATTTTGATGAATACGAGACTTCAATGTCAAACATGCCTAGAAAATACCCACATTGGCCTGTTACCAGAAAAAAAAATATGCACCTTCAGAAATTCGTCTTTGTTGTTGCAAAGTTCATCTAGTTTTTAAATTTCATTGTGAAACTGATTCGGATTTGCAATGTATGGACGTTAATATGTCAGTAATCGAATAAACGAATTTCTCTCCATTCTTATTACACTCGTATTCTTTTTTTAACAGATTTGTATCCCGTTAGCTGCAGATGAGTTCGAAATATTTTGATGTAGTTTACACCAAACAGTGTGACTGTTGGATGTAAACTGTTTGATGTAATTTTCGAGCAAATAATAATTTTTCCCAACGTTTCTTGAATTAATTTCATAAAACTCATATTCTTTATTTTCACCATTAGATGTGTAGAAAACATTGAACCAAAATAACTATAACCAAATTCACAACAAAACATCGTAACATCCATTGATTCATTTCAATAATCTTATAAAGAACCCGAATTCATCATTCAGTATGCCGTCCTTCCCGTTCTATACAAATTATAGTCCTTTCATTCACAAAATTTGTGGCATTTTTAATAAATAGGGGATTCATATTAGCACAACACTCCCGAATGGTATTCTCTGAATGTTCTTTGTTTGCAAATGGTGTGTGCTTATACACTTTTTGTTTCAGATAACCCCATAGAAAAAAGTCCATTGGAGATGAGCCCGGTGATCTTGGTGGCCAATAATCTTCCCAATCTCGTCCTATCACTTTGCCCCTAAATATCTGACTGAGACACTGTTTCACTTCTACCGTTTGGTGGATCGGTGCCTCGTCAAGCTGATACCACAAATTTCGCCAGAGGCAGATTATCCAAAACTTCAGACAACTGATTCATAATGAAATTTCTGTACATGTCTGCGTTCAAATTTTCTCTAAAAAACTATGGTCCACACCACACATTCGTCTTCAATGAATATTGGTCACGGCATTCTATTACAAATATTTACAAATATTTCTTCCTGGATGCCGGTGATTGAAAATACAAGCAACATCTGGATATGGCACATTCTCACCACATAAAAGAACGAATTCCACTTAGTCTTGTGTGGATAACATTGCACATAAAACTTATTTGTGAATTATAAATGTAGGAAAATCTGTACACAAAACAACTAGATTTATTAAACGCAATTATTTGACATTAACGAAAACTAAAAATTTGTTTCAAAAGTCTACTAAGGGAAAATTTTATATTGATTCGATCAATTGTACTATTTTCTTCCCGAGATGTTGCATTAGTCTTGTACTGTTTAAAATCACGAAATTTTTCATCATGTTCAGTACAAATCGCTAGAACGAAAGTCTTTTGAATAGTTATGAAACTGTAGGTCATTGTTTAGTTTACATAAAAGTATGATATTTCGGGTTTGTTTGTAACTGAATTATTGGTCAGAAAAATAATCAAACCGGATAAAAATCTATTGAAAAAAGAAATACGAGTGTAATAAGAATGAAAAGAAATTCATTTATTCGATTACTGAGATATTGACGTCCATACATTAAAAATCCCAATCAGTTTCACAATGAAATGAAGAAACTAGATGAACTTTGCAACAACAAAGACGAATTTCTGGAGGTGCATTTTTTTTTCTGGTAACAGGCCAATGTGAGTATTTTCTGGGCAAGATAGATAGATACTTTATTAATCATGCTATGTACACAAAATACATTTATGACAGGTCACAGTTAAAAAAATAGTAAAATTGTAGTTCACAAGTAGTAAAAAAGTTTGTGTCAAAATATGTGTAAATAAATAAATAAAACAAAATGAACACAATAGAGCATCAATATGCTATTCCAGACATAATAGACATCACATACAAGAACTTGAGCATAAGTCGATCAATCATATCATCAACCATTTAAAATAATTGAAAAGTTATTGACAAGTCATGATTCCCTGAGCATAGTTACACCTTGCCTTACACATTTAACATATTCCTCAAGAGAGTAGAAGGGGTTTTCGAGCAAAAATAATTTTATTGTTTTATTGAAAGCAAACGTTCCTAATTTTCTAACTTCTCCTGGAAGAATGTTGTAGACGTTCAAATTCAGTGAATTATTTTGGGATTTACTGAGCCTATGTCTAGGTCCTCTTATTATATCTGCACCTCTGGTGTTGTGTTGGTGAATGTCTGATTGTGTTATTAATGTGGGAATTCTTTTGTGAATTTCTATGAAAGTATTCCAAATGTAAATGGAAGGAAGAGTCATGATTTTTAAATTTTTAAACAGTGGTCGGCAGGTTTCTCTATAATTTGCATTGCACAGAATTCTAATAGCTTTTTTTGTTGTCGGAAAACGCTAGAAACTGCAGATGAGTTTCCCAAACTACAATGCCATAATTAAGATGAGAATGGAATAAAGAAAAAATAAACTGATCTCAGGGTGTTTATATTTGTGCAATGTCTGAGTTGTCGAATACAGAAAAGAGAGCGCGACAGTTTCAAATTAAGTTGCCTGACGTGCTCGGTCCAGATTAGCTTATCGTCCAAAATGAATCCTAGTAGCTTCACATTTTTATCCTCTGGGATGGGTTTCCTGGTAGAGATTATCAAGTTTTGTGATTTATTGTTGTTTAATTTCAGCTTGTTAGCTATGAACCACTGTTCAGCTTTCTTCAATTTCTTCCAATACGCTTTCTAGGAATTATATTCCTCATGAGAATAAATTAAAGTAGTGTCATCTGCATATAGAACACTTTCATTTGGGGCCAAAAAGGAAGGAAGATCATTAATATAAATTACAAACAACAGTGGGCCCAGGACCGAACCCTGTGGGACACCAAATTTAACGTCTCTAAAACTGGACAATTCGTTATTGAAAATACAGCTTGGAAACGATTTGTCAAATACGATTCAATAAGTGTGAGAGTGATACCTCTGATTCCGTAGTAGCTGAGTTTTTCAAGAAGGATTTCATGGGAAACACAATCAAAAGCTTTAGATAAATCGCAGAGAGTAATACCCACATGATTTCCTGTTCAAGACCCGCAACTATTTGCTCAACCACCCTCATTGTTGCACTTGTTGTTGAATGATTTTTTCGAAAGCCAAATTGTTCATTACTAAAAAACTTGCTGTCTTCGAAGTACTTGGATAATCTTTGCTTTAAGATAATTTCAATCAGTTTCGAAAAAATACTGATGATAGAAATGGGTCTATAATTATCAGTTTCATCCCTATTCCCTTTTTTGAAAAGCGGAATGATTTTGGAGTATTTGAAAATATCTGGAAATTTACCAGTTTCGAAAATTTGATTAATTAGGTTTGTTAGAGGCTCTGCAATTGTATCAATAGTTTCTTTTAAGATTCTGCTACTAAGTTCATGGAAATCTAGGCATCTTGAGTTTTTCAGAGATAAGATAGCTTCTCTGACATCAGAAATTGTTACAGGCTGCATGAAAAATGAGGAAGATGGAGCGGGAAAATTTTTGTAATTTAGGAATGTTGTGGTGGGTACATGTGGTAAAGATTTGATTATATCTTCGGCCACGTTGGAAAAAATTCAACGAAATCATCAGACAATAGTTTGTCCGTTGAAGTGTCGCATTTACACTTAGAATTGTTCCTTTCGAAATTTATCAAGCGCCAGCTTGCTTTCGATTTATTTTCAGCATCTGAGACATACTTATCATAAGCTGTTTTTTTAGTTAAAATTAACTGTTTTTCATAGTGTTTTTTGTAACACTTAAATATGTTGATGTCTCGTGGGTTTTTGGTAGAATCACATACAGTTTTTAAACTCATCAGTGTGTTCCTTTGTGATCTCAGATCGTTGTTGAACCAAGGCACCAGCTGTCTGTTTTATTAAATTTGTTCTTTTAGTGGAAATATTTTCTCATTAGCCCATGAAAACATGAGATCATAAAGGAAGCTAAAATTTAAATAGTTAATTCATATATATTAAATTCCTACTGTAAGTGTGATTGACTGAATTATTGGGTATTACATCAATTATTATATATTGACCAGCATGATCTGAGAGGCAGGGTTCCAAGACCCGAGATTTGTAAAGGCTTGAGCTCAAATTTGTAAGAATATTGTCTAAACAACTCGATTTTTTTATGGAAATTCTAGTATATTCTTCAATTGTAAGTGCTAATCCATATGAATTTACAAGACATAATAACTCATTTGTAGGTAAAGAGTTAATTTTGAAATCGATATTAAAATCGCCTAGTAATATGATTTTGCTGTCACGATGAACAAATCTGTCTAACAACAACTCTAAATTTTTCATAAAAATATCAACAATTGAACCACTGGGTCTATACAGGGTTATGATAAATAATTTTGAATCTACAATTCGATACCACAAAATTCAGCATGTAGCTCTTCGCAATATGCAGTAACATCTAAGGATTTCGCTTTTATTGATTGTTTTAGATAAATTGCGACACCACCATGCGCTCGTTGTTTTCTACAAAATTGACTAGCTAATATGTAGCCAGGAATATTGATAGTTTTCAGATTATTTTCCGATTGCCAGTGTTCAGAGACACAAAGGATATCGAAATCGTAATCGACTAGAAATGAATCAATTTTCAGTAATTTATTTGATAGGCATTGTGTATTTATGTGAAATATACTCAAAGAATCATTACCTCTCAAGTCTCTTGGGTGCACATTAATAAGATTGGATTTTTTTATGTAGGAACTTGTTGGAGTTTGTGTGTGCCTAAAAAAGAATTTGGTTGATTGTCGTTTCAATGATGTCATCTTTTTTGAAATTGAATCTCCTATATCCAACCCCTTTTGGCCAGAAAGACGGGGTGTAGAAATTTTCTTTGAATTTGTAATCGGCAGCTACCATGAAAGATTTCAGATTATTTTCGTTTTTGAGATATTTCACCAGGAAGGGTTCTTTCTTGTCATCTGTTTTTACCTTCAAGATATGATATTGAAGTCTCGTATTCATCAAAATTATGAAATTTGAATCATGTTTCGTTCGAATCGGTAGAGTGAAAGATTCGAAAAATAAAAAATATTGGAAAAAAGTCGAAGTAACAGTAGAGAGTCCAAATTTGGAGGAAACGTATAAAATTGGAAACTGAGCAACTTTTTTTTCTGGCATTTTTCGAAATTTCTAAAAAAAAACTTATTTTTTGAGGATTTTCGAAAAAAATTTGAAATTTGACAGGTTTAGAGTAGAATATGAAAAAAGGAAATCGGATGTTTTTTCATTAAACCTCTTAATAAAAAAAACTAACTTCCATATGTTGCGAACTTTATGTATGACACTATATATGTACAGTACCTGGGCGATCGAGCTTCGCTCGGCGTGTTTTTTTTTTGTAAAATCGTGTTTTTTCGGAGATACTTATTTAGAAGAACTTAAAATATTCGGATAATGTTATAACGCCATCTCATAATGTTATAAAGCCATCTCATATAGGAGCATTTTCTAAAAAAACGCGACTTTACACAAAAAACATTTTTTTATAACCTAACCTAACCTGGTAGCCACGCTTCAATGATGAACCCTGTATGAATGAGAATAATTTTGGATGATAGTTCTAAATGATTCAATTGGCCAAAAAAAAAATATAAAAATTCGAAATAGTGATTGGCAACGGAGCAATTGAGTACGGGAATCCTGTTGACTAACCCTGAATAAGAGGATTTTTCTAGATCAGTATGATAGCATTCATTGATACTCGTATATTATTTTAGATATAATGCGAATGATTTTATACTTGCAACACTGGATTACTCAAATATGAACATTTTATAAGACCAACTCATAGGGTTAGTCTGTAGAGAACGCAAATTGAATAAATACCATTCTTATTTATTTTCAGTCTTGCACGGCCCTCTTACCCTCCCATTATCCCGCCTAAGTTATCAGAAGATTGGGAAGTATCGTGCAAATGCTTGGTAAACAGAAGCGAACGAGAGAGCTAGCTGATTCATTAATCTGCAGAGTTTGAATGATAGAAACATTGAATATCTCGTTGCAAATTGCATGTCTCCAGTAACTTACTTCATCTGAGAAATAAACCCAATAATATTCGTTTATTCCATGGTTCCATCATAAAATGGTGAATGTGTTCCATAATGAAACAATCAACTGATATCTTCGTTGTTTTTCTGTAAGTACCTATTATTTTTAATTAATATATGTGAATCTGTTCAGTACTGATATTTCCGTATTCAAATTAAATCTAATCTTTAAATTCGATAACTATACCCGTCAATGAAACGATTATAGGTATTCATCATTTTAAAATCACAATTTTTCTTAGGTGTAGGTACCTAGGTATAAAATGACGACTGAATCGTTCTGTGAATGGGGGATTCCCCCTTTCGCTTTCATCATAGTAATGTGAGTTGGGGAAATGAGTAAAGCTTTTCTATTGTATTTTTTAGTTCTATTATATACTTGGAATTATAATACACAGAAAAGATAAAGGGCAATTGAGTCCCTAACCTAATTGTTTTGGGTGTGTCCATTAAAAGATGAGAAATGTTGATAAGTTTGGCACCTACGCCTTCGCTATTCATCGATGAATTGTTTTGCAGCCAAAACATTTTATTTGAGCAGTGTTGCCGCATCTGTAATCATTTAATACGTATTCTAAAATTTTTCAATAACTTCTTCCTAAAACTGGTGTGGTTTGATAAACAGAGACTTGTCATGGAACATGCTGAATTACTTGTATTGATTTAGGGTATTTATTGTCGGTGCAATTCAAGTATGAAATTAATTGTGCGCAAATAATGATCCTAAAATCGCAGGTGTCATGTTATGTCCTTAACTTATGAGTAGCACGTTGCTACATAGAGTATATTCCAAACAGGAGTGGTACTATTTATACAAACACAGATTTTTTTTATTTCCCACCTAATTCTATACATATATATTTACATGTCCTGACCAAACCGTCGGACCTAAAAAGCTGAAATTTTGACAGCGTTTTCTTATAACCACTAAGCAAGGATTTCTTTATATTTTATCCCTATCCTTCCAGTGGTGGCGCGATACTTTTTGGCGTAACTAGTGGGGCCAGTGTCAGAGACCAGGTTATATTAAAAAAAATATATCGGAATGATTTTTTTCAAAATTTCATTGCGAATCAGTAATTAGGAGTTTATTTAGTATGAATGAACGAATTTGGGATACAAAAATGGTAATAATATGGCAAAAAATCGAAGAAACATATTTTAGAGATATTTCGTGTTTTAAGGTAGTTCCGCCACGAGACAGTTGAATTAGGAAATTATTTTCGACGGAATCGAAAAATTTCAAAGGAGTTTTCGAATTGAAACGCAAAAAAAAAGTTTTTTGAAGGGGATCATTCGCCCTCTTAATCGACTCTAGAAAATTTCTTCGTTATAGAAAGTCGGCGACTCAAAAAATTGATGTTCCCGAAAAGCGTAACAAAAAAAATATTTTCAGACTCGGGCCCCCCCCTCTCCCCCTCACTAGAAATCATACGTCATGGGAAAAAATTATCGTTTGTAGTACTCTTATTGAATTTTTTTTTTGGGGCAGGGGGGGTATCGTTAAAATCGATGGGGTCAACTAGGAGAAGGAGTTTTTGTTTCGCGTTCAGACCCTCAAATGGTCCCCCGTCCTTCTTTAAAAAGTCCCCTGGCACAATCTGCATTTCTCTACGACCCCCTCCCCCTTTAGGCTGTGCGCTTCACCGTGGACTATTTTGAATAACGAGAGTAGTTTTGATTATATCTGTCAAACTAGATGGTCAATCATTTGTTTTTTCAAATAACTCCCCGTTTTTATAAATTCTTAATTTTAGTACTAACGGTAGAATTAATAATGTGCTGTTTGCCTATGCATGTCCATATGTTACGTTATTGTGTCAACTTCAATTATATATATCTCGGGTTTGGGATGGTGAAACTTGTTTATAGAGGTGTTGTTCACATGTTAAACAATACGTATGCCACATTGTAATAATTTCCTATTTCAACTGTCTCGTGGCGGTACTACCTTAAGTATAGTAAATACAAAAATAAATAATTCACACATAGGTATCCTCATGTATAATATATGACATTGGAAACTAAAAAGTTTGATTAGGGCTGTTTCCAAGTGATTTTTTCAGGATATTTTATTCTTGATCATTTATGGCACGGGTTCTGTAAATTGCTGTTTTATGTTCCAAACCCATGAATTGCTGGCACCTGCAACAAGAGAATCTTGTCTTACGGTTTTTCTTTCAGTCATAGAAATTACATCTTCCAATTCAGATTCGGAGATATATTATAAAGTATGCAAGTAATACCTGGATTCAACCAACGACTGCAAAATAGAAATAGTTTTTTGAGTGGTGGCCCTGGTCTCATACACTGGAATAACGTCTATATTAGTATACCTTTGCCACAGATCTAAGAGACTCATTATAAATGCCAATCCCATTATCTAATAATGACCTATTGTTCGGGGTGCGTTATTGCATAATAAAGGGTCGACGGACTCCAGGTACGGATTTAAAAATACGTAAATAATCTTGTATCTTACACTTTGATGTGCGAATTGAAAATTTGTCAACGTAATTTGATAATTATGACTAATTCGATTGATTTCTAACCTTTTTTTATCAGGTTTGGATTATGTTATTAACTAATTTTTCTTAAAATCATTAGGTCATGCCCAAGTTTCCTTGCCGATTTGTGGTTTTGAAATTCAGTTTGTATTTGTTTGGATAAACACTTCTATTATACATATATTTTTTTTAAGAGTATCATCCATGAGGTTTGGACTATAACCATTATTAAAAGCAATTTGTCTAATTATATTAAATTTTTTATTGCATTTTTTTCTGAAAGCGGAATATTAATTAATCCATGTATCAAATTCAACTTTTGATACTCACCTCTTGACTGAAAAACATTGTATTGTTAACGATTTCAAAATATTACATACAGGAAAAAAAGCTTATAAACTCGACCTTCTAGAAAGTTTAAAAATTATTAAATGCAAAAAGTCGCAATATTTGCTCAATGACTAGATCAACTTATATAATTCTCCTTTGTTCGTCGGCAAGGAGAAATAATGTTTCGCCAACTTTAAATTCATCTGTGGTATCTTTAATACAGTCAAAAATACAGAATAATCCAAATGAAAGCTGGGAAAATTGTGTAGCGCATGTACAAAAAGTAGAAAAATCGTATATAAATAGAGATCAAGTTGCCAGAGAAAAAATTGTTGTGAACTTGGATGACGATAGGGTTAAATTTATCAATTATTTTCATGACAATCTATTTTTTCGTATTTGCATTTGTATTTCTTAAACTCAATTTAATAGATTTCATTTATTTTTCAACCATTTTTCACATCAAACACATAATTATGTCATATCTGTTCCCGAAATTTATGAAGTTGAGTTTTTATATTCTACAAGCAAGTATATTTCGTAGGTATATGCATATTGTTTTACTAGGTAGGTATATGCATATTAATTTACTATGAAGTACCTCTTTCCACACTCGTTCGAAGATATATTTCATACCAGCGAAATAATTTGTTGAACCGAGCCGTCCATAAAACATATCATCTTGTGGAAATTTCATTATATGGAGTACGTCTCTGCCTGTGGGCGGTTCCCCGTTGAACTTCATCAGCAATTAATATTAACGAGTCTCTCATGCCTCCTCTACACGTCTACAGATGCATCTGCAGACGTTATCTGCGGATGCGTCCGCAGACGTGTAGAGGGGGTGATTTGCACATCTGTGGTAGGTATTTAACTTCCGCAGATGCGTCCGCCGCGAATCCGTTTGTTGTCGGTTTTTGTGGCACGCATCAAAGGGTTTTGGCGCGAACGTCCGGCGTCTGTCCACACGTCTGCCGACGCATCAGTTCAATCGAAGTTGCGATTGAGAGTGCACTTGTGCTTCTTGTGGTTTAATTTTCGTGAAATGACTAGTAATATGAGCACTGAAGAAACGTTTAAGTTTATCGAGCTATATCAAGCTGAAAACTATCTGTGAAATCCTAGAAATAAATATCTGTGTATAGCCAGCATCCACCACCTCCTTTTTTTCCATTTCTTTTTAATAACTCTACTGCGATGCACATTCAAGTAGTAGTTAAAAGTACTAAATGAATAAATAGCTGCGGCAGCTACGGTCTCAATATCCATTACGTTAGTGCGAGTTGCGTCCGTCACGAATGAACATACCTACAGACGTGTGGACAGCTCGTGGAAATTCATCTGCGATGCACCACTAGAGTCCGCGGACGCATCTGCAGACGTGTGGAGGAGCCTTCAGACGTATTGCAGAACTATACACACACACAACCAATTGAACGCAAACTGACACTAGCGCATTGCAATCGTATGCTGGAAAGAAATAGAGTTTATATGCCAGTAGATATAGGCAATCAATTAACATTGATTCCACAAGTTCTCAAACTTCAATGGTATGTTAGTGCATCAATAAAAACAAACTTCATCGCAGAAGTCTGCGATGAACGGAACATTGTTTTAATTGCAAAAAACGTTTTCTTGCTTTATTATTGCACTGAAAATTGCAAAAGTTCTGCAAACTAAGCATACCTACAGTAATGTTGTTTTACAACATGCATTAAGTTTGCAACCTTGTTAAAAGTTGAGGAATTGTCATTTGTTTGAGGTCTTCATTGTAATTTGTTCAAAAAAATTACAAAAAATCAGCAAATTGAATAAGTGAACGGAAAAAAGTTTAAAATATTCACGTACATTTGCAACCATTTCTGAAAAACTCATCATTTATTTATTGAACTTTCTTATCGACGCTCCCATTTTCAATACCCACAAGCATTGAAATAATTACAGACGTTTTTTTATTGTGTTCGCAAATAAAAAGGATATTGGTCTTAGTGGATATGTGACTTTGTAACCTCATAGGATAAACGGAACCTATTTATCCATCTTTTTTTTGCATTTTCACAACTCCTGAAATAATTGCGAAAGTTATGCAAATTGCAATTAAAATTACGACTAATATTTCACGTGACGCAAGAGATTTCAACGGAACATTTTTTTTTGGACAATTGATTTGTTTTCTTCATAATTTGGCCATAAATTGCAAACATTGTAAATAGGTTTAAGATATATATTAGACGGATATATCTACAGTGGTCCATTAAATACTTGATTATCCATCGCGTATATCTGTTATATTTTGTACAGGTTGATTGGAATGGCTTCCGAAGAATAATACGGTTACGTAGTTGACCATTGAAAAATTTGAAACTTATTATTGATCTCGGAAGCAATCACTGTTTTCGACTAATCAGCGAAATAAATTTAATCCAATATTTTCGGATGCACAATCGAAAGAATACAAAATTTGCTGAATTTTGCTAAAAGACTATTGGAAGACATTCATTTTTTATCGCATTAGAAATTACATGCAATATTCTTCATTTAAAATTTCACTTGTCACAAGATACTTAAAATCGACGAGATTTTAAAATGAATAATCAATGGAATCTATGGAAGTAAGGATATCAAAACGTTATAGATTGTATATTTTGCAAGTACATAATTTTCATCATCAAACAGAAACGTTGCTGAAAAAAAAATATTTGTGAAATCGATATAACATCTCAAATTTAATTTTTACAGGTATTAATTTCTTGAATTGAATAAAATTATAATTAGTGGTTTCACATGAACAATTCTATTGAATCCGAATGGAGGACTGAAATGTAATCGACACGTAAGAATCACTTTCATGATTTATAAAAAAAAATTAAAATAAAGAGGCAAAATCATGTTGGTAGGCAATTATATTTCAGTTGTAGCTCCAGGACTATTAGATGGATGTGCATTGTTTTTGGTTAGTTAAATAGTTGTCTGTCATAAAAATACAATTGTAAGTCTTCTGTTGTTCTGGTAATGAATCATGTTACTAAACTGCTGTGCATTCATTACTCTGTAAACGGAACACTGTGACGTAACACAGTTGTAGGTTAATCGTACAAACAACTGTACGAGTGTTTTTTAAATCTCAATATTTCTTCATTTTTTAAATGAATCAAGAAAATTATGAAAACGTGTCGAGAGATTCTCGATTCTCCATCTCCATACTCGTACGTATTTTAAACTTTTTTTGGTAGAGTACAATACGAAAATATTTTTCTTTTGATTTTACCCTCATTTCCGTGTTACAGACGAGGTTGCAAATTAATGAAAACGTTCTACGTCTTTTTTTGGTAGAGTAATATATATATATATATATATATATATATATATATATATATATATATATATATATATATATATATATATATATATATATATATATATATATATATATATATATATATATATATATATATATATATATCTAATATATAAAATTCTCGTGAAACGGTGTTTGTAATCAAACTCCTCCGAAATGGCTCGACCGATTCTCATGAAATTTTGTGTGCATATCGGTTAGGTCTGCGAATCGGACAACATCTATTTTTCATTCCCCTAAATGTTAAGGGTGGTCCACCCCTTAATTTTATTTTTTAATTTTTAGATAAAAAAATTTTTATGATACAGCATCAAAAATACATACAACCCTAAATTTTCACCCTTCTACGATCAACCCCTATTTTTCCATCGCGATTTTTAGTTTTTTTTATTTCATCCACAGATCCGCAATAGGGCTGCAAGATGGCAATCGAATATAATAATTGTAGTACGATAAATTGAGAACGGGATACCGGGATGAAGAAAAAACGGGATAACAGGAAAACGGGATAACGGGAATAACGGGATAACGAAAAACCGGGAAAACGGTATAACAGGATGACAGGACAAGGGAATAATGGGAGAACGGAATAACGGGATAAATAAAAAACGGGATAACAGGAAAACGGGATACCGGGAAAACGGGATAACGGGACAACAGGAAGCGAAAGGAGTCAAAAGCATAGTCTAGATGGAACAACATAAAGGAAAACATAGAAAAAAAGAAATTCTACGCGGACGAGAGTTTTCGGGAAAAACATTTTAGGGAACATAGAAATTTGGACAGGACAGCTAGTATATATATATATATATATATATATATATACATATATATATATATATATATATATATATATATATATATATATATATATATATATATATATATATATAAGAAAGAGGAAGATAGTCTTTGCTGACTAGTTAGGAAAAAGTCTGAGAAATTCTTTGGGACAGCAGCAAACGCAAATGTACTCTTATAACATTATATTTCCAAATTTCACAATGAATATTGTCATCATCAGGCAGCTAGAAAAATGAAAATACTATAGTATGTTGAAAAACAATTTAATGAAAAAATATATTTCCGTTTGACGCAAGAGGTTGCAAATTGAAATTTTGTCAACACATTATTTTAGTAATTTTTTCGAATTTGCAGAACTTTTGGAATTTTCATCGAAAAATTAGGACTAACAACATTTTTTTTTTCGATAAAACAGACATTTCCGTTTTGTATGAGTGGTTGCAAATTTATCAGAGGATATAAATTGCTATTTTCAAAACTTCGAAAGTTTGCAGAACTTTTGCAAATTTTTCCGCGCCAATAATGTGAAAATTCATTAAATCCTGATTTTCAACATCTTCCGTTGAGAAAAAAGAGTTGCAAAATCAGACTACATATCATATGAAAGTCCTCTTCACTCTACTGAAGTTTTGAAACTTTTTTAATTATAATAAAATTTTGGGAAAATCATGTCTATCTCTACTGACCTATTATTGGGTCCCGTTCACTTTGATAGACACGGGGTTTCAGATGCACCCGGTCTCTGAGACAGTAGCGCCACTACTGGAAGGCTAAACAGGTGAGAAGGGGGTAGGAAGTTTGTATAGGAGTACCGTTAGTTTTTGAGTTGGGGTTATGAAAATTGGTATTTTAGGTCTCTGTTACAAATATAGAAATATGTGTTTCAGTGATTTTCAAAATTCAAACCCCAAAGAAGTGAAATGGGTGGTTAAATGGGAATTGGAAGTTTGTATGGAGGTTTCGTTAGTTTTTAAGTTAGGGTAAAAAAAAATGGTATTTGAGGTCTTTGTCACGATTAAAGAAATATGTGTTTCAGTCTTTGAGAAATTCAACCCCTAGGGAGTGAAAGTTTGCATTCCATTAGTTTTTAAGTAAAGGGACATGAAAATAAAGAATCGTGTTATGGGTTAGTGAATTTGTGAAAGTCGTCACAAAGCATTACTTTCGCTGTTAAATCAATTATGCCACCCAAACGAGACAACGGGATAACCGTATAACGGAATAACCGGATAAGGGGATAACGGAAAACGGCAGGCAAAGCCAAATAAGCTCGAAGGAACAACACAAAGAAAAACATAGAAAAAATACAAATTCTACGCGGATGAAGTCGCGGTTATACCATTTTCAATTGCACAAGCTATTTCTATGAGGAGCAAATCAAAAACTCACTTCGCTAACACGAGCGTATATGCGGAGTAACGGAACGAAAAATAGTGTGTACTACTCGTTAACATTCTCCGTCGGCAAACGGAAAGATCAAAAGGGGCGACATTCAACGTTGGTTTGAGTGACAGCTGTCTAGTTCAGCACCAGATTCGCCTGAGCCAATCAAAACGGACCGCAAGCCATTGATAATGCTCCATACGTTGGAGGCCAAGAAAACTAATAAATCACGAGTCATATTTGTGTTTGAAGAGGTCTGAATGAATAAAAGCCAGTAGCGCCTCTGGTCTGGGATCGAAATAGGTTTTAAAAATATTCTATAGTTCTGTTGTGTTTTGTTGGAAAATATGGCTTTTTTTCGACCATAGGAAAATGAAATTATGATGATACGATTGCCTATTAATACATACTTCCTCGCTTATGGCATATTTTTTTTATTTTAACGTATTTTTAAAATTATTAAATATCTAAATAAAATTATATCCGCCTCTGCTGCTCAAAGGATACCGCTTCAAGACTGGGAAACTTGTTTTTTATGCAATTGTAAATAGTTTAACTATACCAGCTAATACTCTAGAGAATAGAATGTTTATTCACCGTTTGTGTTCATGTACATGAAACAGGGGATGTCACAAAATGTTATAAATTATGAATAGAATAAAATATGATAAACTTACAGGTTCAACATAACAAACATCATTTTATCATACATTATGAAATTCTGCTAAAAAAAATATTTGAATCAATCAATCAATAAAATTATGAACATAATCTGAACAGAATAAAATAGATTTGAAGCGGATTTCCACCAAATAGACTCGTTGAATTGCTGTTTTGTTTCCGAATATGGAAACTCCGACAAAATCGACAAAACAGCAACAAACCAGAAACAAACGTTGTTGCAACTAAACGGACTCTACACGAGTTCTAGTTTCATTCAAATTTGCACTCATTTTCACGAGGCAGACAGTGTTCTGTGTTCAACATGTGCAGTGAGGATTATTTTTTCATCATGTCTTGTGGATGGTTTATATTCCATGCCGACTTCTTCTGTTGTCCAATTTTTTTTTTTCTGTCGAACTCTACAAGTAACTGGTAGGTATTTAAATGCATAATACATAGTAAACTAATAGATAGACTTGACAAAAACACACACAGCGCACATACAGAATACGGCAATAAAACAGAGACGTGTGAACATTTAGCAAAAATCATCATAATAAATTCCTAGTACGTCCATATTCAGATATTCGGTGGTGGAGTAAAAAGCATGAGATGTTGAGAATTCTCCAACTGTTAACAAAATTCTAACTTGATTGAAGTACTGAAGTACTTATGATTGCATTTCTCTAAGTTCGGATGAGAGATGATCATAGAGTTTTGGTCCTGCAAGTAATGGAGTTTTTTCATATAAGGAAAGTTTTTGAATTTTAATTGTGTTGCGGTGCCCTGTTGGACATCTGTGATTATCAGCTTTTTTTGGGTTTAAAAACATCATATTTATCACACAACTATATACAGCGTGGGCCATAATGTTTGCAACATATGGTAAAAAAAATCCAAAAAACATTTATAGGGAATTGTTTCTCATGTGCAATAGATTTTGACATATCACGTGACCACCAGTATGGCAAATTTCGAAAAATGCATTACGAATAGGCAAAATGTGGGGTTATTTTTGAATATAGCAGATATTAACAATTGAATTTTAGGCCCTAAATTTGAAATATCTCAAGTAATTGAGTAATGGTATTTTGTTGTTATTCATAACGCTGTTTTTTTGGACTTGAATAATTATAAACTCATTTATTCAATAAAATATAACTTTTTAGGATTATTCCCAAATGCTAATACACATTTGAAAAAACTTATTTTCACTTTTACTCCTGCTGTATCTTGTTAAATTTTTTTATAACTTTTTAAACTTAAGGAGTTACGATATGTAGGTATTCCACAGTACAATGTGAAAACATGAAATTTTATACTTTAGCTACTTGATTTTTTTATTTTCCTAAAAATGATTCTCCTTTTTATTTCAGCCAAATAATTTATGTTTCTAAAAATAAAGTAAAAAAAACATTCCAGGAACCAGAAGGCTTATAAGTAAGAACAAATATCAAAAGGAACAATATATCTAAAACCCCACACTAATTATCAAATCAAAATCATTCTCAAGTAACCCAATTTTTGTAATCATTAAACAAAAGTATCACGTGCGCTTCATACAACAAAACATAATTTATTTGGAGGTAATAAAAAGGTTAATCTTTTTTGAAGAAATAATGGGAATGAAGTAGGTACAGTAGAAGATCTCAAGGTTCCACGTTACACTGCGCAAAACATATTGTTTTCCTTGTATTTTTATAAAACTCGATTGCGGTAAAAAAAAATTGGTCTATTGTGACTCTTTAATTTAAAAGTTATGGAAAAATTTGCCAAGTTGTAAATATGAACCATTGCAACAACACTGTCATGGTGAAAACAGTTTTTTTATTTTGCACTAGCATTTGGGAACACACCTAAAAAGTTCTATTTCATTGATTGAATGTGCTTATATTGATTACTAAAAGCTATTCAAGACAAAAAAATAATAAGAAAATTTTCGATTATTTTAGATAGATATTTTAAATTTCTCATATGCGCCTATAATCAAATTGAAAACACCTTTTTCCAAGAATATTTTA
This sequence comes from Gonioctena quinquepunctata, assembly GCA_018342105.1. NCBI lineage: Eukaryota > Metazoa > Arthropoda > Insecta > Coleoptera > Chrysomelidae > Gonioctena > Gonioctena quinquepunctata. The sequence goes on from JAFIRS010000829.1 coordinate 405,076, forward strand.
GATTCTTAAAAAAACTCATTTCCTGACCATTTGTAATTAATTTTCAAAATTCCGCCATATTGGTGGTCTCCAAAGCGACTTTAGGTATTCCACCACTACTTTGAGCAAAATTCTGGCATTTCATTCTCTTGATGCAAATCTTTGCGGGGTTAATTTTACTGTCACCCTGTTTTCAAGAAATATTTCCCATTGTCCTTTCGTTCATATCCAAGTTGAAGCTACCATTGAATCACTCCAAAAATAAATTTTGATATCTCTGAACTCTTTTATTCTTCTCAGAGTTAGGTATAATCTTACACCAAATAATACTGCTAATAATTCGAGTCTAGCTAAAGTGGTATTTTCTGGAGCTAGTCTAGATTTTGCAAGGACCATACTAACCGATGTTTCTCCTTGAATGGAAGTTGTCAGAAATATACAACTTCCATAGACTGATATACTTACAGTATTTTGGTAATATGTCAACAAATCCAGAATTGAATTTTTTTTGGAATATACAGTAGTAATTCTGGATCCCATCCAAATCCCTTTTTTGTAATAATAATTTGGAAATCAGTAACACTGGTCACAAGAAACCGAAGGCATCAATAATTTGTTGAGCAACTGGAAGAAAACTTCGCTTTATAAATATAATATCCAAGTTTTCCATGCCATGGATATCATAAACAATTTATGTATCTTCCTGTACATTCCAGAGTACCCAACTACGTTCACGTGGTTAGATTGGATTCGTACAGGGCTCATGTGCTAGGAGCCACTTCACTGCGACATTTGCAGATCTATTGTGTATGCCCTCATGTTATGTTAGAGTTCCCTGTCAGACCCGTCCTGTTACTAGACTCCATAGGCCACACTTGAGTCCTCCATATATTGGGGAGGGGGTGTGGTTTTTCGTCCCCTATCGTTGAAAACCGCCTTGTGAGGCATTCATCGTAGCACAGTATGTGCGCTGCGGTTTCCTCCTCCTCCTCCTGGTAGAACCTACGTGTGGTGGTGTCTGCCAGCCCTATGTCATTCATGAGTTTGTTGAATCTACAGTACCCTATCGGAGCCCAACCATGATTATGGTTGATCTCCTATTTTGGCTTAACTCTGATGAACTCTTCGGCCTGTCCATACCATGCCGTTTCACCATTCTTGGATTTTCTCAACCAAGGTTTGTGTTGTTCAGCCTTTGCGTCCACAAGGTTCTGTGCCACTGGGTCCTTCTCCTATTAATCGCCTCTTTGTTGCCCTTGGCTGTGTCCTGGCAGGCACAAGCCAGATTGTCGTTGACGCCACCTTGTATTTCCAGCGACATTTGGGTTAACTTGCATGGAGCTGATTGTTTTAATAGCCGCTTGGCTGTCAGATTATATGGCAATGGTATTTTCCTTAACTCTTGCCTTAGTAACACCTCTGCGCAGTGGGCGCAGTGATGTATTGCTGCAACTTCTGCCTGGAATATCATTTCAAATTTGCCTAAGCTCAGTGAGACTCTTGTTTTGGCTTGGCTAAATATATTCCTGCTTCTACACATTCTTTGGTTTTGAAGCCGCCTGTTTAGCAGGCAATTTGTGCATTAATTGAAGGTCCTCACTTCTATGCCTCTCTGTTTTAAAGTTTATTCCGAAGCTATACTTGGAAAGCATCTCGTCCGATGGCATTCCCATTATGGGGTCGGTTTCCAACTCTTTGCGTAGATCGTTATATACTTTGCCGTGCAGTCTACTTATGGGCGATTGCCCTCTGGTCAGTCTGCTGGCGACTGACCTGGATTCGCCTTGTAGGAGAACATGAAGAGGTGGTAGGTTCAGTAAGACTTCTGTTGAGGTGGTCCTCATAGCTCCCGTGGCAGCCAGGCAGGCTCACCTTTGGATGCCGCTTAGCCCCGGAACGCCCCAGCCTGCTGAGTCTTTGGCCACCATGTCACCGAACCGTATGCTATCATGGGTCTGATGACCCTGCTGTATAGCCAAATGATCATTTTCCGTTGTAGCCCCCAGTTTTTTCTATAATTCTTCTGCGTAGGTTGAGGGCTACTTAAACTTGTGTTTACCCATTGGGGGGGGGACCCTTATTTTCTAGAGCTTTGGTAATTGACTTCGTAGATGCATTGTTGAAAGTACCCTCGATAACAACGGAGGTCACGATGGCTATCTCTTCGTCCTCCAGGGATTTGTAAGTAGCCTGTTGAGGTTATCCAGTGCCAAGTCTGTTGAACACCTGGCTGATACGCGTATTGGCGTTCGTGAGAGGGTTTGTTAATAATACCTCGTCTCTTATGTATCTGTCTATTAGCTCTCCAGATTGGGCGGTATGACTTGGGTGTCATGTCACTTAGGTGATCAGAGGTAACTTTAGGTTTTTGTGAATTGTTTATCCAACCCCTTGAGTAGAACGCAATTATCCACGTAAAAGTAGTTTTTTCCATTTTTCTGTCGTCTCTTTGAACGGTATTGTTGCATTATCCAAATTATAATATATAGTATAGTGGTTGTTCATTTTATTTTTCGCTGTTTCTCCAGTCCTGAGAACTTGCCTGGTATTCTCTTGATGTCATCTTCAACTGAACTTCGCATTTTAATGAGCTCTTCTCGATAACATTCTATTTTGCTGAATTCCCCTTCTGGATCGACTTCCTTGGTGTCGTTGGCTGGTACCATACTTCTGATGTTTCCATCTGCTGAGAATGATTGGTTACCCTTTGTCTTCTGATTGCGTTAGTAGGCATTACATGTGTTCTTTGGTTCGTTCTTTCTCAGTGAGTTTTTTGTCGATTTCCACAGACGTCTTCATGTTTTCTGATTATCTCTTGTTCTTATAGTTTGCCATTATGATAGTCGCCAATTGTGGTTTTTATATTTCTTTACATTGAAAAAACCCGGATTGAGAATACTTATAACGTTTCCCAAACTTCGCTTTCTATTATTATAACATCTCTTCAGATATATCAAACGGCAAATAATAAAACAATATACAGAGGAAGTAAATAGTAAAAGAATAGCCACAACCTATAATGCAGTTTTCTACGAAGTACACTATTTGAAAATGAAAAAGAAACTATACCACTGTGGAACCACTGTCCGCCTGGCTAATACGCTCTTGTGAGAGTAGTAAAAAGAACGTAAAGGAGAAAAGGGCCGTGGATGTGCAAAGTTATGATAGGTCGGGTTTCTCAAGTTGATCTACTATTGCAATTTTAAACTGAATGTTTGATAAAATAAAATAATGAACCACGAGATGTAGGCACATATATATATATATATATATATATATATATATATATATATATTAGGGTGTGCCAAAAAACGACGAAATTTTTTTTTTGCTCTCAGTCCAAAATATCTTAGAAGATGTACCAACAAAGCTCCTGTTAAAAGCGGAGCTCAAAATTCCAATTCTAAGAGGTCCTCCATCGAACTTACAAGTTTTTCCGTTTAAATAACATGGGAAACATGATTTTTTATTAGTTTTGTGTTCTGCAAACTGTGATGAAATTATTTAAAAAAAAAAAACGAATGAATGGACCTTGTTTATTGTTAAATTTGGTACAAAAAAATCTATTGAGTCGAATTTTTATCTTCAATATTTGATTTGTTACATAGCTTTAAAATTAAAATTTCTGGTTTTTGCATTTTTTAGCTAAACTGTAAGAGTTAGACGAAAATGTTAATTTTGATATTCTATAAAAAAGTTCCTGTCAATTTTTCTATATCATGAATAACAACAAAGTTACAGGCTCATGTATATTTATTTTTTCAAATTTTTGCTTTTACGAACTGAAATATCGATAATTAAACAAAAAATTTGGTGCAAATTTGTTAACACATCAAACTTGCAACAAAATTAGGTGAGTAAGATGTTTCGTAGTATCAAACCATAAAATTTACAGACTGAGTAAATTTTTATGATTTTTCAACTACATTATAAAATATATTGATAAAGGATATTAAATTGGATTAAAATACGAAAACCTTAGTCAATTTACGGCAAAATTTACCTTTGTGAATTTTTTATTCGAAAATGCAAAAAACCGGAAATTAAAATTTTAAAGCTATATAACAAATCAAATATTGAAGATAGAAATTCGACTCAATGGAATTTTTTGTACCAAATTCAATAATTAACAAGGTCCATTCATTCGTTTATTTTAAAATAATTTTATCATAGTTTGCAGGACAAAAAACTTATAAAAAATCATGTTTCCCATGTTATTTAAACGAAAAAACTTTAAGTTCGATGGAGGACCTCTTAGAATTGGAATTTTGAGCTCCGCTTTTAACAGGAGCTTTGTTGGGACATCTTCTGAGATATTTTGAACTGAGAGCAAAAAAAAAATATCGTCGTTTTTTGGCACACCCTAATATATATATATATATATATATATATATATATATATATATATATATATATATATATATATATATATATATAATATATATATATATATATATATATATATATATATAATTTGTTTTCGTAGTCATCTTATCATGCGTATTCGAACCATTCGTTGGGACTGTTATCAATTAACTTCGTTTAATTTTTCTACATGTCAAATCTTCACCATGTCCGGAAACAAAGTATCTAGCTTACAAGTTATTTTCCGAATTGATCAGATGTAATAATACAAACATACTACATACAACACTATCATTGCAAATTGCAAAAAGTTGATTCAAGAAATAACCCATCTTACGGTAACCAGTACACTGACCTAGTTAGCGTGTCGTTTCAAGTTCACAGCAAAACTGTAACGTGGCGTAGTATTTTAGCAGTAGGAAAACGTAGATAAGTCAAGTTCGCAAGCAATTTTTTTCCCACTCATCTACTTTTCGTAATTATTTCGTTGGAAAAAATCTATGGCCTATCTACTGTTTTGCGATAACGTACTGAATTATAATCCTACATAGAGGAAAATGATATTCACTATCGTGATTACGAATCAGTTGAGAGTAGATCACCTAACTGATTGTACGATAGGTAAAGGAAAAATTAATGTGTTAGAGAGAGTCAGTCATATAGGGAAAGAGATGGCTATAAGATATGGTGCGTCGTGGAGCATAGTTCGTGACGGGACGCGCTTGAATTGTAGAGGCGCTGTGAGTACCGACGTTGAAGGGAAGGAGAGAGCATCCATCATGCTTGAATTTAAGGTATCAACGTAGGTGAATGGAACAGCTCGGGGCCGAAGAAAGAAATATACATGATGGCCCGTGGGACAGATGACATCCTTGGAACACCAAGTCAGCGGGTATCGCAAGCGTTGAATCATTGAACACTAGAGGGTGCTGACATTGTCGAAATGATAACATATCAAAGGTGTCTTTTCAAACCTATATTTTCGCCTTATATTAGTTTTTGGAACTATCGGTTTTCCATCGGTGCTGGTGTGCAGCGTATCACTTTCACTCAGTCATGCAGTATATTTTTTGTATAATTATCGATACTGCACATTTTCCAATTCAACATAAATAATTATGGGATATACGGGGATGCTCCCATGAGACGTTAAACAATTTTTGATTTCTCCATGAAAAAAATTTATATGTAATAATTATTTTTTTCGGAATGTCGGTTGTTCTATTGGAGCTGCATAGTGATTATATCACTTAAAAAAGTTATCCACTTATTGATTGCTAGATATTTGTGAAGGTTGTGAGTGATGAGGTGATCCGAAAGCTCTGACAATAAGACGCAGGAGAATGTTCGATTTGGGTATTTTCGGAAGATCACAAATACCGGATATGTGTGAGGATTTCTCTCTAGAAATGATAAATTCGGCGGATAGTTCGAAGCTGTAAATAAGCGCAGGGTCTTTTTCTCATAATAGGTTGTGGGTTCTCGTTCGATTTTCTGATACTCGTGAAAATCTAATAAAATTCTCATCTTCTCCATATAGTCTTTTTTCTCAGAATTTATTGTAGGCAGGGTTCGATTGTCTGAAATATTGTGGGCGTACTACCCCAGATTTATACTGAGGTTAATTTCTGGCTGTACTCCATGTACTCCGGCCTCAACTCCGTCTGTAGCCGTCTGTGTACCATTTTAGCCTTTGTGATTTATCTATCTTTCGTCTCCCATTCATCTCTTTCCGGGAGGAGAATCTCATGAAGTCTATCAAAATTGTATAGGGGGATCATTGTGTCTGATGGCATTGCTAAAATCGGATGGGATTCTATCTTGATCTCGATCTTGCGACAATTTCCTCCCCTAGTACTCGTTGACCCCGACAGGTTTCTGTACCTATACACTCACTCTTGCCTCCTTCTCTGAGCAAATGGGGATGTTGAGGAGGACTTCCTTTGCTGCTGTCGTGGTGGTGGACATTGCCCCTGTTTTGATCAGACACGCTTGCCTCTGGAGTATGTTGAGATTTTCTTGTGCACTCTTCTGTACCCCTTTGCTCCACTAGACGACCGCTCCGTAGATGACCATATGTGTCACCACTGTGAGATGAAGCCAGTACATTTGTTTGGGTTGCATTTCCCATGTTTTTCCACAGGTTATTCTACAAGTCCACCAAGTATTCACCTGAAGACGATTGAAGATTCAAGCATTCGAAACGTCGTGAAAACTTTTCCAATCCATCGAAACGATGGACGTCCGAAACGACAGTAATCAAGTTACCACATCGGCTATAACCTTCAAACAATCCCTAGGGCTTGTCTTGTTCTGTTGGATACTTTTTATAGATGAGCATTCCAAGTGAGTTTTTTATCTAGAAGTACCCCTTGGTATTTGACTTCCTCTTTGAATGGAATTGTTTCACCATAGAGGATCGGCTTTTTTAGCGAATCTAGCTTCCTCCTTCTGGTAAATGGTACTACCACTGTGTTGCTTGGGTTGACTGATAATTTTTCTTACACCACCTAGTCATAATCCGAGAGCTGCTTGGAGAATGTCCTATATCACCTCTACAAACTTTCCTCTGACCGTTATAACTATGTCGTCATCGTAGGCTTGAACATCGATTCTCTCCGCCAATTTGTGTATTAGTTTCATTCAAATTGATGAAAATTCTGCCCAATTTCGCCTATTTTTGATGACATACGATGTTGATCCCCCAAGCCTTGAAAGGAAACGCTCACCGTTCTGGCCAGTGAGGGGTCAAATTTTTTTCAAGCTATGCCATACGAATGGTTTCCCTCGCGATCTTTCCATCTGTTGTGGTCAGGAGAAAGAATCCAATCAAGAACATCAAGTACCGTCCAATATTGTTCGAAAACTAACAGAAAATTAATAGGACCCAGGACATACAATCGTTGTCGATAATTACTTCACATCTGTAAAACTTATTTCTGAACCCCTGGAAATGAAATCATATACAGTATCGGAAAGTATTCATCTTGGGTATGTTGAGAAAGCATTACAATTTCTCCTCGACTCGCTCGAGGAAGGGATATCGACGTCACGACACAGAGATAGGAGAGTCAGGGCGGTCAGCTCAGGACGTCAGTATCATACCAGCAGCAGTCGGGAGAATGTGTGCACTGCAATGAAGAAGAATTATTGACGATAATTTCACATCAGATAATTTGAACAAATTAAACTGAATCATTGATTCAATTTAATCTGTCGGACGACAGGTAGATCAAAATATCTTTGGTGCCGTGGTGGCCGCGAAAACAAAAGAAAATTCTTGAACATAAACAAAAGCAAACGATATTTCTGTAAGACAATGAAATATTTACAAGAAAAGACAAACCAAATTAAATATTTTGTGTACGGAATTATTTTATTAAATGTTCGAACAAACTACTATTTGGGGCCAAACAACAGCCGAATCTATTGAACAATTCTGTTCTGGTAGCCGCAAGGGTAACTGGTGTTACCTGAGCACACAACTGAATAATTTTTGCCCTCAGTTCATCTTAATTGGTGGCACGTTCGAACTCATGCCGATATACCTCCGATTTTAGCATGCCCCAGAACTAAAAATCGAGAGGTGCTACATCTGGTGATCGAGGTGGCCAGTTGATTATACCTCGGGTACAAATAAACCGATCGGGAGATAATTGATTCAAAAATGTAACCACCGTGCCTGCATTGTGGGCAGGACAACCATCTTGTTGAAACCACACGTCGTTAAAGTCAATCGGAAGAGCGCGAACTGCAGGAATAATTTTATTTTGCAAAAGTTGCAAATATTTTGCTGCATTTAAATTCCCTTCAATAAAAAATGGGCCTATGACGTGATCGCCTAAAAGTCCCGTCCACACATTTAATTTGCTTGGGTACTGTGTCCTCACAGCAATACTCAAATGTTTATTTTTATGAGACCAATAACGTACTACGGATGGGTTGTGTTTTCGATGAATTGAGAAGGACGATTCATCGGTAAATAACACCTTTTTTAGAAAGTCATCATTTACACGAAATGCCCTATTGCATTTTCGACCATCGTTTCACAAAACTCCATACGTCTGAAATGGTCTCCAGGCAAAAGTTCTTGTGTGGTCTTGACTTTGAAACAATTATAACCGTTTCTCTTCAAAATATTCCTTACAGTTCTTTCATTCAAATTCACTTCGTTGGCGATCTGTCTACTCGAACGAGGTGTCATTTCTGCCAATGCACACACTTCTGTTTCTCTTATTTTCCGTTCCTCGGGTATTTGTCTAGGATGCGGTGATGGATTTGTGGGACAACATTTTTTGCAATTTGCTGCCACACACCCAAAATTATGAAATTTATTAATAATTGAAAGGACAGTCGCTTCCATAGGTACAGGTCTATCTGCAAAAGCCACTATGAATAGATTTCTAGTATCTTGTACAAAATTACCCCCAAAGTACCACTTAATGATCTGTACTTTCTCTGCGGTTGTGTAAATAGATGGCATGTTTCAAAAGGTAATAATTGTCATGGTTTTTTGTTTTCGCAACCACGGCTCGGCAATAATGAGTCGCATTGCCACGTGGTCAGTTAATGCGTCGGGTGGGGTAACAGGAGGGGCGCACAGCATTGCGTCTCTCTTGTTTATGTGGTATTATCATATCATTGCGTTCCTTGTTGCTCGTGTAGATTTCTGTCTATACCCCAGATAAATCGTTTTCGATACTGTATACTTGGTACTTTACGGACTAACAGGAAAAATCACTCGAAAGATTTTGACAGTAACAATGGAATATTTGTAGAGAAATGAAAAGACAGAGGAGATGTTCTTATGTTGGCAATTGAAGCACCTCGCACCGCATCAATGGGAAATTGGCTTTTGGTGAATTTGCTCGATTTTTTATATATTGCAGAACTGGTGATGCTGATCAAATGTTTTCATTGCACCATCGCTCTGAATTCAACAGTTATTATATATGGTGCTGAAGAAAACTTTTCCAAAATTTCAAATGGCCATTGTGAGGAGACATTTTCGAATATATAAACCAAATCGAGTATGCATCGATTGTTCATACGACCGATTTGAATACATTATAGAGAACAATAATTCCTCACGTATAGACGATATCCAGGGCAAAGATAGAAGTATTAAGTGATTTCCAAAAAATTGAGCAATGGAATTCCATCAATTTTCCTCTACTGATAATTTCCTCGAAGTAGTTATGTTTGATATTGAATTTATTGAAACATTTCCACAAATATGTGTTCGACACACATCTGTTGAAGGATTTCGAACAATTTTCTCTGGAATATTTTCAATGAAATGTATGAACCTATATATTCTATGAGTAGTAGAACGTCTCGAGTGAAAGTAAAATGATCTCGAAAAATATCAAAAAATAAAATAAAATAATTGAATAACAATATTAGGTTACTGAATATGCTCATATTTCATTACAAAAAATGTTTCGTACCTATACAGAGTGTATGACATTCGCGTAACAATAATCAATTTCAATATTCCTTGGAGAATTTCTAGATTCTAGATATATGTTGCATATGGAATTTTAGACTAAACCACAATCGACTTTCCACCAATGACTAGCAAAACCAACAATTCGCAAAACATACTCCTTACTCGAATTCACGCCTCAATTGGTGAAATGTCGATTGATTGGTAATTGAAACTTCCTGTATATGGAAAGGAATATATGTTTAGTAGTAGTAGTAGCTGTGAACCATTTGTGGCCAATATAACCTCATATAAATGTTTTCTTTATTACGAAAAAATATGGACTAACACTTTCCATTTGTAAGCCTATGCCATGAAAATGTTCACTCTATATCATGTATACTATCCCGACACTAAGTTCATTTGAAAAGTACCCACACTTGGAGAGGAGATGGACTAGCTGCAACTTTAGTTTGGTCAGAATGGCTCTGGTTTAGAATGGCATATAGCAATTTGTTTAACAAACACTGAATTTGCATATGTTCAGTTTTCATTGAAATCATATCAATTATTGAAAAAATGGCTGTACGTCACCGATTGAATTGTTTTACGTGTGATGTTATATTAAATACACAAAATATGGCGCGACTCGATGGAACACCTAATGAATTGAAACGAGAAGTTGCCATTGGAAGACGCGACCGAAGGGGACTTCCTCATGTCGCAGAAATTGATGGAAATAGAATCTGTTTGACATGCAACCAATCAATTGTTCAAGAGATTCATACCTTCAAGAAGATCCAGAATGTTTGAGATTGGATATTTTAACACAATCCTCAAGGCACGCTGTCTCATTTGCAATGGTGAAGTTGATCTTCAAAGACTCACAATAGAATGCAGGGTCAACGTGTTCATAAATCAGAACATCTATATACAAGAAAATAACGGTTCCTGTAGAATTCATCTTGATGATCGTGGGTTTTTATTTCCCATCCTACATATAGGCTTAAGATAAATCAATAGAACTTACGCTATGAAAGGTCAGGAACTTCAATCATTTTCGAACGAACTCGAACTGCCGCTAAGCGTAAATTGGATTACGTAGACGAGAATAGTTTTTCTGCTGAAGAATTCAAATCCATTGCTCCGCTCAGAGAAGAACAGTTTGGTAACTAATATAATCATTGTCTATATGTACCAAGATAAGATAGAGATGAGAGATATATTTCTAAAAAAGATGTATTGGCATTCTTATGCAAACTACGACAAGGTATTTCTGATAATTTTTTAACCATCATTCAATTATTCAAGCCGCCAGGCAACACGTTTAGTGATAACTGAAGTGCGAGATAATATAGGATTTATCGCAATAGCAAGGGAACAATTAAAAAAACGACATGTTACAGTTTTTGCGAATCAATCGTACAATGCACAACCCAATGGACCAAAAGCAATAGTTTACAAAGATGGTACTTATTTGTACATCGGCAAAAGTTGCAACTTCCGGGTATTACGACAATCATATTCTCAACACAAAGGGAGACATTTAATCAAACCAGTCCTAATTGTGGGTACTGATGTTTACATTTTGGACATTCAAGGCCCATATTTCGCAGATTCGGGAAATAATGATGCACGCATACTGCAGAATGAATAGAATATAGATATCAACCAAATGAGAAGATGGTTTCATCCAGGTGATATTTTTTTTGTAGATAGGGGCTACCGAGATGCTTCTACCTCGATGACGAAGACAACTACTGACTGACGAAGCCAACTAGTCCGGAATCATGACAAAAACTAGATGGATAGTTGAGGCACGGAATGGTCATTTGAAGACAATGTTCAAAGTTTTTTATCACAACATTGATACACATCATATTAAAAATATAAAATGTTTCATACAAATAGCAGGTGCGATAATAAATGAGTACCATCCGCTTATTCAGATGAGAGATGCCTACCTAGAATTAGCCAATATAATGTTGGAAAAGGCTAATAGAGTCAATAGTTCAAGCCGTTCAAGACGTGGTCAGTGGACATTACTCAGACAGGATCATTTCAATGAATTCCAAGATAAGATTTAGGAGATATAAATGTTGCATATACCAGGTACAATTGGTAGCATCGTAAATACAAGATACTGTATATCATCATGATGAAAATTAATTTCAAAAGGATGCAAATACGAATGAGCGTGGATTTTTACGAATGAGAGTTCATTCAAGATTCCGTAATGCCACCAAATATCAATTATTCATGGCATTCGAAGCAAATATAGAGGATATTGAACAAATCAATGTTGTTGACGATGTTATATTTGGATATTATTGCACTTGTAAAACTGGAGCCAGGACCCTTGGCTGTTGTGCCCATGTGGCCAGTGTTACCTGGTACCTTGGCTACGCACGTCATGCATTATATAAGGTTTCCATCAAATGCCCTTCTCATCCATATATAGGATGCTGAACATATAGAGGGACAAGTTAATCAGGTGTTCTGACTCTATCATCTATTTATGTACGTTGTTCTTGTCATCATTCAAAATAAAGTTTCATTTACTGATAATCTTGTTCAAAATCTTTCGGCAGATGTGTGTCGAACAGAATGTTATGACATCAATATCAATCATAACTACTTCAAGGAAATTATCAGTTAAGGACACTAGTTTTCGGTCCACCCTGTATAGTTTATGTATCTGCAGAGTGAACTTTAACCGTGAACGATCGAGTTTGTAACCGACTTTTCCGGAATTTCAGGCATTTGGATATATCAATAAGCAGGACTGGTGCAGTTTCATGAGAAATACATAATAAATAGGTCAGTTCAATTAAGGAGATACTAATATCATCAATCGCAATTGATATTGGAATCCTACAAAATATCTGAAAATGAATGAAATCCACCTCTCAATTTTTGGGAAATCACTGAAAAACTTGCTATCTTTGGACTCACCCTGTATATCGTATGTACGTGCAGGAATCATTGTTTTCTATAGTGTATTTGGATCGGCCGTATGAACAATCGATGTATACTCGATTTGGTTCATATTTTCAAAAAAGTCTGTTCACAATGGCCATTTGAAATTTTGAAAAAGTTATTTTTAGCACACTATACAGTCTAAACTGTTGAATTTAGAGCGGTGGTTCAATAGAGACAGAAATTTGATCAGCATCACGAGTTCTGCAATATATAAAAAATCGAGCAAATTCACTGAAATCCAATTCCCCTTTGATGCGGTGCGAGATCCTTTGTTCCCAAAATTGTAATTCAGAATAAAACCCTAGGCGAAATGACCAAGCCATGAAGTATCAATGAATATAATGTTACTTCCACATATCCGATAACACAAATGTTCTTCTTTGCGTCGTGGGGTGAAATGGTACCAAAACTTGACCATCGAACTAGCGGTTGGTTCAGCAATTGTATATTCTCATACACTGCATCAACAAACAACTTATAATAAAGTGTCCATAACCAAATTTCGAGAAAAAGTGATCAAGAGGCTTCTCAAATGTGACAATACGCCAATTTTTTTAACAATCAGGAATCAGGAATTATTCTTGAATATACTGAAAAGAAGAGATCGTGTCGTAGATTTCGGAGTAATCCGGACGGAAAATTGCTATTAGGTATATCAAGCCACTGAATGTTTGTTATTTAACAATTGGAATGTTTATTTGTTTAGTTTTCTTTCAACATTTAAATTGAGAAGGGGCGATAGAAATCACTGTATTGTAGTTAGTTTAACGAAACCATCAGCGCCCTCTCTGTTCGATATATTATATAGTTTTACTATTGGTAACCATGTAATGAAAGATTGATTGAGAACAACTTCAGTATTCTGTCAAGTTGTACGTTGTACTGCCGAGTATATTTTTGATTAAAGCAGTTTCTGAGATACAAAGTTCATAATTTCTAACAGCGTATGCCAAACACACTCATGTTTAGATTTTGGAACGAAGTTCCTTTACCTACCGCAAGCCGCGTAGGTGTTGACTGGTAGAAATCGTGACGTAAGAAAAAAGCGGTATCCTCGCCATGCGACTCTCTGTGTCTCTTTCTATCTTTCTCTGTCTTTGTCTATTATATACGAGTCTGTGTGACAAGCATCCAGCTCTTGCTCATACGATTCCGAAGTTGAAAGAAATTCAAAAAGTCGAATATTATCTTTGAGGGGTAATACGTGGAAGATATTTTTGCTTCTTTCATATTTGCATACAACGTGTGTTTAGATGATTATATCCTTTTTTGTATGCCGAAGTTGGATTAATGGTTTACATTGGATATGTGGCACGTCAATTTGATATCATATAACGAATAGTATTATCAGGAATAAAATACCTTTTACTGTGGCGGAGGAGTTTGGAAAAATGAAATATAGGTATAGTATTGCTTGGTATTACGTGACGATTTCTACCAGTCAACAACTACCGCAAGCCGCGTAAAGAACTTCGTTCCTGACGGGTGTCCCAGGACACGTTTTTTTTTTTATTACAAGTTTCATATCTGAAATAAACGTTTTTTATAAACATTTATTAGACTTTTTTGCCATATAAAAAAATATGTAAAATAGCTTCGATACTAAAACCAAATGAACTTCCATACTGCTCAATACATCTCTTATAGACTGCCATAGTTTGCATTGAAATGCCGCATCAACGTATAATGCGGCGCGGCTACAAGTAATATCTGGTCCTTGGATACGTAAATCCCTCACGCTCAGAATGCCCCCAAAATTCAAGAAAAAGGGTGGGGATAGGGTTCACAATACATATCCATCAAATTTGATGATGAAAATTCCCCGCCTCGCTTTTTAGCCAATGAAATACAATTATTCGAAAACGTCACCATGCAACGAAAAACTTTCCGGAATATTATCACTTGTTTTCACTATTTTTACTGGTTTTTCGTTGTTTTGTGAAGAATGTCCCTATAATTTTGATCTGACTATTTTGAATTTTCAAACATTTAACCTCGAATCAAACAAAAATAACAGATGAGCGTGACCTTCGTTCCAATTTTGATTACAAAAACTCAGGTTTGTTCTTCAATATTATAATTTTGAATTTGGAATGTTCTTAAAGAATATCACACGTATCTGAAGTATTCCAGAATTTTTGTTCAACTCGGAATAATTTTCAAGATACCCATGATTTCTAAAATTATCTGAAACAATTCTAGTACTTATATTATAAGTGAAAAGTCCACAGCACCGAATATTCCCCATATGTCGCCATTATGTCTAATTGGTATCATTCTCTCCAGCATAGTTCTTTAATGCCCCATTACGATTTTTATTTTTATTATTCACTATTTTCAGGTGATATGGGAAATATGCAACATAAATCCGAGAATAAATTGAAGAATATAAATGCAGCGGTCAGTTTAATCGATGCGAAAATTGGAACTTTGCGACAAACGCAAGATCAGCAATATCAAGATTTGGCGAAGCTCTCCAAAGAAGCCGAAAGATTGAAGGGGAAGGTTGGAGAAAAATTAGTAAAAGATACCCAAGATTACATAAACTCTATTATCAAGAAAGTTATCTGTCAGCCACAAGCACAAGGATTGGTCTCAGCGAGAAGGCAGTATTTTTCCTCGGAAACTTTATGTCAGAAATTTGAAGAAGATCTTCATTAATACTCAAACTGGATTTTTGATAATGGAACCCAAAACACCCAATGATATACTGAAACTTATGGGAAATAAATGCGAAGAATTTCGAAACATTGAACAATTGATACAAATCACAATTTTCTCTGGAGGAGAAAAAAATTCTATGTTAGAGATGGCACAATTTATTGTAGAAACAGTTCAACGAATCC
Organism: Gonioctena quinquepunctata; assembly: GCA_018342105.1. Taxonomy (NCBI): domain Eukaryota; kingdom Metazoa; phylum Arthropoda; class Insecta; order Coleoptera; family Chrysomelidae; genus Gonioctena; species Gonioctena quinquepunctata. The sequence goes on from JAFIRS010000829.1 coordinate 420,676, forward strand.
TAACGTATCTCTCAAAACCTCCACAAATATCTGTCCCGCATGACACGACGACTAGGGAAGTACCAATGGATCATATGTGTGCATCTGAAGTTACATCCCTTCATAGTGACCGCAATGATCCTGGGAATGGAACCGAACAAACAAGGATGAAGAAGGAAAGTTTGCCCATATAATAGCCTCAGTAGAATTATTCGTGAAAGAACTAGAAAGGGATAGACATGAAGATAGAACATCCTCCATGAAAACTCTCTCTTCCTACGGGGAAACTCTCTCACCATATCTGAAAAGCAGCAACCCAGCAACTGTGATTTCTACGGAATCAAAATTATCAGAAATCGATGTTTTATGGATAAAAATCTGCAATAATCAGGAACTTAAAAAAATATTTCAATATGGAAATCTTCAAACCATATGGAAAAATGTGAATTATATGGAACAAGTAGTTGACGAGTTCTGCGATTCGAGAGACAGTGATCATTATAGAAATATTTCGCAATATTTATGGAATTACGAAATATATTTACAAGCCAACAAAATCGTTAAATCAGATGAAAAAATTGAGTTGATTTCTAAAATCAAATATATCTCGAAATGTTTTGGGAGCAAAACATCCCGCCATGGAAATGTTCTTAGTAGCAGAATAGGAGGGAATAACAGTAACGGTAGCAGAGACAATACGAACATGTCAAAAGCGAAAGTCAATAACTGTGAGAATGAAGAACAATCAAAACAGCCACAAGATGCGAAACAAAGAGCTCTAAAAATTGTAGAAGCAAAAGTTGCTGAGGATGAGAAAACTCAAAGAGCACTACGTGGACGGGAGCATGACGAAAAAAAAAAAGAAATTGAAATCAAATTGGATGGAATTGAAAAGAAACGAAATGAAATCAAACAAGAAATCTATAAATTCGTGGGAACAACTTCTGATCCCAAATTACATGAACTCAGTGAATATTCAGTCAGACTAATTCTGGAAATGGACGACTTGAACCTTCCAAGAGGCAGTGATCTTCACACCAGAAAGATCAAGATGTTGAAGGAAGTGTATCAGTACAGCGATATTCTAGCGAAGAAAGCAATGGAAAATGAATTCGTACAAATCGAGACCTACATCGCTCACTTCGAGGAGAATTTCGAATATTTCACAAAATCGGAAAACTTGGGAGAATGTAGAGATGGGATAGAAAATATCAAAATGAGATTGAGAGGGATCAATGCCAGCGTTGGTTTAGAAGAGAGAAAATCGAAATGTATGGAGGTGACAAATAACATGCAGGAGATATTGGAGACTATTGAATATGCTGACAGATCAAAGAGAGAAGAAGAATCAACTATTTCATCTGAACAGATAGAAAAAAATGACGCCAAGATGCCTAATAATGAATTGACCAAAGACGGTGGTAACTGCGAGATAGCTAGCAAAAGTTTGGAATATAGTATCGGGCTGAAAGATCACGGGTTGAGTAATATTGAGAGAAAAGAAGAGGAGCTTGATTATATTGAAAAAGTTATTCCGGATTATGATCCCCAGGAAATAATCGGAAAATTCAAACAATTAAGTCTTGACAATCGGGGGAATACCAGTCGGTCAATGGACCTCATAAATGAGACAAAGAAACTCGAGGGTGAAGCGAGTGACAAAAATGAGAGAAGCGCTTCTCTCAGCGATAAACTAGGGAATGGCTCCTTAGGAATCATAGCAAAACTCAAAAAAACCATCTTTGAGAGCTTTGAGAGAAAAATTCAAAATATCAATGAAAAAATTCATTCTGCGCATTCTTGCGGACAATGTGACGCACTGAAGGAAGAATTAATAAAGCTGGATGCACAATTGGAACCATACATATTCAAAAATGGAGATGCTGTCAAAAGAAATGAGTTGAGGAGGACAATACATGATTCCATGAATTTTGTAGAGAATCGACGGGAATCCTTGGCAGTGATTGAAAATGAATTAAAGAGTTCTTCGGAAACTCACCTGTAATATATTTACAGATGGAAAATTGTACCAACTGACAAAATATTCATGCTGGTTTGGATAATTTACACAACTTTTTTTACACAGATCGAAAGCGAATCAGGAATGTTATAATTGTGAGTGGAATTTAGTACACGAAAAAAATTATTATAAACATTTTATTTGGTAGTATTATCAGTAGTAATACCACTAGTGAATGAATTTTCGCGATAAGTCTATCGATTTATTTCTAAACGAAACTGGGTTGCTTGAAAACACCACGAGTCCGCAGGACGAGTGGTGTTTTTCCTAAGCAACTCAGTTGAGTTTAGAAATAAAAGACAGACTTATAAGATAAATTCAATCAGAGTGGTATTTTATTAGACTATTTCACGAACAAAGAAAGGTCAAAAAAAATTAATTTGGCAGAATGAGAGGAAGAAATTTAATAAAATAAATAATGCAAATTGCATTATAATCATGAAATGTTTATTTTAATTTTAAACAATTTGTTTTTATTATTATTTGTCACCTATCTATAACAATAAATATTTTTTTATGAACCGAACATAATACATTATTCTCGACTATAATTATTATATATGGTGCAATTGTAAAAAAATTGAATAGTATGACCGTTTTTAGGTAGATACAATGTATTGTTGGTATTATTAATCGATGTACTTGGAGTACTCATAAAAGTATTCACTATATTCTGATGATGTTCAGCACTAAGATGTAAATACGGATTCGAGTCCGAACTACCACGTCCAGTAATTTTCTTAGCTTGTTGTTCACTAACACCGGATTGTAGTTACCGACTAACTGCAGTGGCACGATTCGCGTGTTTTGTTATTTTTAGTTTTTTAGTGCCTAATCCTATCTTTTCTGCAGAGAGTTTTGTCCATTTCGATATTGTATTAATACGAATAGGGCAATTCTTGAACCAATTATTATTATTATTATTATTACATTCATTCCACTAGCCATTCACTGCCAGAAAAAGTCTGTCATTGGTAATAATTCCCCTTTTCGATATAAGTTTCCGATATAATCGCACAGGACACATTTCAGGATTTTTCAAATTTTGAGCAAGCCATTTGTATCTTCACAGTTTTTATCACCACCTTGGCGGGTTTTGGAGAATATTGGGTTATATGCAATTCTGATTGATAAACACCCTTTGTTGTCAGTCTCTTTCTTGAAAAAATGTAACATGGAAAAAGCTAGTTCAACTGCAGCTATGTGAAAAAACTTCTTTTGGAGTCCCTCTGGCGTGTCTTCGTCCCATTGTAGCACATATTTCTATATTCGTCTGAAGTCATAGCGACAGAACTCATTTTTTTTTTTTTCGGTTACAGCTTGCAACAATTTTCTCTTACTAGCTCGAGCCGCCCTCGCCTCCTTGAACATTATATCTTTGGAGGGATCAATATGTCTCTGATACTCACAAAAATATTTTTCTTGTACTAATTTTGCAGCAGTGTTCCATATGGTTTCAATAACATTCTCCTTGTAATCACTACCATAAATTCTCCGCATATTGAATGCCCAGTCTTTTAGAATGAATGCTAATCTTTCGTTGCTCTTTTCTGCATCTAATTTGTAGTTGCGTTCCGCACAGAACGTCATAAATTGTCTCCATATATGAGATTTTGATTTTTTTATGTTGGTGGGTATATTTTCCTCAATATTTTGGTTTATTACTTCGTTTGAAGTATCACCGAAGGGACTCATTTTGACGTTTGCAGCTACAATTATTTTTGGTCAAACTGTCAAACTTTGCATTGCGATCCGTATCCATGGTTACGTCGTTGAAAACACGATGCTGATAGACCAATCAGAATTGAAAGACAGCTGGTGTTTCCGCGATAATACAAGCTGTCTTTGGTTTTTGATTGGTCAGAATTTGTGGAAAATTCCAAAGTGCTATTCAATTTTCGCTGAACTATTTGAAACGAAAAAAGTTCTCAACTACTTCCAACCGTTATTTTAACCCATTATTAGCGACACTTATGAATATATATGTACATGAATATGTGAAATTTTCAGAATAACTCGACGATATATGAAAACTTGGTGAAATGGAAAGATTAGCGATGAAACTATAAATTTCATTTTATAATTTCTTCAGAAATATGGAAATAGTTTGGTCTTATACTGAGAAGTTCAGTAAAAATAATAAATACTTCGATTTAAAATGTGTTTTTTCTTCATTAATTTGCTTAAAATCAACAGTAATAGACTTTGGATGTTGTTTGAATATGTATTTTTTTGGACGAAATGTTCATTTTATCTTTATTAATCCCAAGAGAATTGCAAAGTCCTATGTAAGGATACATGCCTATATTAAATCTACTTCCGTCAGATTGACAATTAGTAATATTTGTAAAATATATTACATAAAACACGCATGAAAAAAATTCTAGAAAAAAACCCTCCATTTTCAAGGTCCAATTTGAATGCCACGCTTTTATGTCGGGTTTCAAACGAAACATTTCTGGTGCAAAAAGTACGGAAAATAGATACTTGGCCAAAGAGAGAAAAAGAAAGAACTATGCTATATATGTTGCTGGCCTGGTTTTTAATTAGTTGCTGTCAGCTACATAACCGAAAATGAGCATTGGTGGTTTAGTCGTAAAATGCTCGCTTGTTTTCATAAAAAGTCTAATAACTATAAATGTTAGGATTCTTAAATACTTGAGGAAAAAAAAAGACAAAATAAACCGTGCCATGTCATCTTGTTATCCAATTGCATAAACGAGTTTGCAGAGTAACGTTGTAATACTCCAAAAAGTGGTTGGGGATAAACTACGTCGAAGTTGATCTACACTTTGAAACGTGTTTAAATTGAAACTAAAATTGTTGGTGCAGGCTGTTTAAGAAAATCTTGATATAACATGTGGGTTTGTTGTAGTACGCGCGTTAGTTAGTTGGCGCGAATTAGATTAGATATTAGATCGCCAAATAATTTTCACATGTGTCACGTGAACTGAGTTGCAAGCACTGTTTTTTTCTGAAAACCATTCAAAAAAACTGCAAATGGAATGGAAATTGGTATGACAATAGGACTATTACAGTATATGCAAAAATAAAAAATATACTTAAATCGAAAGGACAATGTAAAGTATTGTGAAGTGACAATATCTTCTAACATGGCCTTTTTGTTTTTTTTTAATTTATCAACATTCAAGTTTCGAACGTGTTTCGGAATAGAATTATATAGATTTTTGAAAATATAAACAGGATGTTCTAACATTAGATGTGGAATCATCTGCACTGAAAGATAACTTTAGTCACTATCTTCCATGTCAGTTAACCTCTTGTGGGGCATTCATGTTGAAAAGGGAAACATTCTCAATTGAATATTGATAGAAAGATTTTTCTGTGAATTGAGAAATCCACGATTAAAATGAAGTAATTTTTTTTGTGAATGTCCAACAGAAAACAACTACTTTCCCGGCTAAAGCCACGCTGGACATTGAACTACATCTGATAGATATTCTGAAAAGGCCCTAACTCAAAAGAAAAAATCTGAAATTGAAAATTTGCATTTTCATTCAGATAGTTATTTGATTTTCTATTCCAGTCTTGATTAAGAACTCATAAAGATGAATAAGGCAAAGAAGAATGTTTCCCAAAAGAGTACTCACCAGAAATCATTCGTAACATTGACGCAGGAGAGACATCGCATTCACTAGGTCTTCAATACATTTTTGTCGACGAAAATCTATTTCACGCTTCCACGATCATCAGGAAGGCCGGAAGAAATGGGAGACACATTTTCAAGAAGCTATCTCATTTTGCAAATCAAATAACTATCTGAATGAAAACGCAAATTTTCAATTTCAGATTTTTTCTTTTGAGTTAGGGCTTTTCAGAATATCTATCAGATGTAGTTCAATGTCCAGCGTGGCTTTAGCCGGGGAGACATTCTGTTGGACATTCGCAAAAAAAAAAACTTAATTCTAATCGTGGATTTTTCAATTCACAGAAAAATCTTTCTATCAATATTCAATTGAGAATGTTTCCCTTTTCAACATGAATACCCCACAAGAGGTTATCTTGACGATGGAAGATAGTGACTAAAGTTTATCTTTCAGTGGCAGATGATTCCACATCTGATTTTATGAACATCCTGTTCATATTTTCAATAAATCAATCTATCATACCCCATGACAGGTTTTAATGTCAGAAAACACTAATTTCAAAGTGTCTCTCCAAAAGAACTGATTCTAACTTTTTCCATCTTTGCAAAATGAGATTGCTTCTTGAAAATGTGTTTCCCATTTCTTCCGGTCTTCCTGATGATCGTGGAAGCGTGAAATAGATTTTCGTCGACAAAAATGTATTGAAGACCTAGTGAATGCGATGTCTCTCCTGCGTCAATGTTACGAATGATTTCTGGTGAGTACTCTCTCTTGGAAAACATTCTTCTTTGCCTCATTCATCTTTATGAGTTCTTAATTGAGACTGGAATAGAAAATCAAATAACTATCTGAATGAAAATGCAAATTTTCAATTTCAGATTTTTTCTTTTGAGTTAGGGCCTCTTCAGAATATCTATCAGATGTAGTTCAATGTCCAGCGTGGCTTTAGCCGGGGAAGTAGTTGTTTTCTGTTAGACATTCACAAAAAAAAAACATTTTAATCGTGGATTTTTCAATTCAAAGAAGAATCATATAATTTCTATAGTCAAGATCCTAAATTCAAAAAAAACAGGTTAATATGAATGGAAATATGATCGAGAACTCATTCGATTTGAGATGATGTCTGGAAAATTGTGCGAGAAAATTAACAATTGCAAAAATTATTAAGTAGTTGAAAAAAAGGTACAGTTTTTCCCAGATATCTCGGGAACTATTGAAAATATTGCCAATTTGAAAAAAGGGGACTTCGTGAAGGGAAAATTTCGCTGAGAAAGTCCCATCTCCCGAAATCTACATCTCAATTATACAGTGAGTTCCAAAAAGTTTGCACCATATGGGAAACTCTTGGTATATCATCCATTTGTAAAAATTTCCAAAAGGTGTACGGGGAAGAACAAAGAATAGGAATTCTCATCAGAAGTAAACTACCCACATTTTCGACAGGAAAGTTCATCTGAAAAAGTTCTTTAGAATTAGACACAATATTCAAATTTGAAATCACAGCCACCCAAGCAAATATTTTTTACCCATTATTTATGGTTCTAGTCTAATAAAGACAACTGGTATCGTATGTACACTTTAGGCGCCTCCCTCATATAACTATAATTATATTTCAATGCAAAATTTGATCCAATTCATCATTTGTACTAGAATATCGACGTTTGTGGAGAATGGTTTGAATTTTCACTAGTTTTATGGTGCAAACGACCCCGCACCATCCTTATGGAAAATGGCTTTCGGTTAAATTTCCTGAATTTTTGGTATGTTGTACATTTTGACTTTTTCGGCAAAAGTGTCCATGGGCACTAAAAAATCCACTGACTAGTTTTCGAGATACAGGGTGTGAAAGATGAAAAGTGAAGCTTTCTGCTCAGAATTTTTTACAAATCCGATAGTTGACAAAACGCCTATTTATTCTAGGAATACCATGCCCCAATGATGTACAATGTCACGTTGATCTCATTTCCTTTATACTTTTTCCGTTTTGTGCTCTATAACAGGGTGAACAAAAAAAGAACCATTCGAATAATTTTGAACCAACCAGTTTGAAATCTCTGATGAAAACTGAAGATTCAATTTAGCCTGCATAAACTCCCTCAAGCTGGATCGAATTGAATTGATATTATTTTTTTTATACAGGGTGGTTCAAAAATAGGGGTACGTTAACTCCTCGTTTTTTAGTTCGGATAGGGAAGAGCATGTCATATATATCAAACATCCTTCAATGTCGTATAGTAATTCCATGTATACAGGGTGAGTAAAAAGATACAGTCCAAGTTTCTTAGAAAAATGCAGTTTTTTTCAATAAATACCCTGTATTTCGAGGAAAAATCGGTTAATTTTCTTGAATTTTTTATATAATCGTTTGTCGGCTACATACTTTTGAATGTTCGGATTTTATTGATACCCATATATTTCATCGGGGACAGAAATTGGTTTTTTCGAACAACTCTACGTAATAAAAAATGCAATATATAGGGGTAGTTTGAACTAATGTATTAGAAATCAATGAATCTCATGCAATTTCTTGGATTTTCAAAGTATACGATATGAATCAACTCGTTTTCACCCCACCCCAGAGGTAGAGTTGCCGGTGTATTTTCTCAGTGGTATCCCCTGTAGGCCTATTCTACTATGTCTGGAGAAAATACGGTAAATAAGTTTCCCTAATATTCCAAATGTATTCTCCGATAATTAGCTGTTATTGAAAGGAACATAACATTGATTTTCTGCTGCACATCAACTCGGTATCATGATAAAGAATTTGAGTTTCGGAAGTCTGTCCCTAATTTGGTCGTATTTCGTAAATAGTCATATATACTGAAAAATATTAATCTCATTCCAAAAAAAATCACAGAAACAGGTAATCGGAGTGTCTATAATTTTCAGAGAAAACAAAATGAAATGTCTAAAAAAAAATATAATTTTTCTGAACGTTAGCAAATTGTTGATATGAAAATTTTCATTATTTTATGATTTGAATACCAACATCTATGAGCAGCATCGGAAATGAAACCAAAATGACATGTCGAAAGAAAATGAACACCCCCTAGAGATGTTTCTTTCTTTTAAGCACATTTCAATAAAAGCTTGTGTTTAAAAGTTTTTTTATTTATATTTATTATATTCTTTTTGTAAAATATATTGAAATATATTTCAAAATTAGTTTATTGAATAAATACTCACAAAACGTAGATATTTTACTATCGCGGATTTTCTTGTAGAATTTTGGGAGGTATAATACCCCCACCATTCAAATTGAATTAGCTATCAAATAATGGGAAATTAGTTCCAACCTGGAGCGGGTTATTACTTCTGATACAGTTCAATTTTCTCTAGTTTCTTTGGAAAAAGGGCTTTCAAAGAAAAAACATTTAATTTTCCATATGTAAGGTATTGCATTTTTGGAATAGAAACCGCACTACACCGAATATTTTTCAACAAGAAGAATAGCTTGAAAATAGCCCACTTTGGTCTCTCCTGGAGTTTATGGGTATCAATAAAATCCGAACATTCAAAAGTATGTAGCCGACAAACGAGTCCGGAGACCTATGCTGATATTGATGAGAATATATCCGACCCCTCAAACCGCCCAATATATCAAAAATTCAATGAAATTAACCGATTATTTCTCGAAATACATTGAAAAAAAAGCATTTTGCTAAGAAACTTGGACGGTATCTTTTACTCTGTATACATGGAATCACTATACGACTTCCAACATTGAGGATGTTTGATATATATGATGCTCTCCCCTATCCGAACTAAAAAATGAGGGGTTAAGCTACCCTTATTTTCAAGATCCAGATTGAAGGAGTTCATCAAGGCTAAATTGAATCTTCAATTTTCATCAGAGAACTCACACTGGTTGGTTTAAAATTAATCGAATTGTTTTTTACTGTTCACCCTGTTATAGAGCACAAAACGAAAAAGTATAATGGAAACGAGATCAACGTGACATTGTACATCATTGAGGCATCTTTCACACCCTGTATCTCGAAAACTAGTCAGTGGATTTTTTAGTGCCCATGGACACCGAAAAAAAATCAAAATCTACAACATACCAATAATTCAGGAAATTTAACCGAAAGCCATTTTCCTTAAGGATGATGCGGGATCGTTTGATGTTTCAATCTGTATGTATGTCCACAATAACTATCAGTATGAATTAATGAAAAAAAACGGTCAAATTGTGAAAAATAATTGTCAAATTGTTTTTAACCGCTTTCTCAGTTGTTTGACCAATCCTCAGATGTTAATGAAAACTTGTACGAATTAAGATCACGGGGACCTTACCTCTTATAGTGGGATCCGAAACCACTCTTCGGGCCTTGAAAAATGTTTCACCAGCTGCGGGAGTCGAACCCGCGCCGGGTGGAAACAGTGGACCCAAGACCAATGTGCTACTGCTTGTGCCACTGAGCTACAAGCCCCGATAAATCAAATCGACTAATTATTTGATGCTAAACAATTGAATGATACAAATCTGCGAATTAACGATCACTTAAATGATAGTGTTACCTTAAAAGGTAGTCCTACTTCATTTATTGAACCTAAAGGAGAACCAAATTACAAAAACGTTCAGAAACCTGAATAATCAATCAAAGAATCCTTAAATTTCCAAGGGCAAAAAATTCTTCATTGACATTTCTTTTGAAGATTTCAGTATATTGACACAACAAACCCTAATAATATCATTTTATTCATTGATAATTTGAAATGGTCTTCGAGCATATACCCTTTTCTCAAGGTAGGTGCCCCCATAGAAGAAAAGTATATTTTTTTCAAAATGAAAGTTTTATATGTACTTCCAGCCCTAACAACAAAAGTACATCCCCTGTATATCCCATGGACGTGCAACTAGGACGTCCCTAGAAAATCCTTTGTAGGGACATGGTACATACTAGGGACGTCCCAGGGACATCTACTTTCCACCAAAAAGGACATCCAAGGGATATTCCTTTGGTACATCCCAGGGATGTACCAAGTCCCGACAATGGACATCATAAAGACACCCTAGGGATGTCCCAGGGACATCCCTGGACGTCCTAAAATATCCTTTTTTTTTCATAAATTTGATTTGAAAAATTTCATGGAAAATATGGAAAAAATGAAATCCGAAGATTCTCAACACAAAACGGGTTTAATTCAGAAATTAGTATGTCATATTGTGTTAAAATATGATAGAAAAACGACAAACAGAAACTCATCCTATATATAAATTCATATGACAATTAAACAAAAAAAGACTAGGTGGATCAGTTGAAAATTATACACATTTTAGGGTGTTGCATTTATTGCAGGCATTGCATTATCTTTTACTCTGTGGCTTCTCTCCTTGGTCCTCCTCAAAAACTTCTGCAAAGCCTCCTCGTCTGTTTTTTAGTGCCAATGGCTTCTGAAGATCATGTAACAAGGATATTATTGCAGGTGGAATGGAATTGACAATGAAAAAAATACTAATACAGATATCATGTTATAGCTCTTTTAGTATTTACAATAATAGAAAAAATGCTAATAAAGTATTATTGCTGCCCATTCAGTTAACTTTGAATTTATGTTCACATCTTTTTCAATATTTTCATGAAAGTTCTCAACAGGATGATTTTAGACTTCTCCGGATGTAGGACTAAATTCTCCAAGGGAAAAACAATCGGACAAATTTTCAGAACTGGAATCACATTGATCAACTTCAGGAATTGTATCTAAACTTGCGGAAAGTAATATTATATGATTATCATCATTTACAGCCATCAATCGACTAGAAGGCCCACTACAAGCCTCTCAAGATTCTTCCGAGTTTTCTTGCCCTTTTCTTTACTCAGTGTATTTTTCCTCTCAAGCCTTGAGAATAACTTCCTCATACGATCCATTATATTAATGTGTACCTATAATAGATTGATGAATATACTAGAAACATAATATTCACAATCGATTAACCATATTATTGGAATAATCAAGTCTTTGATCCAAAAGAATACATTCAATATTTTGATAATTGTTTTACCAACCTTAAATAGAACTTATTATTCCAATTCCTCAACTATGATATACACAACACTATAACTGATGAAATGTTTCAAATGCTCACAAAAATCGTCAAACACAATAAGGATGCCGCTAATCTCTTTACTTCGAACAAGGAAAAGTTAGAAACTTGCACATTATGCAAAGTGTGGTTAACATTTCTGACATGACAGATCACCAAATAATTCAAACAATGTTGCCAAAGCCAAACCGGACAAAACCACAGAAACCGAAGTGCAGTTGTGTTTGGGATTCCTGTATAATTTGTATCATTCTTGATAATTTCGATTTATGCATAAATAATTTTCTGCTTGCGAAAAGATCACTTCCAGAAATTCCTCAGATATATTTCCATTTTCTTTTTAATTATTTTCCAGAAGAAAAACAAACATTTCCCAAATGAAATATCAACTTCACAATGAACATTTTGTTGAGTTTCGACGATTCTTATATATGATAATGGATATCCGAAATACCAGGGACATGAATGGGACAACCTATGGATATACCAGATGGGATCTCTTCTGGGACATCCCCTGGATGTCTCAATCATGTCCTTGTAACGCAGTAAATAAAAAGGACATACCTAGGACATCCCTATGGGAACTTCGTCTATGAATTAAAAAAATCACATTACCTTTGACTTTCTGATATTTTGAGTAGTACTCAGTTTTGCGTTTCTTAACTGTGGGTGTTTACATTGTGGAATTTATTAATTAGAAATTTCTTCGTCTGAATTACTGAGTGCGAATGACACAAGTGAAATAATTCTCATTCATCCCGAAAAACCGGTATGTCACACAAGTGTAGGTCGGACTATCAAAAAAATATTTCCACAGGATCTGTGGAAAACAAATTCAACACAAAAATGCTAAATGGGTAACTGGGAATAATGAATTACAACAAAATGTATTATTAGCAGTAACTGAGAATCCGAGAAATGGCATCGCTGCTGTATCTCCCAAAACAGGCATGAGTAAAACGTCAGCCCAAAGAATATTATTAAAATATAAATATCACCCTTTCAAACCTAAATTCATACATACATTGAAAGAAGAAGATTAAGAACGGAGATTTGAAATCTGCGCATGGGTAAAAGAAGAATTTAGGCAGTTTGCAAAGTATGAGTTGTTTTCTGATGAGGCAAGTTTCATCCCAAATGTAGTATGTTCGCAAAATTGTGGTGAACAGACGAAAACCAAAATTTCTTAATGGAATACAAGGACCAATATTCCTTACAAACTTCTGGTGTGGCACTTACAATAATGAATGAATTGATATGTTCTTGAATTTTTTTATGTTAGAGATAGAGCCAATTATTGATCAATTCTAACAGCAAGAAAGAGAACGGCTAAGGTTTCAGCTTGACGGAACAGCGTGTCATAGAACGACATTTTCCATGTCATTTTCTCGGATCGAATAGAAAGTCTTCAATTTGTTCCAAATTGTATCTATGATTTGGTCCGGCCTACCAAACCTCATTTCTAGAGTTTGTATAACTTGCTCAATGTTCTCAGGACTGATCATCATTCCCACAACTGCTTGTTTTGCTTCTCCTCTCAGGCATTTTTGCAGTTTTATCATAGACTCTTCTTGGGTATATTCGCACATTGAAGATGGTTTTCTGAAATGGGATTTGAATGTGGGCCACTCTTCTGATTTCCCATCAAATATAGGAAAATCCTTTTCTATGGAGTGTTTTGCAAACAAAGCATTGGGCTTCATAGTTGAAGGTGTTTGAGTTTATGTGACATTTTTTATCACCCCGCCCAAGGCTTCGCACAATTTATCAACATCTGATTTAATAACATCTTCCTTTCTGGGATTCTGGGTCATCAGTTTTCACAAAAGGTTCCAAAGCATTCACCCTGTCAGTAACATAGGAGTTCACACGGGACACCGGGTTTCTTCTCAACTGTTGATTTTCTGCAGCTGGCATAAGTGATGATTTGGAAGAACATGATTCCACATTCGGATTATGAACAATAACTTCGGTATACACATTTCTATTTGATACTGAGTTCGATTTCACTGAAGTTGGCTGTGATCTTCTCTCCTCATTTTCTATAATTTCAGCTTCTCACACTTGTCTTTCCATCTCGATTAAATTCACTTGTTTCAAATATTTGACTTTTTCCATTTCCATCATCCTATTTTCTAAGTCTTGTTTTTGTTTTTCAGCCTCAATAGCGAGTCTCCTTCTTAGGATATCCGTAATAGTATTAGAAAACCTCGATTTTGTAGTGCGAATGGAATGGGTTTTCTGGTGGGACATCATGATGTTGTCTTCTTTTGGGGGTTCATTTACATCATTGTCCTTTGAAATCACATTCGCATCGCCAAACCCTATTGGCCACTCAAATTTGGGATCCAAGGAGTGAGTATCTGCGTTTTTACGACGATTTCTAGCGAATTTGACCTGTGTCCAGGAGATATGGAACCCGAAGGTTTATAAATAGAGGTTATGAAATGTCACTTCTGGAAATTGTAGACTGATATGAACAATACCTTTTTACACTAAAATACTAATTGCACACTCATTTAACGTTTTGGTAATATCAAAATCAATTAATTTTCGATAAAGTTATGAAGAAACTCTGAATACTTTTCATATAATTTTACACAATAAATGTCAAAAATAAAACTTTGGTGGTTTAGTTATGTTCATCCGAATCACGTGGACCTTGAAGTTTATTGCAACGTTGCCTATGTCTCCAAAGGGAAAGAAAAAGTACTGAAATTCAATGAGACATACATATTGACCATATAAACCATTTCAGCATATGAAAAGACGATCTGATACCTAGTCCTGATGGATATATGTTTCAATAGAATTTGCAAATGCAAAGAATATTTCACCACGCTTCTTGGGAGTGTCGAATAGCTTTTGAAAATCAGGCATGAAGTTGATTTGTCGCATTTAGAAAGTTACCAAACCTATCAAAATAATATGACGTCTGATCATTTTGTTATAAGTCACTGTAAACTGTACTAAGACACGCGTTTGGCTTGGATATTTTTCCAAAATATCCAATCACTTTCTTACGTGAAAAGAAGGAACACAACCTAACATAACTTGGCTAACCTTGCTATTCAAGTTGAATGCAAACTAATCAATCTCACAAAGTGACGCTTCGCTTTGCTCCGCTCGTAAACATTTCGGTCCAATAACTTTCTTACATAACAGAAGGAACACAACCTAACCTAACTTGGTAACCTTGCTATTTGAGTTGAAAGCGAGCTAATCAACCTTAAAAAACGACGCTTCGCTGCGCTGCGAACATTTCGATCCAACCAATTTCTTACCTAAAAAGAAAACACAACCTAACCTAACTTGGCTAACCTTGTTATCCAAGTTGAAAGCAAGCTAATCAACATTAAAAAGCGATCCAATCAATTTCTTAAGTGAAAAAACTTCTTAACAAAAAATTAAATTGACGAAAAAATAAACTGAAAAGCAAAAATTAAAATACCAAATAGTTGGCAACATGG
Source organism: Gonioctena quinquepunctata (assembly GCA_018342105.1). Taxonomy (NCBI): domain Eukaryota; kingdom Metazoa; phylum Arthropoda; class Insecta; order Coleoptera; family Chrysomelidae; genus Gonioctena; species Gonioctena quinquepunctata. The sequence continues at coordinate 435,802 of JAFIRS010000829.1, forward strand.
CACGTTCATAAAACGCCAACAAGATCAATGCACAATGCAACCACCAATATTTAATTTTTGACATTTAATATGATAAATTAAATGAAACGTAATCGCAGTTTTTCCATGAATTTATCGGACTTTAAGTGATTCAAATATTACCAAAATGTAAATGAGTGTACAGTTACTATTTTAAGTATAAAAAGCTATTCTTTATATGAGTTCACAGTTCCCAAAAGTGACATTCCATAACCTTCCTTTATGGACATTCGGGGCCCATATCTCCTAAAATTATCTTTTCCGCGCTGAATTACCAATGCTATAGTGTTTTATCGTCGTCTGAAGCGCCTGTGAAAATTTCGTGAAGAACTGGGTGATCTATATTCTTGACCTTACCCTGTGTCCATTCTGTCGCAATTTCTATCTTCCATAGGACTTTTCTAAAGGCTCAAAGGACCAATGTAAAATATTGAGTTGCTTTTGGTCAGGAAACTTGAAATAAAGCAAATTCTTGACAACATGTTTTTATCTATTTCTGTCAGTCTGAACAACTGTCTAAAAAATTCTTGCCTAACTAACTTAACAATATAAACATAATGAAGTAATAATAGTCCATTCGAATATAGCAAACACGACGTTACGGTACCACCACAGAGGTCTCCAATAGGTTAAATGTAACAAGAGTGTGTTTATTCAAGTACTCATTCAGTAGTGTATTCCATTTTGCTAGAAAGTTACGAAATATATTACCAATTACTCCAGGAATATATTCAGATTAAATTGAAATATTACTCAAACCGAGGTTATTGTAAACACATAACAACTTGTATAGCACAGTAGTAAAGGTCCTGTGAAAAAACAAATCGACACTCTGGGATTAGATTTGTACAGGGCTTATGGGCTAGGAGCCACTTCACTGCGACCTTTGCAGATCTATTGGGTATGCCCCCATGTTATGTTAGAGTTTCCTGTCTAGACCCGTCCTTGTTACTGGACTCCACAGGCCAGACCTTGAGTCCTCCATATATTGGCGGGGTTGTGGTTTTTTCTCCCCTATCGTTGAAAACCTTAGCCTTGTAAGGCCTTCACAGTAGCACAGTATGTGCGCTGAGGTTTCCTCCTCCTCTCCTGGCAGAACCTACATGTTGTTGTGTCTACCAGCTCGACACTCCCCCAACACCAATAAATATTTATTTTCAGTATCATTGGCCAATATCTCCGAAACTATTGGTTATTGGACTTGGCGCAATGGTAACTTTTAATCAGGGAAACTTCCTCTAAACAATACAAAACATTCAGGCAATTTCCACATAGATTACTTTTCCATAACGATTGAGCAGGGTCCTTTGATCAGGAAGGTGAAAACACTGTGCACAATTTTTCAATATGTGGTTGCATAGGTACTTCGATTCTTGTGTGCTCTTTTGTTCTTAATATTTTTAATTTTATCGAGTAATTCATATTCTGTAACGGGGCACGAAAACGAAGGGTGTGATAAAAGGCTATCGACCTTTCAATATATACTAAAAGGCACATTTTGTCTTGATTATATATATTTTTTATGAAAGGCAGAAGATCTGCATCTGATAATTATTGTTACATCATCCCATGAATTCAAATCATACGTCCGTCAGATATGATATATCAGATACTAGAGAACGCAACTTTTAATAATTTCAAATTTATTTTCAAGAGTTATATTTTGTTCCTGTTGTCTTTTCCTAAAATGAAACAGAAGTTCAGTTTTGTTTGCCATCCGGAGGTGCCGTCACGCTACAGGATACAATTTGAACAGTTTCCTTGAAAGTGTAATAGAGGGCGCTCGCAAATCCCATCGTATACTTTGCCCACAGAGATTGACTGACTATATATCTTTGGACAATGGTCTTTAGTCAATAGTAATATTGTCTAAAGGTATGGCATAATCCTGCAAACAATCGAAGAAACAGGAGTGGCGACTGTAACACTCGTAAAGTTGACTGTGATGGTTTAAGAGATTGCTTTGTAGATTTCTGTCCACTGGTGGTACTGATTTCGGTAGCATTTCGCAGCTGAATGATTGTTTCAATTTCATTTGTTCCATCAGTAGATGGCGTGTATTTTCATCCTCACTGTTATTCAGAATAACATTAAGTAAGTTAATTGGAGCCTTCAATGACTACATTGTGTTTTGTTGTTGGCCAACTATCGCATCCTTTTGCTCTACAATGATACAGGTCGAGTCAACATGATTCCCGTGGTTAATTCCCAGTGTTACAAGTACAAGATTTTTAGACATCCACTGCGATGTACTGTTATACATGAGTAGAACTTTTATAAAACAGCCAAAGTTCGCCGCAGGTGGCGATTTTCAGGATATCCCTAGGATGTCACAAAAAGAACTTGTCCTAAGTTTTTTGATAGCTTTTTCATAGACACAACAGGACTTTCCCAAAACGGTTTGCGCACATTAATTCGCTGTAAATAAAACATTTCCAGAAATCACTTTCTGAAGCCTCTTGTTATTTATTTGGACATTTGAAGGTGTCACATTGTATTTGAAATTGCGTTGAAAAATAAAATAAGTTTTTTCATAAATTCCAAGGCTTTTATATTTCATAGGGTACTTGAATCAAGATTTCTTCTCATGAAACAGATTCGCTGTGGAATATAATAACCACCAATTTGAAGATAATCGCAATATGATCAGATATTTTCTCATAAGGTAGGTGCGGTGAATATGCCCATGCTGGTAATATGCTCACCCGGTGCAATTTTAAATAGGTTAGCTCATTTGCTAATAGAGGGCGGTTAACACTTCAATATTTCGTACTTACAGCACTACGAGCCAAATCTGTGAGGTTGAAGGGAAGACATACGTTTTCGGCGCTATCGATGTTAAGAATAAAACGTGCTTTATTAGAGTGTAAATATTGTGTATGTTTGTTTACAATAACTGTAAGTACAGCATTTTGAAATACGCCTCTTTACCATTGTTTTAGTATATTACCTTCAATAAAATTACCGTTAACAACAATAACAACTTTTAAGATGCATTTTCTGTTTCTGTTGCTAATACGCCCATCGTTAAGGGATTAATATGCCCATGGCAGAGATATAAGGGTTTTTTTGTTTTGTTTTTCAAAGAGTTTTCTAGTTTGAAAGTAATTATATATTTTTAAAATAGGCTTTGTTATATTTTGATAATTACTTTTTGTACTCTCGTACTAGTGATGTCTACCACCACTGTGAAGTTTCAAGTTTAATTTTTGAGTGAAATTAGAATTTTGGGTTTGTTTAGTTTGTTGTCATCATTCAATTTGTTTTTCCAAATATATATACTCGCCATATAAATATGTTGTTTTGCTCTTGATAAAATTATTCAGTGGGCACATTAGGAACATGCCATGGGCATATTAACGATAGGGTCGGTAATATGGCCAGTGTACAATTTTTTATTAAAATGTTATGAAAAAAATATTAAAGATTAATTGATCCATTACTGTCCAAACATCACTTCTTTGGTTTTGAAGGTACGCTTTCTATAAAAAACCGAATTAAATATTTTGCATTTTTAATTTTTATCAAGGATTTCGCTCAACATGGGCATATTCACCACACCTACCTTATATAATTTCAATTATTAGGAAGAAAGACTTAGTTCAAATTATATTCAGAAAAATATTCAATTTTCGTAATGATTCTTCAGTTTTATCGCAAACCGAGTTCTTCTATTTGAAGAGTCAATATTTCAGTTCGCATAAGTCTGTTGGAAAACACGATAAGTTGTTTTTTATTTTTCAACTCCCCATAATCTGAAAACTAACAAAGTTCCTGATGGAAAAATAATAAAGAAAACAAGTCGTTTTTTTTCAAGAATCTTCAATGATACAGTTTGACCATGTCATTACAGATTCGAACACCCTATCAAAAAATCACATTGTTTTGAGGTTATATATATTTCTGGACTATGCTAATACATTCAATTCATTTAATCTATTTATTTAATTATTCAGTGATATCAAAAATGTCTATTATATAATTGGTAATGTTTACTATGCTTCAAACACTCATCACTTTCTACGTTTTTCTCAGATAAAAATAAAAAAAACACTTCAACCAACGCTTCACAGTATTCCATGTGCCATACAGTCCAGTGTTGTTCTGCGATGTTTATCAGGTTTACCACACTGAATGGCCAAATTGTAACATGGCGGGAATTTTGCAATGAAAGCAGAAAATGAGTGGATAGGTCATTTGGAAATTGGTTTTTATTATAATGAATAATATTGGTTTCAGTTGCTTTTGAAAATAGAAGAATGTTCTGTCCTGTGTGAAATAGGAGGTATTGGTATTGACATGAAGGAATTCAAAATGAAATAAATAGTTGAAAGTGAGGGGTTGAAAGATATAAATAATAAAAGATTCAATTCAAAATTATTTTTGTTGCGTGAAGTGATAAAAAAATGTGGAGAACCATTGCGAAACTGGACAATAAATGTATATTCAATATCTGGGATGAACCTATCAAGGCAACTATGTTATGTCTAGAATAAACATCCATACGTAAACATTTTTTTGACCTCTCCAATACCTCCCAGTAGGCATACAAAGAAATGCCACAGAAGATCTGATACAATACTTCCAACATCCTTCAAAGTCATCTTTGGGAAGTGCATATTGCGTCTCAAAAAAACATCCTCATGCCCATATTTTCAAAACATCTCAAAACCTCCCAGGGGTGTTTGTGCCTTCTGGGTTGCTCCGTTGTGAATCACCATTTCGCGTTTTTATATGTTTTTTGCTAAACGCACTAGTTAAGACTATCTTCCAAAATTTTGATCATTCAAACAGGGTGCATCATTGAAGGGTGCCTTAAATTCCGTTTTGGCATTGTCAATTATTAAAAAAAAATTTTGTAAACTTTTTTTTGAAAAATCACCAATATTACATTTTGATATATTTAGTGAAGATAACTCCTTAGTCACTATGGTGATGTTCATTGCGAATATCTACTGTGAATTTGGAATAAATTGTACAGGATTTTCGGTAAAAAAACACAAACTTGGCCATTTTTAAACATCGGTATTTTGACTTTTGCAAATGGAACATCTTGTATATTTTCATTTTAATCAAGTCTTTTTTCGATGTAATGTACCTTAAACAAGCCGTTTCCGAAATAGTCTACAGGAAATATTGACAATGTCCGTCTTTTGTATCATATTTGGAATTGAACTTCACATAAAAAATCATATTGACCCAATGTATTACAAAAAATTATATTTTTCCGAACCCAACGGAAAAAAACAATAATTAATACAGTAAATGTTCATTGTTCTTGCCATTTTCACCAATACACACTCTTAATCTATTTCGGAAATCATTCTTCACACGTTCCAGCATATTTGCTGATTTCCCTGAAACCAGTACGAATTCTTGCATTCATATTTCCAGGAGTTGTAGGTGGAGTTTAATAGACAACCCATTTAATTTACCCCCATAGAAAAAAAAACACTTCTAGTCAGCCTTGCCCTCCTCTACTTATCCATTTTTCACGGAATTCGTGGTCAATGCATTTCCACACAACAGTCTTGTAATGTGCAGGTGCACCATATTGTTGTAACCACATTCTCCGCCTTATTGCCAATGGAATATCATCTAATAAACTTAATATCTGACTTCGCGGAAACCTTAGACATTTTCTTTCATTGAGATGACCATTAAAAAATGGCCCAATCACTCGCCATCCAATGATACCTACCCAAACAATCAGTGACCAACGTTGTTGGTGACTGACATATCCAACGAAATGAGGATTTTCAGTTGCATAATAGTGCATATTATGCCGATTCAGATGGCCATTGTTGTGGAACGTGGCTTTGTCCGAAAATAGAACACTCTCAAAAATATCATGTTTTTGGTTGATTTCATCTACACATCATTGGCAAAACCGCATTCGCTTTTCAAAATCGCTTTCAGTCAGTTCATGCATCGACTGCAACTGTAATTGCATTTTCTCATCACCCGAGAAACACTACTTTGAGATATTCCCAACTCCCTACTCAAAATACGTGTACTCACATGGGGATTCTCGATAATACAGTATTTTTCAGTATTACAGTAATTTCATCATTCGTTACAGGACAAGCACGTTTAAACTTTTTGTAAAATTGGTACTTCTCCAGATTCCTCAAATCTTGTTTTGGGGGTTTGGAATGCTCGCTGGTCTGGATGTTTTCTCTGAGAAAACGTTTGTTTTGTTCGTATGATCTAGATGCCAGTAAGCAGTTACCATCACTTTTCGCCATAGCATAAACTATTTGAACCATATCCTCTAAACAATAGTTTGACAGACTATTTACACATTTCGATAGTCATTTTTTAGCGTCCGTCATGGATAACTAAACTGGAAAAAATAGTAAAAATTTCTTTCACTATCCTAGTTATTCATAATTCGCACTATCAGTATTTTCCATGAAAAAAATATGTATAGTATCTACATCTCAGAAGGCTCGTCTCAATGCAGTGTCTTCAAAGGAATCAGGTGCGTGGCTCGATGCATTACCAGTTTCTTCTTTGGGTAATCTTCTTGACAATGAAACATTCAGAATTTCTGTTGGACTTCGGCTGGGTTCTCCAATTTGTGTCCGTCACAATTGCAAATGTGGTGCTGAAGTAGATGAATCTGGGGTTCATGGTTTGAGTTGCAAATTTAGCGCTGGTCGTAGGTCCCGCCATGATGCAGTCAATGACTTGATAAAGAGAGCTTTGATAACTGCCAAAATTCCAGCTATCTTAGAGCCATCAGGTGTCAGTCGTGATGATGGAAAACGACCAGATGGAATGACATTAATTCCTTGGAAATTTGGTAAACCAGTGGTATGGGATTTTACTTGTATGGACACTATGGCCACATCACACTTGAGCTCAACCTCCATTCGCAAGGGTGCAGCTGCAGAAAATGGAGAGAAAGTTAAGATAAAGAAATATCAAAACCTGAGAAATCTCTACATTTTCTACCCTGTAGCTATTGAAAGCTACGGAGTATTTGGCCTCCAAGCAACGGAATTCATTGAAGAGATTGGTAGAAAGATTTTCCAAGTGACCAATGATAGGAGATCCACCAGCTTTCTCCTTCAACGCATCAGCATCGCCATTCAAAGAGGTAATGCAGCTTCGGTGTTGGGAACCATTCCAGTTGGACGTCATTTGGATGAATTTTTCTACAATCCACATTCTAAAAAGAAAATATCTCAATATAGCTCGATATCCAATAGTGAAAGTCCGTCAATTCTGGGTTCTATTACCGCTACTCAACGTTTGGATGATATATTTATTCGTCCACAAAAAATTAACATGTCAAGTCGTATCCATAGGTCTAATATTCGGAGCCAAATACCTGAAAAGTATAATTTGGATTCATCCACCTCCAAAAAAATAACGCGATCTGCCATATCTTTACCCAACTCGATTTCAAGCAGCCTCCAATCGAGTTCCAATGATAGAGAAAATCATCGCATAAGAGACTATTCCTTTGAAGATAGCAAAAGCGGTGAGCGCATCTCCCTCAGTTTTAACTCCATGAAACCACTTGTGCTTGGAAGCTCCAAAACTCTCGGTCTTAATGGTTTGAAAAACATTGGCAATACTTGCTTTATGAATAGCGCAATACAATGTTTATCGAATACCAGATGGTTGCTCGAGTATCTGAGAAAAAACGAACATTTGAAGGATATCAACACAAGCATATCAAGTATGAAGGGTTCTTTGATAAAAGCATTTGAAGAAGTGGTAAAAGAACTTTGGTCAGAAGATTCGTCTGATGTGGTGGTTAACACTGTTTCTTTGAAAAACCAGATACAAAGATTTGCACCTCGTTTTATGGGTGATGCTCAACAGGATGCCAAGGAATTTTTCAGATATTTATTGGAAGGTCTTCATGAAGATGTAAACAGGGTAAGAGAAAGGCCTAAACCTACGTTCATAAAAATCGATGAAAATTTGAGCGATAATGAAAAGGCAAAAGAGTCTTGGTCAAGATATCTTAGAATGGACAACTCAAAAATTGTCGATAACTTTGTAGGTCAACTAAAATCATCGTTGAAATGTACTTTCTGTGGCCATTGTTCTGTCACTTTTGACCCATTCTGGGACCTTTCACTCCCTATTCCACAGATTACTGGCAAGCTCAGTCTGTCACAATGTTTAGACTCGTTTACTAGGGAAGAAATTTTGGATGATGACGAAAAACCCACTTGTTCTAAATGTAAGAAAAGAAGAAAATGCACGAAGTCATTATCTATACTTAAATTCCCCAAAATTTTAGTAATTCACTTGAAAAGATTTTCGCAGAAGGATAGATTCAGAGGAAAATTAAATGTCTTCATTGACTTTCCTCTCGATGGATTAGATATGAGTACTTATGCACTACGCTACAACTTGTATGCTGTATCCAACCATAGCGGAACAACTCTTAACGGACACTACACGGCTTACTGTAGGCACCCTTATGCAGGCACATGGCATGAGTACAATGACTCGAGAGTATCACCGCTGTCACCGAAATCCATTGTGAGTGGAGGAGCATACGTCCTCTTCTATGATCAAGAGGACTCCGAATCACAACTTTAAAATAGGCATTTTACTTATTTACATTATATATTAACCTAAAGTTGAAATGTATAGTTAAAAAAATCTGCAGAATTCCCAGGTAGCCACGCTATCTTAGGTCTTTTTTGGACTCACACGTCTTTTGACCAAATGATGACGTCAGTGACGTCTTATGGACAGCCACTGTTAAATGTCGTACAGACGTCAATCTGGGGGTCTTGATATGTTTTCCGGTGGAATCAAAATCAAACAATAAGAAACACATCGAAGTCCTACTTCATTACTGTTCATTATTCTCGAGCTATCTTGTTTGAAACCAATAACTTTTCTCAAATATGGGATATAAGTGCACTCGTTATCAAATAAGTCAATTAATCTATTCAACCTGTATCAATGTGAAATAGCCAAATCCTTTCGACGCGCTTAAACGATAATTACGCTGTATAATTCCATCGTGCGTAGAATATGCCTCTATACAGTGCTAGTCAAAAGTCCCCTCCCCCCCTCGTATCTTTTGAACGGGTATACTTATAATAATGAAATTCGGAGGGTGGAAATAAACGGATGTAGGCTTCTCAAGTGGTCATAACAGGTGACGCAATAGTCATAAATGACGTCACAAGGCCACTGTGACCAATAATTTTAAATAGGACCCTATGGCAAGTGACAGCTCGTTTGAAAGGTATTAAAAATACCTATTCAGTCATACCAATTTTGTTTGGGTTTCGGCTGATTTTGATTGATAAATTGAAGAAATACGAAAATTATAGTTTCGCATTTAATTAATAAAGATTTAAGAACCAGTTCTTATAATAAGTGTTCAAAATGTGCTCCATCTACTTCCTGGCAGTAATGCATCCTATTGCTAAACTCTTGTCGTACTCGTCCCAGTGTGTCAGCGGAAATTGCCCTACATTCTTCAACAATTCGTTGTTTCAGAATGGCAATACTGTCAGGTGCTGTAGCGTAAACCTTAGATTTCAAGTACCCCATAAAAAAATCTAATGGTGTAAGGTCCGGTGACCGAGCTGTCCATTCGTCGAACCTCGTCGTCCAATCCATCTACCACGAAATTCTTCATCTAGGTAACGTCTTACTGCACCGTAATAGTGTGCAGGAGCACATCTTGTTGAAACGTTATTTCCAAGTTGTCGAATTCATCTGGATTATCTTCTAGAATTTCAAGAATTAACGCCTCAATATCATTTTGTAACATCTCCAGATACAATTCACCGGTTAAGTTAGCATTGAGAAAAGAGGCCCAACTATGTGGTTTCCCAAAATACCTGCCCGAACATTTACTTTTTCTGGAAATTGAGTATGTTTTTCACGAAAGATGTGAGGATTTGTGTCACTCCAATACCTCACATTTTGAGTGTTAACATTTCCATTGAGAAAGAAAGTACTTTCGTCACTAAAACAAATTGTCTGTATATAGCCTGGTTGTTGGTTCATTTTATTGGACATAGTTTCACAGAATTCTAGTCTTCGGGCGGGGTCATCATCTGAAAGTTGGTGCACCATTTTTAATTTGTATGGATGAAATTTGTTTTAGCCAACACCCTATGTACTGTCCTTTGACTGACTTCACAGATAGACGCAACTTGGGCTGTGGAAGAAGTAGGGTTTACTACCATTTCTCCAATTATGTCAATTTTTTGTCATCACTAATTGTTGGTCGACCAGATCGTTTGGCATCTTGAACACTACCTGATGCTTCAAACTTCCGAAGAAGCTCCCTCAAATAAACCCTCGATATAGGGCGATCGGGGTACCTCTCATTAAACAGTCGTTCCGCTGCATGGAAATTGTTTCTACATTCACCAATTATTAAGATAGCTGCTACTTTGTCGGCTACAGTACGTACCATTTTGCCTATGTAAACACTTAAACGTCTCGTTAAACAATAGCTTAGGTAAATTTTCAAGGTATAAACACTTTTGACAAGTAGAGAATTCAAAAACGTCAACCTTTTTGACAATTAACCAGAGGCGTACTTTAAAATCTTTATTAATTAAATGCGAAACTATAATTTTCGTATTTCTTCAATTTATCAATCAAAATCAGCCGAAACCCAAACAAAATTGGTATGACTGAATAGGTATTTTCAATACCTTTCAAACGAGCTGTCACTTGCCATAGGGTCCCATTTAAAATTATTGGTCACAGTGGCCTTGTGACGTCATTTATGACTATTGCGTCACCTGTTATGACCAGTTGAGAAGCCTATATCCGTTTATTTCTACCCTCCAAATTTCATTATTATAAGTATACCCGTTCAAAAGATACGAGGGGGGGAGGGGACTTTTGACTAGCACTGTATATTGAGTCGAGTGTGACGTCCCCAATGATAGGATAGATAACAAAAATAAATATGCAATAATGTATTTTCTGGTAGAAAATCTATTTGAACATGTAGAAATAGCACTTGTGATATTTGTGAATAAATAGAAAGCAGTAATTTTCGTAAATGAAGTTTTATTTTCCACAAATAATTACCTACTTTACCCTATTATAACCCCAGGTCACCGCCAAGATGCTAAAATTAGCTGAACGATTCTAATGCAGATAATAATGTTTGGTGGGTTGATGATAATTTTTGCTATCGCCAATGTTTTAGATATTACAATTTTCAGACATTTTTTACAAAAAATCGACGTCTTTTTGACGTCGGAAATTGGTCAGCAAAGTCAGTTTGAGGTCTCAATCGAAAACACATACAGAAAGACCTTCAAATATGACGTCATTTGGATGAGACTTACTTACGTCATTTAGGCGTCATGTGCTACCTAGGTTGTGATTTGCTAACAATTCTTTTGAACCAGAATATTTCGGAGACTGGTTGTTTCAAGTACATGACATCAAGGGTGAAGAGTGTAGTGATTAAAAAGGAGTTGATTGGAATAATAATATACAGGGTATTCAATTTGAAAAAACAAAATACCGATGTTTGTGTTGTACGTACAATTTATTCCAAATTCACAGTATTCGCAATGAACGAGTCCCGACTTATCTTCACTGAATATCTCGAAATTAAAAAAATCGTTGAGCAGCCAATGAAACAGGGGATCGAAATATATAAATATACTGGGTGTTTCATTCGAAAAAGATCAACTCTGGTTAGGCATGCTTCAATGATGCACCCTGTATGAATAAGAATAATTTTGGAGGATAGTCCTAAATGGTCTGTTTGGCAAAAAATAATATAAAAACTCGAAATAGTGATTCACAACGGAGCAATTGTGCACGGGAATCATGCGTTGACTCACCCTGTTTAAGAGGATTCTTCTAGATCTGTATGATAGCATTCATTGATACTCCTTTAAGATTATTCGTATATTATTTTGGACATTTGCCAATGATTTTATAACAAAATCTTGCCACCCTGAATTACTCAAATATCAACATTTCAAGACCAACTCACAAGTGAGCCTGTAGAGAACGCAAATTGAATAAATAAAATTCTAATATATTTTCAGTCTTGAACTGCCCTCTTGCCCTCCCATTATCCCGCCTAAGTTATCGGAAGATTGTTAATTATCGTGCAAATGCTTGGTCAACAGCAACGAGAGCGAACGAGAGAGCTCTAGCTGATTCATTACTCCGCAGTGTTACGAGGAGACAAATATATGATCCGTTTAATTAATCGAAATATTGAAAATCTCGTTGCAAATTGCATTTCTCCATAAACTTTATCTGAGAGATAAACAAAAAAATTTCATCAGCAGATAACGTGTTTATTCCATGGATGAATTGGTTCCATCATGAAATGGCGAATGTGTTCCATAATGAAACAATCAACTGATATCTTCGTTGTTTTTCTGTAAGTATTATTTTTAATAAATGTGAATCTGTTCAATACTAATATTTCCATATTCAAATTAAATCTATTCTTTAGTTTCGATAACTATATCCGTCATTGGAACGATTATAGGTATTCATCATTTTGGAACCACAATTTGTTATATAAAATGTCGACTGAATCGTTCTGTGAATGGGGGATTCCCCCTTTTGCTTTCATCATAGTATTAATGGGTGTGGGAAAATGAGTATAGTTTTTCTATTGTATTTTTTAGTTCTATTATATACCTACTACGTCGAGTTATAATATACAGAAAAGATAAAAGGCAATTGAGTCCCTAACCTAATTGTTTTCGGGGTGTGTCTATCAAAATAGATAAGAAATGTTGAACGGCTTGGCACCTACGCCTACGCTATTCATCGATGAATTTTTTTGCAGCCAATACTTTTTATTCGAGCAGTGTTGCCGTATCTGTAATAATCTAATATGTATTCCGAAATATTTCAATAACTTCTTCCTAAAACTCGTGTAGTATGATAACACGGAGATTTGTCATGGAATATGCTGAATTATTTGTTTTAATTTAGGGTATTGATTGACGGTGCAATTTTGAAGTGCTGAATATATCGAGAGTATTTAGAAGACGACGGTAAATCATAGTAATATTGTCCTGAATTAAAGTGTGAGATTTATTGTGTGCTAGTAATGATCCTAAAATCGCAGGTGTCGAATATTTCTTCCTTAACGTACAAGTAGCAGGTTGGTACAATAAGTAGGTACTATTTATACAGAATGTTTATTCATCCTACATGAAATAGAATATGTCAAAAAATGTAATAAATTATAGGTACACACAGGTTAAACGCAACAAACATTATTTTATCAATAAATTATGGAATTCTGCTAAGGAATATTCAAATCGGATGTCTATAAAATTATGAAAAGGATCCGAACAGATTAACATTTGGTTTTGACATAACAAATATTTTGTAACAACAAAAAATATGTAAAAACATTTAGCAAAAATCATCATAATAAATTGACAGTAAAGGAGTGGTTTCATATAAACTGATCGAATGTTTTTGAATTATAATTGTGTTGCGGTGCCTTGTTGGATATCGGGGATTATCACCATTTTTGGTTCAGAAACTTCAAATTTCTTATATATATATATATATATAAATATATATATATATATATATATATATATATATATATATATATATATATATATATATATATTATATATATATTGTATTTCTTGGGTTTCAGATTCGTTTGTATTAATCGACAATCGACAAAACAGCAAACCACAAAATATCGAAAGTTTTCTGTTAAAACAATGGTACAACAAAATTTAACACCGCCCCAAAATCCAACTAATGTTGGTTACAAAACACAAGCATGGTAAAACCAAGATCAAATGTTTTTAATGTTTTTAATAAATTTTACTGAAGATGCCCCCGAACGAGGGGAAACGTTTAAATAAATGTAATTTTTTCTCATTTTAATACAAACAATCTGAAACCCAACAAAATTTCAAAAAAAAATTCAATATAATATATATATATATATATATATATATAATATATTATTTATATTTTTTTTCGTTTTTGACCACATATATATTTTCCTCATTTCTCGGAATAAAGTTCTGATTCAGTCAATTCATATAATTTCTTTTAAAGACGTTTCGACATGGTATTTGTCATCATCAGGTTAAAACACTAAAATTAAAATTATGGAGTTTGAAACATATTTAACTTGACACAATATTAAAGTGTATGCTCTAAAATAATTCTTTAAAAAATATTTTCGAAATATAACACGTTATTTAACACAATATAAAAATAACTGCAATATGTAAGAGTATTCACTTATAAATTATTTTATTTGAATTTCTGCGTTCGCATCGTACGAACGTTATTGTAGGTATTCGAAGTCACAGAGTGTTTAATATTGAAGAAAAATATCACATCATATGGCGATATATGAATCATTGAAATAAAATAAAAATATATTGCTTATAACAACTATCGGATATAGAGTCCTCAGTTATATGGTCTATTCAATGTCGTTATATCCGGTTTCGACTGTATACAGAGTGACCCATTTGAAAACTGTCATTTATTATCCGAATCGGAAGTTTTTTTTTCAGTAGATAGAGCATCAATAGTTCTAGTTGAATGCTATAAATTCGAAATAAAAATGAAAATTTCACGGCCTACTTCGAATTTTTTTCAAGGTCAAAAATCCAAAAAAACATACAAGCGATTTTTTTTAATGAAATTTGACGACGCCACTGGTTTCGTGATGCTTTCAAATGGGTGTGACCAAAATTTCACGATAAACCTATTTTTTTTAACAGAAATGTGGCATAAGTAAAATTCCTATCACTTTATCAAAATATTTCGAATATTCGTCATATAAATCACAATCTTGTTAAAAATATCGTTTAAAATTCTCTTTCAGGTCGTTAGCAGTCGAGTTTGTAAACAGAAGTTATTCAAAATGGCGTCAAATTATGTTTCTTCCAAACGTGTGTTCTGCAGTCTTCTGATGGACATAACTATCTCCTATGGTGTTACGTTTGGAAGTAGGCCGTTCAATTTGTATTTTTATTTCGAATTCATGGCATTCAACTAGAACTATGGATGCTCTATCTACTGAAAAAAAAACTTCTGAATCGGATAATAAATAATAGTTTTAGAGAGGTGGCCCGCTTTCAAATGGGTCACTCTGTATATATATGCCATATATTATGTTTGTGTTAGACTGTTTTTATGAGGGAAATAGATATTCATTTTTGGTTACATGTTTTTAGTTTGGTCAAATGCGCCGAAAGGAAACAAGGACTATAAATGTAGAGATCGAGAGATATGTTTTAAGTTATTGGTAGGAGGAGGAAAAACATTTTACAAGAAGGAACGGGTTGATTTATTATATGATGTTGTGGTATATTTTGCTTGAGTTTTTTATGTCAGTTTTGTCATTAAGGTAATTTCTATTATTTTTTATGTATATCATTTGCAGTGTGTTTTTCGGTGGCTAGAATTTTTGTATTTTCATAATCAAATCATGGTTGGTTTCGCTTTAGAGTATTATGCCGTTTGTGTCCTAATTGGAGATTATATGGTATTGTTTTGGCAATTTTTTCTGAAAGGCCCTGTATATATGGTAGTCCTATATGGTGATTTTTTGATTTGTTTTTAATACAAGTTTCTTTTCTGCCTATTTTATTGTAAAAAAAAATATTCTTCGGCGAAAAATGTTATTTACCATTTGTTTGGGGTGGTTGTTTTCGAATAAGGCGGTTTTTGTTTTTTATGGCGTTAGATCTATATTCTGGATCAAATAATATACTTGCTCTGTCAGCAAGTCCAATTATTACAGTTTTTTTGGACAGAGGATGTTGTGAGTTGAAATGTAGGTACTGGTCTGACCATGTGTCTTCTGTATGCCATTCGGTTTTTATTTTATTGTTGATTCTGTAAAGTGTTAAGTCTAAGAAATTAATTCTTTGTTTTTTTTCAATTCTATTGTAAATTTTAGTTCTTTGTGATGGGAGTTGAACATGGCAAGAATATGATTTGTAAGTGTTTCTGGTAGTATTAGAATACAGTCATCTACATATCTTTTATATAAGGGAATGTTGAAATTTATTTTTGGTATAATTGTAGTTTCAATGTCTTCCATAACCATTCCGGCTATCACACTAGATATAGCCACTCCCATGGCGCAACGTTCAATTTGCTTATAAAATTTATCATTGTACTGGAAATATGTTGATGTAAGTATATGTGTAGGTGTAAGTATTCTATTGCTGTCAGAAATTCAAGTAGTGGTAGAAATGTATGCTCTTTTATGTTGACCCAATTTTTTTTAATAATGTCTTGTGCTATAGTTTATGGTATGTTGTGTAGAGCGAAACTACATCCAGAGATAACATTATGTGATTTTCAAAAACGTTTATATTTATTAATTGATTTTTTAAATTTGTTGAATTTTTTATGTAATATGGGTTTTTACCTGTGCAATTACTCAATATATTAGCTAGACTAGATAGTTTCTCATACATGATACTATTGTTTGTGTAGTTAAGGTAATGCATATATTTTGGGTGTGGGGCATTGTTTATTTTGCAAGTTTTTGGTATAATAAACAATTTATATGATTCCCACTTAGGAAAAATCATATTGGAAGAAAAGTTCTATAGAAATTAAAAGAAAAAATGGAAACCTGAATTTGTGTTGGAAGGAAAGTTCCCTCCTTTCAGAAACGTGCCCTCAAAACATGTATCATAATCTCTTTTCACAGAAAAAATGTTTTTTGTAGATAAAAATCTGAAGAGGTCTGGAGGTCTCTGGAGGCGAAACGTAATTATAATTTGATAAAAAACACATTATTTCCCTTCGAAAAGATTCTAAATCCCGAGAAAAAACAAAATTCTACATATTTACAAGGTTCAAGAAATAAACCAAATTACAATATATTGCTTGGCATGTTTCTTGGGTAACCTTCCACAGTCTGAAAATGAAAATATAATCATGAAAATATATACAAGTGTGGAAAGGGCAAACTAATTAGTTCACCCCGATAAGTTACTGCGTTCACCAAATTATATTTCCTATAGAAAAATGATTCAATTTTTCAGTAACTTATGGTTCCCTGAATATGCCTATGAAAAAATTGTAAAAATTCAAAAGATACTTCTCTATATAGTTTTTGATTGACGTTTCGGGAACTATATCTGCCCCCGTTCTCAAAATCTTCTAAATCTCCTTTAATTGTTTGAATAATTTGGATTTTTCTTGCGGAGTTTTTTTCGCTTTTTCAAATGTTAAGAAACTTTGTTCCTCCACAAAAAACGACATTCATTCAATACAATATATTGCATTGGGTGAATAAATGCCGACTCACTACGAGTTTATATCACAAAACTATGGACATACTACGAAACAACTAATGAAGAAAATATCGAAGTCATCGAAGAAACTGATGAATAAAAAAAACAGAAGAATCTTTCTACTCCGTTGCAGAGAACTACATATTTCTCCGAAATTCCTAAATATCAATACCAGTCACATCACACCTATTGATGTGAACTTCGAACACAAATTCCAACGGTTAATACTGAAAAATTTAAGTACACTAAAAAGCTTCAAACATGTATTGAAAAAGAACAGAATAACCTAAAAAACATATTGCCAGAAGAAATATATCAAAATATCATTATAGTTAAAACAAGTAAAAATTGAACTTATTTAAAAAAAAAACAAACAAAAACAAATAAAAAAACTTCATATCGTCACAAATGAAGAAGAAAAAAAAACATTTTACAAGGATGAATAGTTAGAAAACAAAACCAATATTGAAATACCCGAAGACACCAAAAATATCGGCCATTGGTCCTAATTTTGCTATTAATACACCAAAAGAAAAATTCCCAATCATGATATCATTGCCACTATAGAAACGAACACAACCCATCTACACGAAAAAGAAAAAAGAGAAATGAGACTCAACCTTTGCAACATAGTCATCAATTTCAAAAACTCTAATATAAGACCAAACCATAAATAGAAAACATTGGAAAAAAAAAACATAAAAAAAACAAGGTTTTATCAAAAGAAACAACATTAAAGTATTGAAACCAGAAAAAACAAATAAAACACTGATCATAACATTCTGAAAATATGATAAAAAAATTAAAAATTACCAAAAAAAAAACCTTAAGCAAATTCCAAACTAAAAATAATAATTTGATTAAACTTGCAAATGAATTAAATAAAATAATTAGTAAAAAAACTTTTTAAAGACAAGCTTTCATTCAAACCGCGTACTAAAACGTATAAAATAAGTTTAAGCCATCGCTGACAATGATTTAATAATTGTTTGTTGAATTATTTGGTTTCAAAAAGCTTGTCGCGCGAAGTGTTCATAAAAGTAGGTACCAATTAATTTGATTGGGCAGCGATTGTTTGGTAAGTAAGAACTTGTGAAAATATAAAATTTTTACAAAGTATTCATAAGAGTAGATACCATTGAATTTCATTGTACAATGATTGGTTGGTAAGTAACAACTTGTCGAAGTATTAATTTTATTGCAATTCGCGCGACAAGCTTTTTGAAACCAAATAATTCAACAAAAAATAATTAAATCATTGTCAGCGACGACTTAAACTAATTTTTTACGTTTTAGTACACGGCTTGAATAGAAGCTTGTCTTTAAAAAGTTTGTTTACCAGTTACTTTATTTTTTGCTTTTTAGTTAGTTCGCCTTCATCTGTTCATTTCCAAATAGAGCGTCGTTATTACAAGGTCCCTCCTCTTTAAGTTTTGAGCGGAAAGAAATCATGATCTTCGACTCCAAAAACTCCCACACACCAGCAATTCTGAATAGAATCTCACCATAATCACAAAACTCGTCGGCCATCCTGAAGTCGCCATTTATTGATTTTGACGAAAAATTAATAATCTCCGAACCTGAAAAGCCCCGTATACCAATTTTGAATCGAATTGGACCATAACCTCAACACTCGTCCTCCATCTTGGAGCCTCCATCCTGAATTTATGAATGTTGACAAATAAGTCATAATCTCCAACCCTGGAAACCCCCGAACACAAATTTTGAATCAAATCGGACCCTAATTACAAATCTCGTCCGGTATCTTGGGACCACCATTTTTTTTTCACTACGAAAAATTCCATAATGCATTGTGACCAAAATTATGAACGCCCGCCAAATCTTTTCCTTTAAAAGTTTTTTTTTTACTAGTTATTTTATTTTTTGTTTCTAGTTTGGTTGCCTTAATCTGTTTATTTCTGATAGATCATCGATTTTACAAGATCTATTACCTGTGAGTTTTGAGCTCAAAGAAATCATGATCTCCGACCATAAAAACTCCCTCATACCAATTTGGAATAGAATCTGACCATAATCACAAAACTCGTCCGCCATCCTGAATTCGACATCTTAAATTTATAGATATTGACGAAAAATTCATAATTCCCGAATCTGAAAACCCCCACATACCAATTTTGAATTAAATATGACCATAATCAGAAAACCTGTCCTCCATCTCGGGGCCGCCATTTCGAATTTATAAATTTTAACAAAAAATTCGATTACTATGGCCCCAAAAAGCCCCGCATACCAATTTTGAATCAAACTGGAACACAATCACAAAACTCGTCCTCCATCTTGAAGTTATGAATTTTGACAAAAATTTCATAATCTTCGACCCGAAAACCCCACATACCAATTCTGAATCGAATCAGACCATAATCACAATACTCGTTTGCCATCTTGGAGCTGCCATCTTGAATTTATGAATTTTGACAAAAAATTCATAATCTCCGACCCCGGAAACCCCCGAATACCAATTGTAAATCAAATCGGACCGTAATTACAAATCTCGTCCGCCATATTGGAGCCACCATTTTGTTTTTTGAATGTTGACAAAATTCATAATCTCCGACCCGGAAACCCCGAATACCAATTGTAAATCAAATCGGACCGTAATTACAAATCTCGTCCGCCATATTGGAGCCACCATTTTGTTTTTTCTCTAAGAAAAATTCCATAATGCGTTGTGACCACAATTATGAACGCCGCCTGTTTAAAAAGTTTATTTACTAGTTATTTAATTTTTTGTTTTTAAATTGGTCGCCTTAATCTGTTCATTTCTAATAGAGCATCGTTTTTACAAAAACTCCCACACATCAATTCTGAATCTGACCATAATCACAAAACTCTTCCGCCATCCTGAAGTCGCCATCTTGAATTTATATATTTTGACAAAAAAATCATAATCTCCGACCCCGAAAATCTCCGCATACCAATTTTGAATCGAATTGAACTATTATCACAAAACTCTGAAACGCTGAAAGGCCCTGTACATTGTACATAGTTATTTGGATTCGGTATTTCCATTTTTTTTGGTGTTATTCTCAGAGTTGTAAATTTTTTTGTTCTTTGTTTGATAATTTTATTAAGGAAATTAATTGGAGAGTTATTATTTTGTAGGGTTTTCCTGATTTTTTCTGAACATTCTTTTCTTAATTCTGGACTACTGTGTTGAATTGCTCTGTCGGCCATACTTATAACGACGCATTTTGTGTTGTATAGGGTGATTTGAATCAAATTTCAAATATCTGCCAGACCAGCTGTCTTTGGTAAACCATTGTGTTAGTATTTTCCCTGTTTTTATCAAGTTAAGGACTGGAAAATTGATTCTGTTGTTGATTTCTTTTTCTGCGGTGAATTGTAGTTTTGTATTAAATGAATTGAAGGCTGTAAATATTTCTTTTAATTTATTTTCGGGGATGGCCAGTATGCAATCATCCACATACCTTTTGAAATACTGTAGTTTGAAATGTAAGTTTTTAATTACATTTTCTTCTAGTTCCTCCATGACCAATTGTGCAATGGTACTGTATGTTAGCCCATGGCACAGCCATCTAGTTGATCATAGAACTGTTCATTACATTAAAATAAAAAATGAGTAAGTGTGAGCTCTATGGCTGTGATAAACTCTTCCAATGCCAGGGGGTGAGATTTTCTAAGATGTTCTAGTTTTTTTTCGTATTATGTCATTAATTTATTCACTAGGTCATCAATAGAAATGTATTGAAGACCTAGTGAATGCGATGTCTCTCTTGCGTCAATGTTACGAAAGATTTCTGGTGAGTTCTCTTTTTTGGAGAACATTCTTCTTTGCCTCATTCATCTTCATGAGTTCTGGAATAGAAAATCAAATAACTATCTGAATGAAAATGCAAATTTTCAATTTCAGATTTTTTCTTTTGAGTTAGGATCTTTTCAGAATATATTTCAGATGTAGTTCAATGTCCAGCGTGGCTTTAGCTGGGGAAGTAGTTGTTTTATGTTAGACATTCACAAAAAATAACTTCATTTTTATCGTCGATTTTTCAATTCACAGAAAAATCATTTTATCAATATCCAATTGAGAATGTTTCCCTTTTCAACATGAATACCCCACAAGAGGTTATCTTGATGATGGAAGATAGTGACTAAAGTTTATCTTTCAGTCGCAGATAATTCCACATCTGATTTTATAAACATCCTGTTCATATTTTCAACAAATCAATCTATCATACCCCATGACAGGTTTTAATGTCAGAAAACACAAATTTCAAAGTGTCTCTCCATAAGGAATGATTCTAACTTTTTCCATCTTTGCAATGTGAGATTGCTTCGTGAAAATGTATTTCCTATTTATTCCGGTCTTCTGATGATCGTGGAAGCGTGAAATAGATTTTCGTCGACAGAAATGTATTGAAGACCTAGTGAATGCGATGTCTCTCTTGCCTCAATGTTACGAATGATTTCTGGTGAGTTATCTTTTTGGGAAAACATTCTTCTTTGCCTCATTCATCTCCATGAGTTCTTAATTAAGACTGGAATAGAAAATCAAATAACTATCTGAATGAAAATGCAAATTTTCAATTTCAGATTTTTTCTTTTGAGTAAGGGTCTTCTCAGAATATCTTTCAGATATAGTTCAATGTCCAGCATGGCTTTAGCCGGGGAAGTAGTTGTTTTCTGTTAGACATTCACAAAAAATGACTTCATTTTTATCGTCGATTTTTCAATTCACAGAAAAATATTTTGATCAATATCCAATTGAGAATGTTTCCCTTTCCAACGTTAGGGCGTACTTCACCCATTTCCCTAACAATATTATGATTCCAAATTCCAACCACTAAGTTAGAAGGCTTGAATTTTAGGATTCTGAGAAAATCAGATTAGATAGACGAAAAAATTTCCCTAAAAATTCTCACTTGGTACCCTGCAAAAGCCATGCTTCACTGGTTTTATTCTTGTTCTGGAAAGAATATCCCTGTAATTTTTTCTACAGATCTATTTTTAATTTTCAAATACTATTTCATTCAATGGGTTCACGTCTACCAAACATTCAACCTCAAATCAAACAAAAATAACAATTTCCAATTGTGTTTACAAAATAAAAAAATCAGGTTTGTTCTTCAATATTAAAACTTTTCATGTGAAATTTTCTTACCGAATATCACACGTACCTGACTTTTTTTTCAAACAATTCCAGCACTTGTGATAATATAAAAGACCAATCAATAGATATTTTTCCGTGACAAAAGTACTACCAGGAAACCGACTGTGTCATTATTCGGGAGATAGTTGTATCCTGTTATGTTTCCTACTCCCAACTGTCATTGCTCAATTTGTTATAAACATTTAAAATATTTATTTTTATATAATTTTTGACTTGTAACTTGAAAACTAATGAAGCAATCTCGATACTCTGACAGACGGATTGTAGAGAATCAAAATGCAAAGAATATGAGCCCAGGTACGACTCGATCGGATTATTGGTAACCAAAAAAAAATCGGAAAAATCTGTTTTTTTTTTATTCATAACACCGCCGTTATTTAAGTTTTGAAACAGGCTCTCCACAACATAGTGGTGATTGATATGTACTTTATGTGTGAGAAACTCAGGTACTGTTGGATTATTAGTTTTGGCATAATTGCATTTTTTTTATTGCACTTTATTGCAGCAGAACTAGATGCGTCATAGGGGGTCCGATTCCAATAGTTCCAAAAGATTTTGAGAGTTGAAGTACTACAAAATGACTATTCTCATTGTGCGTTAAAATGCTGCGAAATAGGTGAGAAATCCTTGCAAACATGACCGAAAACCGGCAAGTGCATGAAAGCGGCTCAGGAGTGGGGGTAAAGCAGCAGATTCATAAAGGGCGCAGCGCGCATGTATTATTATACATACGCTTACTCGCGTCTGCTGCTCTACCCCCACTACTCAGCCGCTTTCATGCACTCGCCCATCTTCGCTCATGTTTGCAAGAATTTTTCCTCTATTTTGCAGCATTTCAACGCAGAATGAGAATATGCGTTTTGTAGAACCATACTTCTACTCTCTAAATGCCCTGGGAAAATGTGAATCGGACCACCAATGACGCATCCAGGTCTACTGCAATAAAGTTCATATTAATCACTACTTTGTCGTGGAAAGCCTGCAATATAACTTAAAAAGTGGCGGAGTTATGAATTAACAAAAAAGCGGATTTTTACCGGTTTTTCCAGTTTTTTTCCGTTACTAATAATTCGATTAAGTCACGTTAGGGCTCATTTTTTGCATTTTAATTTTATACAGTATCGAGATTGCTTCATTGGTTTTCAAGTTACAAGTCAAAAACGATACAAAATCAAAAAAAAATGCTTTTAAATGATTATAACAAATTAAGCAATGCCAGGTGAGAGTAGGAAACATAACAGGATATAACTACGAATCGTCTTTCGTATAATGGCACTGTCGATTTCCTGGTAGTATTTTTGTCACAGAATCAATAGAGCATAAAATCTCTATTGATTCACCTATAAGTGAAAATTCCACTGCACCGAATATACCCCGTTATGTTGCTATTATGCCTATTTGGAATCATTATCTTCAGCATTTTATTATTAACTATTTTCAGGTGATATGGGAAATGTGCTACCGAAATCCGATAATGAATTGAAGAATATTAATGCAGAGGTCAGTTCAATAGAAGCGGAAATTGAAGGGTTACAACAAACTCTGGATCAGCAACTTCAAGATTTGGCGAAGCTCTCCAAAGAAACCGACAGATTGAAGGGAAAGGTTGAAGAAAAACAACTGAAAGAAACTCAAGATCACATAAACTCGATTTTCAAGAAAGTTCTGTGTCAGCCACGAGCACAAGGATCGGTTTCAGCGAGAAGGGAGTATTTTTCCTCAGAAACTCTTTGTCAAAACTTTGACGAGGATCCCGGTGATACTCAAACTGCATTTTTGACAATGGCACCCAAAACACCCAATGATATATTAAAACTCCTGGAAAGTATATGCTATAAATGTCAATTTATTCAAAAATCGATAGATATTACAATTTTCTCTGAAAGTGAGAGAAATAATATGTTAGGGATGGCACAATTTATTTTGGAAACATTTCAACGAACCCGAACGTATTTTGCACAACCTCCACAAATATATTTTCCACATGACAGGAGAACTAGAGAAGTACCCATGGATCATTCTGCTTGTGCAGCTGAAGTAACATGCGGTCATAGTGTGCGAAATGATCTTGGGAATGAATCCGAATCAAACAAGAATGATTGCGGATACCATCAAGAAGAAATATTTTCCCATACAATAGCCTCAGTCGAATCATTCATGGTACAACTAAAGAGGGAAGGATATTATGATGGAATATTTGTTATGAAAACTCTCACTCTCTACTGGAATACTCTCTCATCATATTTGACAAGCAGCAACCCAGCAACTGTGAACACTGCGAAATCAAAATTATCAGAAATCGCTGTTTTATGGAAAGAAATACGCAACGATCAAGAACTCATGGGGATATTTCAATATGGCAGTTTTGAAATCATATGGAGATATGTGGAACGTATCAAAAAAGAAATTGACGAGTTTTCCGATTCGAAAGGCAGTGATCAGTATAAATCGATTTCGCAATTTTTATCAAATTACAAATTTTTTTTGCAAGCCAATGAAATTATTAAATCAGCTGAAAAAAGAAAGCTGATTTCGGAAATCAAATGTATCTCAAAATATTTTGAGGAAAAAACATCCCGCCATGGAGATGAAATGACTTCGAAAACGACAAGAATGGAAGAGTTGGGCAGCAGAGACAACAAGCATATGTCGAAATCAAAAGTCAATGAACTTAGAAATAGATACGAGAATGTAGAATCAAAACTGCCAGAAGATGCGGAAAAAAGAGCTCAAAATATGGTAGATACAAAAGTTGCTGGGGATGAGAAAACTCAAAGTATGACGCATGACGCAAAAAAAGATGAAAATAAAATAAAACTGCATCGAATTGAAAAAAGACGAGATGAAATCAAACAGGAAATCGACAGGTTCGAAGGAACAACTTCTGATCCCAAACTACACGAACTAATTGAATATTCGGTGAGACTGATACTGGAAATGGACGACTTGAGTCTTGAAAGAGGCAGTGATCTTCAAAACAAAAAAATCGCATTGCTTAAGGAAGTGTATCAATATAGCGATATTCTGGCAAAAAAAGCACAGGAGAAGGAATTTGAACAAGTCGAGACCTACATAAATGACATTCAGGAAAATTTCGAATATCACACGAATTCCGAAAACCTGAAAAAATCCAAGGGTAAGATAGAAAAAGTTAGAATGAGATTGAATGGAATCAATGCTAGCATAGACTCACAACAGAGAAAGTCGGGCTTGATGAAGATGATAAATAATATAGAGAAGATATTGGAAGACACAGAACAGAAAGAGAGAAAGAGGGAAGAAGAAGTCAGTTCCTCTATTTTAACTGAACAGATAGAAAAAAATAAATCATTGACGATTGACGCTGATAACTGTGAGGAAGCTATCGACATTTTCAATAAAAATATAGTGCCAGTAGTCGGTGAGTCGAGTGATCTTGAGAAGAAAGAAGAAGAAGAAAACATTGATGGTGTTGGAAAGATCAATACAGAAAATAATCCCCAAGAAATAACCGAAAAATTACAACAATTGAACCTTGAAGATCGGTTGGATACGAAGATGCCGGACCAGTCGATGGACCTCATAAATGAATCAAATGAAACTGAGGTTGTAACTAGTGACAAAAATGGGAGCAACGCGTCTTTCACCTATGAGAAGAGAAATGACCAATTTGTGATGGGAGCTCACAACAAACAAGATCTTTTTGGATACTTTGAGAACAGAATTGATAAAATCGATAAACAAATCCATTGTGCATTTTCCTGCAGACAATGTGACGTCTTGAAGGAAGAATTACTGGAGCTGCATGAACATTTGGAACAATACGTATTCAAGAATGAGGATGATGTCAATATAAACAAGTTGAAGGGGAAATTATTCAAATCCTTGGAATTTGTAGAGTCTCGGAGGGAATCCTTGGCAGTGATAGGAAATGAGAAACCAAAGTCTTCGGAAACTCAATTTTGATATATTCTCAGAGAAAAAACTGTAACAGATGACATAAAATACGTATGCTTGTGTGTGGAACTTGCATATTTTGTAGAATTTGTTGTTAGTTCTGTCACACCGATCGGAACTATTTGAGTTTGTTTAAAATGGAAAAATATAATTTAATTCGGTGTTCCGACACATTATTTTTGATTGAAATATACCAAGCTCCATCATATCATTGAAATTAAATTAACATGTTCATCAATATCTCAAAATTTTACTGTTTGTCGATCTGTTATTACCTATAGTAGCTATAAAACCTTAAATTTCAGATAGTCTCTTCTTTTCTTCAAAAATATGTAAAATTATCACAATCGAAATTTTGTAAAATCATGTGATATTTTCGGGACAAAATCAATAAAATCATAACAAAAGGGACGTTTAATTTCATGAACTGGATCCTCAAATATAACAGGTCCGGCCTAAGTTCGTTACAGTATTGTGTCTTAGTTTCAAATTTCGCGTACATTCACTGTGATATATTAATGGAGGACATGCCATTTTTCCCCTAAAATTCAGTTTGTCACTCTTGTACGTTTACAGAATGGTCAGGAATGACTTCGAGAGTTTCAATAATGATCATGCATATCGTTAATATTGAGTCAACATGGACATTAATATCTCAAAATATTACTGTAAATTAACGATCTGTGATTACCTGGTGAATTGGAAAGATTATCCATAAAACCATAAATTTTAGATGGTCTCTTCCTTCAAAAATATGTAGAATAATCACAATTGAAATTTTATAATATCATGAGTAATTTTCGACAATATACGTTCAATATATCAAGAAATAGATCTGCAAATATAATAAATATATTTTAAATTCTAATTTTATTTTGTTTCCTCATTAACTTGTTTGAAACAAGATGTATCATTCAATTATATTGATTCTGGTAACTTCGAAAGAGTTTTCAAAACACAATTCTTTGAATTTTTGTTTGAATCTTTTCGGACGAAGTGATTTGAAAATAATTTTTGAGTTACAGTTTCAAATGTAGAGTACATTCACTGTGATATATTATCGGAAGACATGTCATTGTTCTCCTGTCTCACTGTTGTATTTCTACAAGATTATTCAGAAATGTCTTTGATAGTCTCAATTTTAAATGAAATGTGAACTGCATTCTCAGAAGAGATATGTTATCTATATGCTTTTGTTAGATAAATCACGAACTAACGATACCTTCACATGTACTTGTACCACTATATAAAAGGATACATCAAAATATATATATATATATATACATATATATATATACATATATATATATATATATATATATATATATATATATATATATATATATAAAAATAACTATGAATTTGAAATAAACTTTGTGGAAAGGATATTCCTTGAGGTTGCAGTCAATTGACTGCAACCTCAAGGAATATCCTTTCTACAAAGTTTATTTCACATTCATAGTTATTTTCAACTAGTCCAGTCACGAGACTACCCTTCTTCAACTCTCATAGGTACACTACTTACCATTACAATATATATATATATATATATATATATATATATATATATATATTGTAATGTAAGTAGTGTACCTATGAGAGTTCTGGCTCAAAATCCCATGCTTTTTCTTATGAAGGTTCATTTGGGTACTTTTGGTCCCGCGGCCATGATGTCCAGGAATATCAGGAGGAATGGGTTACATATCTGACGTATATATCTTACGTGGCTGACATAAATATCTTACTACTGAATCTCCCCATTTCTATTATGTATTCATTTTTCTTTTCTGCACATATAACAAGATTTTTACAGAAGTTAGATCTCCTACCTAGGATACCTGCTCACCAGGACAGTCATACATACATACATACACACATTAGTGTGACCAGACATGACCAATCTCGAATATATGTGACCAAACACGACAATCCGTGACCACTCGTGACCCTCCTTGTCCAGTCGGCTCGCATAAACATCCGTGACAACTCATGACCATCCATGAACATCGTTAACCTTCCGCAAGCATCCCCGTGACCATCATTCTCCGGTCGACCCGAGTGACCTTCCGTGGCCACCCTTGAACGTCTTCTATCATCATCGTGACCATTCTTGTCGAGTCGGCCTGCATTGCCATCGGTGATCACTCGTGAACATCCGTATACTTTTCGCAATGATCCTCGTGACTATCCTTGTCTAGTCGGCCTGCGTGTCCACCGTGAGCATCCATAAACATCCGTGACCATCCGTGACCCTTCGTGACCACCTGTAGCCATCCAAAAAATCACAGTTTCAATAGTTCGCTTGTTTTAATATCTCTAATAATATTCTTCAATATCAACATTACCTAACCAAAACTAACTTGTCTCTGGGAGAGATGGATTATGTGTTTTGATCATTTGCTTCCATTTTTGATATATACTACTATACTTCAATTCTAAGCACTTCATATTGATATATGTACTGATATTTTTCGATAAAATCCAATCAAAACCAACTAAATCTTTGAAGAGTTGAGTTCTGTTATTTTCACCGGTATTTTATTAAGTCTTTTGTTTCAGCTTCTCACCATTTCAATGCATCATTAATTTCACGATCCTTTCGTCTTCAGTTCTACAAACTGAGTAATGCTATATAATGTTCTCATCCACCCATGATTTCAAGAACAAGTCTCAACAAGTTCAAACAAGTTTGCCAAGTTCAATATAAGGATGTTCGGGAATCTACGGTCTGCAGGTGTTCATTATCGTGAATCTTCGGATTCATAATCATGCCCAATCGTGGATATGAGAAGCAACTGTACTTCTAGAATCATTATTCATCAGTCTCTCATACGAGAAACATCTTGCTCCTTGCTCTTATATAATCATCACGAATTAAATTCAAAATGTCGTCTGCAGCAGAATACCTACGGAAAATTCAAGAGCAACTGGACAGGGTCAAGTTGCAACCCAGTTCTTTACCAATAGAACTTGGGGTCAGGGAGTGCATAAGTTTTCGTTCTATCTAAAACATCTACCAGTTGCCAATGGGTCATACTTGTATGAATATAGGTATCCCCTTAATTTTATGTTCAATAATAAAAAAAACAGCCACTCACCAAGTGATATAAAAAAAAACTACCAGTGAATAACTTTTTCGAGTTAAAGGAACTTCATAATTTTTTTTTTCTCAAAACAAATCAATTGAAATCAACCTCAAAAGTTTCAAGCAATACACTTTCAATTCACAGTTGAAGCCATCCAAATCATACAGCATTTATCCTTATTAACAACATATGCAGAATTTTCACAGCAAATGTCAATTTCAACATCAAAATCAACTGAATCAATACTATTCATATCAAATCCCCACCTATCACTCGTTTTCCACGACCACTCAGAATAAAATCAATAATTTCAATTTTGATTCCTAATTACGTACAATTTGCATATTGTGGCATTTTTTTTCCACTTATTTCCTCGAAGCAGATATCTATCCATACAGAAACTATAAATGAATCCAAAATCTTTAGAAACAGTGATTCTATAACAGGGATATTCAGAATAAATTTCCAAAAATGATCTAAATGCGAAATTTGTCATATATTTTCAAGGATATTCAAGTTAATCTTTAATTGCAGAAAGCTTTCTCCAAAATATCAACATCTTACACATCAATATTCATCATTCCAGTCCTTCTGTAACATGTCATAATTCTGCCTCACACAGAACAGAACGTTATTCATGAAGCTCAATATAGTACTACATCATTCATCCTCAACCCACATCATGAATTATATCTCTTAAGTTTCGTTTTTATCTGAATCCTTCACCGGTTTTCAGTTTATCATACTTGCTCAAAATTGAAGTCTTCTTTATTTTATGTACAATGATAAAAAATATACAATTCACCAAATGATATCAAGAAAATCATTTAAAATGATATCAAAGAAAATTATTTAAAATTTACAATAAACAACATTTTCGATTCCATGGTCCGCAACAATTTCTCGTCATGAAATACAAACTATTCTTAACAACAATCAATCAAAATCAACCTAAAAAAATCCGAACGATGCACATTTAACCACCAATTGAACCTATCCAAATCATACATATCCTTATTGCTAGCATATACAGAGTTTGCATACCAAATTTCTACTTCTCAACATCACAATCAACTGAATTGATCCTACTCCTATCAAATTTCTACCAACACCCTTTTCCACGACCACATAGCATAAAGTCAATAGTTTCAATTTATGACATCTAATAATACATAATTTACATATTCATCAATATCTTCGCCGAAGCAGCCATTTCATTATTGATAATAACCATACAAAATCCATAAAAGCCCAAAAATCATTCAAAAATACAAAATTCCGTAACAGGAATATCCAGAAGTTTATATTACCTATATATGATCTAGTTGCACATAATTTGCATATCATTGAATTCATTTTTTTTCTATGTATCTCAGGAACACACTCAATTTATCCCAAAACCGTAATCTGTCCTGTCAAAAATACAATAAAATCGAATTACCCAAATTTGCATTTTATCAATGTAATTTTTTTTTTTTTACTAGGTTTATCATAAACAGTAATATTAGTCAAACAACAGTCAGATGCTTCGAAATATCGAATATTTACAATAACAGAAATACCTATATATATTGCCAAATTGATCTAATTACCCCAATTGGACATTATCAAAGTACTTTTACGTTTTCCTTCCACCTATCTATATTACAGTCAAATTATAGAATTATACCGAAAAGATGTTTTGACAAGATCATTCATTTTCACAAGTATAAGCGTATTTACAATATACATCGCAGAATATGCTCCTATCTAGCTCAAATTCAAACAAATTTTTCACTAAAATCATGCAGAAACCCAACGAATAATTCAATAAAATTCAAAAACCATGAACTGTCCAAACTCCTTTCAAAATACAAAATTATTCCTAGAAATGCCAAGAATTCCCCTGTCCCAAAAAAATCCCAATTACTTAAAATTTTCAAATTTTCAATGTTATTTTGTACTAGATTCATTGAAAACAGTATTTATTATAATTCAAACAACATTTTATACATCAAACCCCAAAATGATTGGAAAATGCATAATACAGTAACAGAAATACCTGACATATATTGCTAAATTATCTAATTACACCAATTTGTACATTATCAAAGAACTTTCCGTTTTTCCTCCAAGATTAACATTTCTAATAAGATTAAACGCGAAACACTGTTCGAACAAGAAGATTTTACATTTCACGAGTAAAGCCATTATAATATACATTGCAAAATGTGCCCTAATCACCCTAATTATGAATAAATTCAAAATTATTTTTCACTAAAGTCATGCAGAATACTACAATGATTGATAATTCAATCAAAAAACCATCAAAAACCGCTCATAAATATGAAAAAACATCAATTAATATCAGTAGTGGATGGGTCACTACATCGTACCCCCTCCTCTTTTTCCTACGACCCATCCACTACTGATATTAATTGATGTTTTTTCATATTTATGAGCGGTTTTTGATGGTTTTTTGATTGAATTATCAATCATTGTAGTATTCTTGCATGACTTTATATAATTCTGAATTTATTCATAATTAGGATGATTAGGCACATTTTGCAATGTATATTATAATTGCCTTTACCGTGAAATGTAAAATCTTCTTGTTCGAATCAGTCGTTTTCGCGTTTAATCTTATTAGAAATGTTAATCTTTGGAGGAAAAACGATAAAGTTCTTGATAATGTACAAATGGTGTATAGATCAATTTAGCAATATATGTGTCGGGTATTTCTGTTACTGTATTATGATTTTCCAATCATTTGGGGGTTTGATTAAATGTTGTTTGAATTATAATAAATACTGTTTTTCAATGAATCTAGTACAAAAATAACATTGAAATTTAGAAAGTAATTAGATTTCATTGACAGTGTGAATTCTTGGCATTTCTACGGAATAATTGTGTATTTTGAAAGGAGTTATGACAGTTCATGGTTTTTGAATTTTATTGAATTATTCGTTGTGGTTTCTGATGATTTTACTGAAAAACTTGTTTGAATTTGAGCTAGATAGAGGAATATTCTAGGATGTATTGTAACTACTTCTTACTTGGAAAATGAATGATCTTCTTGTCAAAACATCTTTTCGCGTATAATTCATAATTTGACGCAATATAGATAGAGAAGGAAAGGTAAAGTACTGATAATGCCAATTGGGGTAATTAGATCAATTTGGCAATATATATAGGATTCTGAGTAAATATCGATATTTCGAAGCATCTGACTGTTAGTTTGACTAATATTACTGTTTATGATAAACCTAGTAAAAAAAATTACATTGATAAAATGCAAATTTGGGTAATTCGATTTTATTGTATTTGACAGGACATTACGGTTGGGTAAATGATGTGTTCCTAGTATATAGAAAAATGAATTCAATGATATCAAATGTATGCAACTAGACCATATATTGGTAATATAAACTTCTGATATTCCTGTTACGGAATTTGTATTTTTTGAATGATTTTGGCTTATGGATTTTGTATGGTTATTATCAATGATGAAATGGCTGCTCGACGAAGATATTGATGAATAGTAATTATGTATTATTAGATGTCATAAATTAGAACATTGTCTTATGCTATGTGTCGTGAAAAGGTTGTAGAAATTTGATAGGAGTAGGATCAATTCAGTGATTTGATGTGAGAAGTAGAAATTTGGTATGCAAACTCTGTATATGCAGCAATAAGGATATGTATGATTTGGATAGGTTCAATTGAGTGGTTAAATGCATCGTTCGATTTTTTAGGTTGATTTGATTGATTGTTGTTAAGAACAGCTTGTATTTCATGACGAGAAATTGTTGCGGACCATGGAATCGAAAATGTTTTTATTGTAAATTTTAAATGATTTCTTTGATATCATTTTAAATGATTTTCTTGATATCATTTGGTAATTGTATATTTTTATCATTGTACATAAAATAAAGAAGACTTCATCTTGAGCAGTATGACAAACTGAAAACTGGTGAAGGATTCAATAAAACGAAACTTAAGAGATATAATTATGATGTGGGTTGAGGATGAATGATGTACGTACTATTGAGCTTCATGAATAACGTTCTGTTTTGTGAGGCAGAATTATGACATGTTAGAAGGACTGGAATGATGAATATTGATGTGTATGTAGATGTTGATATTTTGGAGAAAGCTTTGCAATTAAAGATTAACTTGAATATCCTTGAAAATATATGACAAATTTCGCATTTAGATCATTTTTGAAATTTATTCTGAATATCCCTGTTATAGAATCACTGTTTCTAAGATTTGGATTCATTTATAGTTCTGTATGATAGATATCTGCTTCGAGGAAATAAGTGGAAAAAAAATGCCACATTGGTAAATTGTACGTAATTAGGAATCAAATTGAAATTATTGATTTTGATTCTGAGTGTCGGAAAACGATGATAGGTGGGATTGTATGAATGTATTGATTCAGTTGATTTTGATGTTGGAAATGACATTTGCTGTGAAAATTCTGCATATGTGTTAATAAGGATAAATGCTGTACTGATTTTGATGGCTTTCAACTGTGAATTGAAAGTGTATTGCTTGAAACTTTTGAGGTTGATTTCAATTGA
This sequence comes from Gonioctena quinquepunctata, assembly GCA_018342105.1. Lineage (NCBI taxonomy): Eukaryota > Metazoa > Arthropoda > Insecta > Coleoptera > Chrysomelidae > Gonioctena > Gonioctena quinquepunctata. Next base: position 469,814 of record JAFIRS010000829.1, read on the forward strand.
TTTGTTTTGAGAAAAAATTATGAAGTCCTTTAACCGAAAAGAGTATTCACTGGTAGTTTTTATATCATGGTGAGTGGCTGTTTTTATTATTGAACATAAAATTAAGGGATGCCTATATTCATACAAGTATGACCCATTGGCAACTGGTAGATGTTTAGATAGAACGAAAACTTACACTCCCTGACCCCAAGTTCTATTGAAAGAACTGGGTTGCAACTTGACCCTGTCCAGTTGCTCTGAATTCTTCGTAGGTATTCTGCTGCGACGACATTTTGAATTTAATCGTGATGATTATATGAGCAAGGAGCAAGATGTTTCTGTGTGAAGACTGATGAATAATGATTCTAGAAGTACAGTTCGCTTTCTCATATCCACGATTGGCATGATATGAATCCGAAGATTCGCGATAATGAACACCTGCAGACCGTAGATTCCCGAACATCCTTATATTGAACTTGTGCAAACTTGTTTGAACTTGTTGAACTTGTTCTTGAAATCAGGGTGGATGAGAAATTATATAGCATTACTCAGTTTGTGAACTGAAGACGAAAGGATCGTGAAATTAATGATGCATTGAAATAGGATGAAACAAAGACAAAAAATACCGGTGAAATAACAGAACTCAACTCTTCAAAGATTTAGTTGGTTTTGTTTGGGATTTATCGAAAATATCAGTACATATATCAATATGAAGTGCTTAGAATTGAAGTATAGTAGTATTTTATCAAAATGGAAGCAAATGATCAAAACACATAATCCATCTCCCAGAGACAAGTTAGTTTGGGTTAGGTAATGTTGATATTGAAGAATATTAGAGATATTAAAACAAGGAACTATTGAAACTGTGATTTTGATGGCTACAGGTGTTCACGAAGGTCACGGATGGTCACGGATGTTTATGGATGCTCACGGTGACACGCAGGCCGACTAGACAAGGATAGTCACGAGGATCATTGAAAGTATACGGATGTCACAGTGATCACCGATGGCAATGCAGACTCGACAAAATGGTCCCCGATGATGATAGAAGACGTCTAAGTGCACGGAAGGTCACATGGCCGAAATGATGGTCACGGGATGCTTGGAAGGTTAACGATGTTCCATGGATGGTCGATTTGTCACGGATGTTTATGCGACCGACTGACAAGGAGGGTCACGAGGGGTCACGGAATTGTCGTGTTTGGTCACATATATTCGAGATTGGTCAGTCTGGTCACACTAATTGTGTATGTATGTATGTATGACTGTCCTGGAGCAGGTATTAGGTAGGAGATCTAACTTCTGTAAAATTTGTTATAGTGCAGAAAGAAAATGAATACATAATGAAAGGAGATTCAGTAGTAAGATATTTATGTCAGCCACGTAAGATATACGTCAGATATGAGCCCATTCCTCCTGATATTCTTGGACATCATGGCCGCGGGACCAAAAGTACCAAATGAACCTTCATAAGAAAAGCATGGGATTTTGAGCCAGAACTCCCATAGGTACACTACTATGGTATGAGAATTTGGAAATATATATTTTTTATTATTATTATAATTAATATATTTCTACACCGCGTTGGGCGACACTTGTAATGTTTTGATGAATTGAAAAATATAATTTGTTTTTATATAATGAATGAAGCTAATAGTTTTTGCTATTCTTTGTGAGCCAAATTGATATGATATAAATCGATATTTCTGCCCCTGTATTGTATGCTGTAATAATAATTGCCAGCGAACGTCACTGTTCTCTCGTCACGCTACCAACAATTATTATTTTCCTCACCACGGCTAAACTACAGTTGGTACGCCCTTATCTCAAGGTGGCCGGTTCAAAGCAATAGAGCGACTTGCCACTGCTGGCTAACTTCAGTTTGTTGAATGATCTTTGATATGTTATTGATCATTGGGAGAAAACAAACAACAAAATATCATAAAGCAATTATCTCCTTTATTCAGGAAGACTTAATAATACCTGGCCTACGATAAATAACTTATACTAGGGTGAATCAAATAAATATTCACGGATAAAAATAATAAATCAGATCATGGATAGATGAACAGAACCTCACTTTTTCCGTGAGAGTGAAGTTTTCTATTATTGTTCAAATTAGAGTGACATAAAGTTCTTCGAATGTGAAATATGTTATTTGTGAAATAGTTCAGGACCGGAAGAGCACTATTAAAGTTTTATACCTAGTTGGAACTGTTGGTGTTCTAATTATGCCATGAATCAGGATGTCTCCTCTCTCCAATCGCTGTCAGGACTGCAATATCATGAATCAGGAACTATATAGATGCGGAAATCAGCATTTGGATCCGTGGATATGTTATCATTAAGGTAATATTGGTTTTGTTTACAAAAGATGTGTCGAACTAAATGGAGGTTTGGTAGAAGCCACAAAACTTAAAATATTTGATTTTGCAGTAATGTTTATTTTAGTTTTGGTTTTTGCTTAATGACGTTTAATTGTTGAATAAATACTTTAAAACTTGTTTCTGTTCATTTCGTTTTTATCGGCTATGTAAGAATGTACTACTGTGTAACTTTTGATGAAATTTTGATGGTTTCTATTTATAACGACTACTTACGAATCCAGTGGTGTAGTCGAACTTAAAAACAAAAATTGCCTAATAATTTTTTGCCGTTTTTGACATAGAAAAAAAAACCATAGTGTGCCTTGGAAATAAAACTAAAGTTATGAAAATTTGTGTCGAAATACAGTTTTCAATGCTTAATATTATTTTTAATTCTTTAAGATTGATTGAAAAATGCTTATTTAGCAGGGGTGGTTCCATTTAAAAACTTAAAAAAAACTATTGGAAGTCGGCAAAATTCAAATGGCTTTTTTCTAGCGTCATTATAAAATGTTGTGATGTAATGACCCGATCAACCAATCCCACAGTTGACAGCTTCAATCAAGTTTGGAACGTTGCCACATTTTCAAATCTTGACATTGCGAATAGTGTTCTAGTTCTGACATTTATAGTTTATGAAACTTGGCAACATTACCGTTTAAAGTCACAATCAACCCGATTACGCCAAAATTAGTAGCTTCAAAATTTACTGATTTCCAAAAACAAACGGGAACTGCTGTAATTGAAATTTGACGGGTCCATTTATATATGCGTTATGTATTTCAACTAAAATATTTGCCTGGGCTAATATATTATTTTACCTGATACTTATCATATAGCATCGATTACATCTATTTTCTATGTTTTTTTTTACAGAATTAACAAAAAATTAAGTGGGCACCGGTGACCGCTTTGGCATGTGCAAACTGAGAGCGGACACCGGTGTCCGACATGGCCCACCAGAGATGTTCGGAACAAGCGGACGCGATATTTGCCGAAGTGACCGACGATCCCTTATACTTGTCTAGACGGGAAAATCACGTGAGGTCCATTGCCAAAAGTGCATCCCAAAAACTTGGTTTTTTGTTTCGTGCCAAGAGCTATTTCACCCCCACTCAGCTGCTTATGATCTATAAGGCACAGATCCGACCTGTCCTGGAATACTGTTCCCATATTTGGAGCGCGGCACCTAAACATATTCTGAGGCTATTGGATTCTGTCCAAAAAAGGGCAATTCGTCTCGTCGGTGATGCCTCGCTTACAAACTCGCTCACTCGTCTGGAACACCGTAGAAAAGTTGGCGATTTGTCTCTATTTTATAGATATTTTCATGGGCGATGCTCTTCTGAAATATCAACAATCGTTCCTGCTTTGGCAGTCTCTTCGAGACTAACCCGTCAAGTTCAGTCATCACACCCCTTCGTGGTCACTTTGGAGACCTGCAGAACATCACTTTCCAAAGACTCGTTCATCCAACGAACAGCGAGGCTTTGGAACTCATTGCCTAGGGAGGTGTTCCCCGAGGCATACAACCTCCAGAAATTTAAGAAGAACACCAACTCCTACCTTCTTCCCCTTGGTTCCCACGATGTTCTCTGAACATTACAGGATATCCCTTTCCGTGGGAACCAGAACGTAAAAAAAAAAAATATTGCATCTTGTACCTCTATCGCGGAGTACATGCTTTTACAATTTTGTTGCCGCCAATAATTATCGTTTTATTGGAATAATGAGTGAACGCGCCGAAAGGATATTGCGACTAGCTTTGGAGAAAAAACATCACTATGATAGTAAGTTTTATGTTGATTTTTGTATTGTATTCGTATATTATTATCGTAATGATTCCGAAGGCAGTAGCGACAATGTTGAATACGACAGTAACGCTAGTGTTTCCGGCCCTCCTGGCCACTCTACAAGTAAACGTCCTAGGCTTGGTAGTGAGTGTCCAGTAGATGAAGAGCATGAAGATATCGATTCGCAGCAGCATAGTGATGTTGAAATTCAACATGATGACAACTCGACGCCAGAAGAAGAATAAGCTGAAATTGGAAACGGCGTTCAGACTACCCTGCGTGGTTTATCAGCATCAGTTTGGGGAGCTTCCGTTTCAAATCACTAATAGTTTGATACTGCAGTCTGCAAGTGCATAACGATATTCCTGACGTCCAGACAAACCGACTCCGATCCAGGCAACCCCCACTCAAGACGGCACAGGCGCTTCACCAATCTAACTCTGACGTTAATGCTCGATGGAAAGAAGAATGGGAAAGTAGTATAGTACCCAGTTACCACAGCATGCCATGCGTCTTCGGCAAACCAGAAGGATTTGACCTTCTTCGCAAGATCTGGTCATCCCTTAACCGCATTAGAACCAACTGTGGAAGGTGCGCCGACTCCTTGCATAGATGGGGTACACTTCTCTCTGCGTCCTGCGATTGTGGTGATGAGAGACAGACTGTCAAACACATAGTGCAAGAATGTCCACTAAGGGCATGCGCAGGTGACCCACATGATTTCCTAATGGCAACCAAGGATTCAATTGAATATATTTATAATCTAGACATTTGTTTGTAATCTGATTTGTTTTCGACTATATACAACTTAGTGCCTGATATGTCCTTATATGTAATCGTATATAATATGTTTTCTTCTTTTTGTTTTCGTTTTTTTTGGGGTTGTTCTTTATTATGGCATATTATATTATTGCACTGTGATGTTAAGCCATACGCGAAATGAATAAATAAAAATAGTTTGATGAAACTCATGAGGCTGGCATGAAACAGGAGTGGCAAGGTGCATTTCATGGACATAACCCAGTGGATTACTATCTGGCTTTCATAGACATTCACATACATGATCTAATAGTAGATCAGACAAATCATTATGCAACTCAGTTTGTTATGGAAAACAAGAAGGTTCCCAATAATGCCGGGTACAAGCATGGAAGCCAACAACTGGGAATGAAATCGCACATTTGTTAGGTCTACTGCTAGGCTACTTGGGGATGGTGCGGATGAATTCCATTTGCGATTATTGGTCAACAAAGTGGCTGTTCAAAAATGATGTTGCTCGTATTATTATGAGTCGCAACAGATTTGAACACTTGTTGAAAACGCAAAGTGCCCAGAAGGAAACCGATTGTATAAAGTTCAACTACTTCTAGATAAAATCATAAAAAACTACCAAATAATTTATACACCTTGGAAAACGTTTTGCATTAACGAAACGATGGTGCCCTTTCAAGGTATATAGAGAGAATAACAATATACTTTCACCTAAGCAATTCAGTTTCAGATCGAAAAAATCAACCGAAGATGCTATTGTTCATTTAACAAATAATATATACCGATCACTGGACGAAGGAAAATGTTCAATAGCTGTCTTTCTAGATATAGCAAAGGCCTTCGACACCGTTAACCATGAAAAATTAATGGATGTTATGGAAGACCTCGGTATCAGAGGAATCGTACATGAGTTACTTGGATCATACCTCAGTAATAGAACACAGTATGTAAAAATTGAAAACGAAATAAGTGAACCTCAAAAACTATTAACTGGTGTACCGCAAGGAACAGTTTTAGGCCCAGTGCTTCTTTTAATATACATCAACGGAGTACTCTGTCTCGAAGCAGATTTTTTTTTTTTTTTTTTTATGTTCTGGTTCCCACGAAAAGGGATATCCTGTAATGTTCAGAGAACATCGTGGGGAACCTAGGGAAAGAAGGTAGGAGTTGGTGTTCGTCTTAAATTTCTGAAGGTTGTATGCCTCGGGGAACACCTCACTAGGTAATGCGTTCCAAAGCCGCGCTGGTCGTTGAGATGAAACGAGTCTTTAGAAAGTGATGTTCTGCAGATCTCCAAAGTGACCACGAAGGGGTGTGATGACTGAACTTGACGAGTTAATCTCGAAGAGACTGCCAAAGCAGGAACGATTGTTGATATTTCAGAAGAGCATCGCCCATGAAAATATCTATAAAATAGAGACAAATCGCCAACTTTCTACGGTGTTCCAGACAAGTGAGCTTGAGTTTGTAAGCGAGGCATCACCGACGAGACGAATTGCCCTTTTTGGACAGAACCAACAGCCCTCAGGATATGTTTGTGCCGCACTCCAAAATGGGAACAGTATTCCAGTGACAGGTCGGATCTGGCCTTTAGATCATAAGCAGCTGACTGGGGAGGAAATAGCTCTTGGCACGAAACAGAAAACCAAGTTTTGGGATGCACTTTTGGCAATGGACCTCACGGATTTTCCCAGGAAAGGTTATTGCTGATAGTATACCAAGCATCGATATGGATGGCTTCAGTGGTATGGTTACTCCTGACAAAGTTATGTTAGGACACAGTGAGATCGGCTGTTCTAGAGAAAAGACATGCTTGTGTTTTGTTGGCATTGAATTCTACCAAGTTATTAGATCCCCATGCGAGAATTGTTGATAAGTCCATATTTATATTATTAACATGTCTTCCTCGTTCATTTTCTGGTTTCACGGGCTGATATAGGGGCCCTGGAAGAGAAAGCGGTATGGAGGGTACTATCATCGGCAAAGCTGTGTACTGACATGAAGTTGCTTTCAACAGGTCGTTGATGTGAAGTAGAAATAGTGTTGGTGCGAGAAATGGATCCTTGCGGAACACCAGCATTTATGAGTAGAGGTCAGATGAAACTCCATCGACCACTACATGGAGAGACCTGTTTGAGAGAAAACTAGCAAGCAGAGAACACAGCTGAGGGGCAAGCCATAAGACGGAAGCTTGGCGAGGAGTCCCTGGTGCCAAACTCGATCGAACGCCTTGGAGATATCTAATGCCCAGCTAAAGTTTCTCCATACTTTCAATAGATAGCTGCCATATATGGAGACGTAAGCAAGCGGTCACCAGTTGATCTCTGATGGCGGAAGCCATATTGCCTATCGTTGACAATTCCTGAGTCTGCGCAGACATTTCATGAGCCTGATGTTGATGGCTTTCTCCATGACCCTTTGAAATAATAGATAGCAGTGCGATAGGTCGGTAGTTGCGAGGTAGCGCCTTTTTGCATTTTCTAGGGACTGGCTATACTCTTGCAATTTTCCAATTGGACGGAAATACCCAAATTGTAAGAGTGGTTGAACAACTTGCAAAAGAACAGGTGTTAGTTCGGGAGCACATTTCTGAGAACAATCGGCGGGATTCCGTCAGATCCACAGGCTTTGTGGGTGTTGAGACCCAGCAAAATCTTTCAGATAGTACGTTGGCGAAAGGTAATCTCAGGCATGTGACTGTCAATCGGTGTAATGTTCGGGGGTTGTTTTCCCGATGAATCCAGAGTGGAATTTCCAGCAAATAGGTGCGCAAAGATATTGGCTTTTTCCTGGGCAGTCGTTGCTAGTGTTCCATCTTCTTTGGTTAGAGGAGGAAATGAGCTGGAAGTGAAGTTTCTTCCTACAGCTCATGAAAGACCAAAATGAACGGGATCCGTTAGACATTCAGCAAGTTTTGATCTTATTTTGGTATTGTGGGCATCTTTGAGCATTCTATTGTCTCTTTGCATATGCCTCTAGCCTCGACATATGCTGCCTGGTCTCAGGGCCCGGATTTTTAGCCATCGATGGTATGTGCCTGTTTGGAAGCCACAGCTCTAGAGCAGTTTCTGTTAAACCAGGCCTTATCGGATGATGTTCTTCTTTCGGTATTCGGTATGTAAGTTTGCATCCCCAACATGATGATTTCAGAAATTGTCTGCACATCGTGTTGATCTACTGAAGAGAAACAAACTCCTTCCATGGAAACGCTGAGAAAAACATAAGAAGACCCTTCCCAGTCGGCCGAATTGTAATGCCACATGAGACGGGTGGTATATGCAGCTGATGGTAAATGGAAAGAGCATGTTGTGGAGATGAGGGTGTGGTCAGAGTTTCCAAGTGGGGCACAAACTTCTATTCTATACGGGTCAGGATTGGTGGTGAGGAAAAGATCTAGTGTATTGGCAGACTGGTTGTTGACATCAGGGATGCGGGTTGGTAGCTCGACCAGTTGTTCTAGACCATGAGTGATGGCGAAGGCCTCAGCTTGACGACCTGCATCATCTGTTTTGTTGGAGAATTTGAGCCAGGCAGCGTTATGTACATTGAAGTCTCCCATGATTATGCAAATATATCATGCATATTATGCAAATATATCATCTTTTGCAGACGATACCGTAGTTCTCTTTACTGCTGCTACTTGGGAGGAAGCTAAGAACAAAGCGGAACATAACCTAAAAAAAAATTGAAAATTGGTTTAGCGAAATGTATCTAACACTGAACTTGGAAAAAACAAAGTGTATAACGCTTTCTTGCAATAAATCTAACCAACCCGATATTGATCAGATTACATTAAAAGATGAAAATTCAACTTATTCAATCCAATGTGTGAAGTATGCTACATACCTTGGAATCGAAATTAATAACCACCTCAAATGGGACATCCACATGAATAAACTTTTGAAAAAGCTAAGATCAATACTGTACACATTCAAGCATCTTAAAAAATTTCTCAAAATACATGAACTTAAAAATTTTATACCATTCAATTTGTAGAATCTCACTATTCAAATGGAATATCTGCCTGGGGAGGAGTGTACAACTGTCATATAGAAAATTGCAAGTAATGCAGAAATACTTTTGAAGATTATCTACAATAAAGAACGTACGTATCCTACAGAAAACTATTCAAAGACATACCTATTCTAGAACTGAAAAACTTTTTATTTTATAAGATTCTCTGCTTACAAATATAAAAAATAGAAAAGAATTAAAATACATAAAACATGAACATAACACGAGAACAAACAAAAGTAGGAGTTTTTATAGAAAAGACTACAAAACGATTGGTCAGAAGTCATTCTACCTACAACAGCCTCAAAACTGTTTTGTCAGGTTCCACAGACCATCAGAGATATAAATAATACTTCTTACAAAAAAAAGAAAGAATTTTGGGTTGCAAGATTTGTTTATAGGAAAACATGGTGAAAATTATCAATATTTCGTATGATTCATCATTCATCATACCCAAGTCAATTATGTTGGTAGTAATCAAAAAAGTTTTGTTAATTATTTTCATGATTTCCACATAGTTTATTGTATTTTACTTTGTTATTGTATTTTATTGTATATTTATCGATTTTCAATTATTGATTACTTTATATTTATTTATAGTAGTGGTATTTTGTAGCTATACATTTTACATTTACAAAAATTTTTAAAAATTTTCTATTACATTCTTACATTTTACATTTTAAATTTTACATTTCAACAATTTTACATTTTATATTTTTATATTTTTCACTTTTACATTTTGCATTTGTACATTCTCTAATTCATATTTTTATATTTTCACATCTTTAACATTTAACATCTTTACATTTACTCATTGATTCGATTTATTGGCGAAATATTAATATAAAGAAATATTAATATAAATGTTAGGAATGCCCACAACAAGTTTTCTTCGTGGGATATCTCCGATTTATTTTAATTTTTTTTCTTCATCATTCATGTCCATGCCTGTAACTTTAATGAAAATAAATATTATTATTATTATTATTGTTTCGTTTTGAACACTACCAGTCAGGCCCTTACTTCCGAAGCTCCGACCCATTCGGAAGGGCGCGCTGGTTACATAAACCAATGACCTCTCCCCACACCCGTGAGGTGAGAGATCTTTGGGGGTCCGAGAATCCGTGTCCTGAGCAGACGTAACGATCCGAGAATGATGCCTTCTGCATGCGGCGGCTAGAGATTCTGCGATTTACGGCATGCCGGTATGATTTCCGGTTTGAGAGTAGCGTTGGAATCATTCCACCAAGGGCCCCTATAATCAGAACCACTATCTTACAGAATGGTCTGGAAGAGTCCTGCGGAGCTCGAAGAGTAAATCTCGATACTTCGTCCGTTTCTCGTCCTCTTTCGCACGATATTCTGTCTGCCCGGAGCCGAAAACTCTATGACGTATATCGTTTTCTGCTCGTGGTCGAAGAGGACTACATCAGGTTTGTTGGTTTTATTTGCCTTGAGGGTGGGGAATGAGTAGTTCCAATAAATTCGGCACTTCTCATTCTCCACAACGGACTCAATATCCCCTGCAGCGTATGACAGCAGTGGTGGTCCATCAATACCGTACGAGTGTCGTTGATGGTAATACAGCACTCATAACGCCGCGTTATGAAGATGGATGAGGCTGAGACCGCATATGCTCTACATGCTGACAGCAAGTGCATGATGGTTTCCAGGCGCTCCACGGCAGGCCCTCATCCTCGGGAAGGGACCTCTATACCCATCACGCGGCTACGGTAGACGAGAGTGTTGAAAACACCGTCCCGGCAAAAGCCATGATGAATCCCTCAGTTCCGATTGAGTCCACCTGACCTAAGGAATGCAAGGTCAGCCTTCGGATAAGCCGTGGTCTTCAAAGTGTTTGTAGAAGATTCCAGCATCGGCTTATCCGGGAGCTGCAGATGTACCAGTATTCTCTGCAGTTTATGTGACTCCGTCGAGCTGGCTCCAACTCGGTGATAGAGTCTTGGATATCCGGGCCGGTGTCGAATACAAGACCGAGTTCATCGGCGCACGGATTGCTGCCTTAAAAGAAACGCTCTCCCTGGGGATCCTATGGTCTTTGACCATGCAGAGAAGGGACCCAAGCTCCCTGATGACTTTACAGGCTCCATCCAGCAACCATCCTGTTGTGTAGACACTCCAAACTCCGAAAGTCCACGGCCTCCTTTTTTTCCGGGAGGTACAACCGTGGAACGGATTTATTTTGGGTGCAAACTACGATGTAGATGCACCTTTTGCAATCTTCGCGTCGATTGCACGCAGCCTTCCCAGGGTCCACTTACGACCCATGGATAGATTAGTATCGGAACGGCGCATGTTGGTGGCAGAAACTTTGTTCATGCCCGACAGTTCTGGGTGACCAGATCTGCCGGAGTTTCTGCTGATACTTGCGCGGAGAGCGTTTTAACCGCCATCTCTTTGGGTGCAACGTTGTTGCACTCCTGTAGGTACGCCCTCCAGCATCCAGGATGGCGGAGGATGTTATCTACCAGCGCGTCCTCCCGTAACCCTCGCATCGTCCTCTCTGAATGAACGGTGCAATTATCCATCCCGAATTCCATACTACAACCACCCTCAGAGATTGTTGCAACCCCTACCGAGGATAAAGCTTCCGTCATCCATATAAAATGAATGAGGACCCTTTATGCCCTTCTGGTTCCGTGCAAGCAGTTGTAACTACGGGTTCTTTGAGCGAACCGATAAATGGCATATGAAAGCAAAAGAGGGGGCTGAGGGAACCCCTTGAACACCACCTCCTGAAGATAACCCTCCGTTTGACTTTAGCCCACCTGATGCTATGGGTGAGCGAGTCCCAGGGGTACAACGTTCAATGATCCACTTGACGTCCGCAAATCTGAGAAATGCAAGATCAACCATGCGATGTTGAGTCAAATGCCTTGTGGTAATCGATTCAGGCCATCGAAAGGTTGCCGCTAACTGCACGGAGTCCTGCGATACATCATTGATCGCCGGTTTCCTTGCAGCCAGCAAACACCTTCTTGACCCTTCTGCTTATATATCCGTTCGTACACCGTGTCAACTGCGAGGGAGTATTCATGCGTACAAAATGCGCTAAACAATTTGTAACACGTGTTCAAGCATGCTTATGGTCTGTAATTCTTGGGACTGTGACAAACTTCCGTTTTGGGATTAGAGGTTCGCCCCTCGACAAACCAAGCCGGAATCTGCTGTTCTCCACTGCCACGATTTGGGAAAATCCTGGCTAAGTGGTGGTGGGTACTGAAAACTTTTTTCCACCACAGGTTGCCAATCGTCTGGGCCTGGAGCAGCAAGTTCTTGGAGCCCCGTAGAGCTTTCCGAACTTCTTCTCCAAGTCGGTTGGCGCAGTTCATTGGGATGGGGCTGCTGAAACCTCCTACAGAAGGCTCCAAACCGCGCCAGGGCTGGAGGTCTATATTGAGTGGCTGCGGGATATTCGTAAATCTCCTTCCAGAAGTTTTCCACCTGATCAGCGGTCGGCGGGTTTTCCACAACAAGCGGCGATTTCGGAATAAGCGAGGGGTTTCTCGCGGAACTGTTTGTTTTCCGCGATTCCTCTCTGCTCGCCGTAATTAGTGATCTTTTGAGCCACAAATTCGTATCCATCAAGACAGTGTTGTTTGATGGTTAACAGCACTCCTTGATTCATATGTGATGGACTCGTCGTAACTTAGTTGCGATTCGCCGCACTGTTCGGTAAATGGCCTATTGGCCACCACGTAGTCCATCACATTGATACGAGATGCGTAAGTGCCCGCCGACTTGATTTTGCTTCCATCTTCTGTATGCGTCCCTCATGTTTTCCAGTCGGAGACGTATTATTCTGCGTATCCGCACGGGAAAGCACAATAGCAGCGGTCATACAAGGCGGTGTTGATTTGCCAGATGTCAGCTTCTTCTGGAAGTTTCACGAATCTCCGCATCCACTGAGCCAGGTCTTGAGGCTTCAGGGGCTTCAAAGTGCGGGAGCACCCTGCGTGTTCTGATACCCCATTGGTGGAATATTGATACCCGCCACCTCTTCGACTGGTTCTGACTCTGTGGCACTTCTGCCACTTCGGCCACTTCTGTTTACCTGTCTAGGAGGTGGTCCTCACATAGCCACGGCCACGAAGGTGGGATACATAATCCCGTAGATTTTGTTTGAAAATGCATACCTGGGTGCCACGCACCACAGAGCATGCATTGCGCCTATGTATCCCTTCGGGCGGGCTCGCTATCCTGCAGCAAACGCAGAAGGCCGTCTCCTCATTTCCACCGTCCACTCAGAACGTTGTCCATTGGTGGTGGGTCGTCATAAGGCTGTCCCGATTTGGGGCCCCACCACTTGCCGTTGACCTCCATCCGGGTGAGGTTCGGTTGTGGGGGCCCTGTCTCCTCCCTTCTAGGAACCAGAGTATGGTCCTGCGAGGGGGTTAGCCTAGCAGGAACACGGCCGACACCAGAGGAAGTATTTGCTTTTTTCCTCCCGGATGCGCTTAAGCTGCCGGTCCGATTTTGCATCCTTGGCTGGGTTAAGTGGTGGCGCCACTCACCAAGGTCATTGCTGGTGTTGTTTGACCTACCCTGAGAGTGTTGAAAACACCGTCCTGGCAAGCCATGATGAATCCCTCAGTCTCCGACTTGAGTCCACCTGACCTAAGAAAAGCAAAGGTCAGCCTTTCGGATAAGCCGTGGTCTTCAAGGAATACAAGACCGAGTTCATCGGCTGCACGGATTGCTGCCTTAAAAAGAAACGCTCCTTTCCCTGCGATCTCATGGTCTTTGACCATGCAGAGACGGGGATCCAAGCTCCTGATGACTTTACAGGCTCCATCCAGCACCATCCTGTTGGTAGACATCCAAACTCAGAAGTCCACGGCCCCTTGTTTCGCGGGAGGACAACCTGCAACGGACGATTTCGGATGCAAACCACGATGTAGGTGCAGATCATTTTGCGAGTCTTCACGTCGATTCCCGCGCAGCTCCTCCAGGGTCCACTTCACTCACCCCAAAGGAGTAGATCAGATCGGAACGGCAAGCATGTTGGTGGCAGAAACTTTACATGCCCGACAGCCTGATGACCAGATTCGCCGGAGTTTCTGCTGATACTCTGCCGCGGAGAGCGTTTTTAACCGCCACTACTTCTTGGGGCAACGTTGTTGCACCCTAGGTAGGTATACGCCTCTCCGGCATCCAGATGCTTCCATCTACAGCTGCGCGTCCTCCATAACCTCGCATCGTCCTCTTCTGAGATAACCAGTACATTTATCCATCCTGAATTCCATACCGATAGCATGCGGTACCTTGCACCACCCCTCAGAGATTTCTGAGATCCCTCACCTCGAGGCATAAAGCTTCAGGTCATCCATATAAAATAAATGGGTGACCTAATGCCTTCGGTCCTCCGGGGCACCCAAGCAGTTGTAACCACGGGTTTCTTTTCTGAGCGCAATTATTATTTATTATTATTATTTTCGTTTTAAACACTACCAGTCAGGCCCTTACTTCCGAAGCTCCGACCCATTCGGAAGGGCGCACTGGAGTTATATAAACCAATGACCTCTCCCACACCCGTGAGGTGAGAGATCATTGGGTCCGAGAATCATGTGTCCTGAGCAGACGTAACGATCCGAGAATGACTGCCTTCTGCATGCGGCCGGCTAGAGATTCTGCCGGATTTACGGCATGCCTGGTATGATTTCAGGTTTGAGAGTATCGTTGGCATCATTCCACCAAGGGCCCCTATAATCAGAACCACTATCTTTACAGAATGGTCTGGATAGATCTGGCGGAGCTGAAGAGTAAATCTCGATACTTCGTCCGTTTCTCGTCCCTCTCGTCCAATATGGCTCGTGTTGGGGCAATAACCAACCTTAATTTATTAGTGATTTGATGCGAATGTATTGAAGTTTTCATAAGAACATGTGATACATGATTATTCCCATTTCCATAGCAACAAATGTTCAACTTTTTAAGCATTTTTCTAACTTCGTATGACGTCTCCTCAGATCATCGATCATTTCGAATGGAACAGACGTAAGGCTGGGGAATTCTCTGCTGAAAATCTCCTTTAGTTGTTGGCGTATGGAAATTCACCTCATTTCTCATATGATTTCGAATGGAAAAATCCATTGAGCTCAAATCGGAGATTGCTGTAGAGATAGTTGTAGACCGTCGGTTCTAAAACCATCTGAATAGGCTTTTACCATCTGCCGATTGAGTGAGGGTGCTCCTGTATGCTGATACCATTTTTGGGGTCCAACTATCGTCAGCTGTTCCAAATAATCCGTTCGAAATTCCTCAGGATTTTTAGGTATCGTTCACCTGAAAATAAAATAACCCTGTAGATCTTTCCTCATTTTTCTACATGCATGGATACACATAGCTCTTGGTGGTATTTTCAGGTATAACTTACCTATCATTTGATTCAGATCATTATACTAATACAGATACTTCAACTTACCATTCAAATTGTCGTCATAAAAGTGGAGCATTACTATGGCATTTATTTCTTCGGGATCACTTGGTATTGGTCCTGAAATTGACGTTTCCGAACAGAATGTGGATTGCTATCGCTCCAGTAGAGAGTTCAGCTTGTTGAATATTCCATTTTGGTAATTTTGCGTTGTCGCTCCATCTAATGTCCCCACAAATTGGTTATTTTCGTGATTCTTCATAATGATTAACTCTGCAAAGTTTACCCAACCTCTCATGGATGGATAGCTTCAAGCCATGAACTGAATTTATGATAATTAGATGCCACGGCGCTAGTGGTTCAGTGGTACTGAGCGTTAGTCCGTAGCCATGAAGCCAAAGTTGGAATTAATCAAAACCTAAAATAGTATGTGAATGAATTGAATGGCATCAATTTAATCTGTTATTTGAACCTAAATCCCAAAAAATGAAAAAAATCACAGAAAAATATCCTAATTACGCTTGAAAAAACGTGTGTGGTCGGGGACCCCGTCAGGAATGAGGTTCCTTACGCGGCTTGCGGTAGGTGTTGACTGGTATAAATCTACGTAATATCTAGTAAAACTAAACCTATGTATCCATTTTACAAACCTCCGTCCAGTAAAAGGTATTTCATTCCTGATAATACTATTCGTTATATTATATCAAATGGCGTGCCACATATTCAATATAAACCATCAATCCAACTTCGGCATACAAAAACATAACAAATTATGTCCAAAAAAGTATATAATCATCTGAACACTCGTTATATAGAAATATATAAAAATCTTCCACGTATTACCACTCAACGATAATCATCCGACGTATATTCGCATAGATATCCTACCGCCATGTATTGAGGGAAATATCATAAGTGCCAGGGTTTTTCGCTACACTTTTATTTTCGAGAAAGTATTTTGCCTGAAATTTCACCGGAGTGCGATTTGCGGTAGGCCGTATTGTAAATAGAATGAAGAATGTCAAACATAACACGGTCAGAAAGTCAACTTCCAAACATTACAGGAGCATGATTGGAAAACGTCAGAAACGCATTTCATCAGAATTAACAAATAAGCAGAAAGAACTTCATCAGAATGGATCTGTATCAGAACTGACATCATCAGAAACCAACATTGTCAGAAACGGACATTAACAGAACGTACTTCTTTATCGTAGACCTGAACTTCATCAGAATTATCACAATCAGAACCGACATCATCAGAAACGAACATTGTCAGAACTGACATTATCATAACGAACTGTCAGAACTGAACTTCATCAGAATTAATACAATCAGAACCGACATCATCAGAAACGAACATTGTCAAAACCGGACATAATCAGAACCATACATTATCAGAACCGCACATTATCAGAACAGTAAATTATCAGAAATGGACAATAGCAGAATCCAATCCGCATTGTCATTCGGAATTCAAACAAACACACAAACATCATTTACACTACTTCGTCATAGATGCTGTTACTTCAATAAATTAGAAATGATTCATCATAACTGTGGTACAGGGAATGCATTGTCAAATCACATAATGATATTTTGCTATAGCTATGCGCGTTTGTTCATTTAAAGCGACTTTTTCGGTCAGAAACATAATTTTCGTTGTGGAAGGTGCGTTATAGTAAACAGTAAAGTTTGTTAAAACATACGTGTGAATATATAGTTAGTTTCAGAATCGAGACGATACAGTGTTGCAAAAAAGGAACCCAGCAAAAAATTTAGAACGGATATACATCATTCAAAATTGTATAAGTAGGTTTTAGAATGATTGAATACTAATATATGACTGATTATGATATTGACGACCTTCCGTTTCAAACGACCCAGACATTCCCCTTGAATGATAAGTCTATCTAATAGTCCTTATTTGTTCAAAATTCCAGTTTCTCCTAAAACTAGCAAGGGAGTCCTGAACTGTTTTGAGGAAAACTGCGCTGCGCCCCAATTCCTTGAAACTATATATTCACACGTATTTGTTCGCGAAATATAAAATGATCAGAATAGGTACTCTGCTTCATATCACGACAACGGTGGGTTACACAAAAATATGTTGAACTTTATATGAGAAAGTTGAGAAAATTTAGATTTCTTATTCGCTTCGATTTGGCCTTGTCATAAACGTAGTTTTACAATGATTTTTCCACAATATTTTGATTTATCGAAGAGATAACAACATATAGACAAAGAAGCGTAACTGATATTTGTCGTTTGAACCCCTGTTTCTGGACGATTACTGATTCTGATATTGTGCGGTTCTGATGATGTCGGTTCTGATAATGAACGGTTCTGATAATATACGATTGATAATGAACGGTTCTGATAATGTGCGCTTCTGATAATGTCCGGTTCTGACTCTGTTCATTTCTGATAATGTATGGTTCTGATAATGGCTTTCTTGATGATGTCCTGTTCTGACTATGTTCGTTTCTGATGATGTCCGGTTCTGACAAAAGTACTTTCTCTGACAAAGTTATATTCTGCTATTGTTAGATTCTGATGATATGTTTTGTCATTGTAAGTTTCTGATGATTTCCGATTCTGGTGCAATTTCATTCTGATGGAGTTCTTCCTGATGTTGTTAATTTGATCAAATACATTTTGATATTTTCCGATTCTGATATTTTATGTTTTGACGTTGTTATTTCTTAGTTTGTGGTTCTGATAGTTTTATATTCTGATCATTTACGGCAATCCGATTTGGTCCTATTATCTGATTAATCCAGAAAGCGAAGCTTGAGTAGTTTTAACTTAGAGGCAAAATGCTTGGGGCAAAATAAAAATAAAATGCTATAAAATCCTCTAGCACGAATGATATTTAGAGAAAATTTCCGAATCACATTTAAAACTAGAAAAATTACTCAGAATTCATGTTATAATTTTCAATGGGGAAAGGTACAAAATTTTTCGATCCAAAATCGAAGGAATCGTGTCCAAATGATTAGTATTCCAAAATGCTTCTTTTACAGATTCATTCATTCACAATGACCATTCACTGCTCTTGAACTCACCCAAAATCTGAAATATATATATATATATATATTTTTCCACCCAGATTAAATATGTTTGTATCTGGAAAATATATAAAAAAGTTTCTTGGTATGGGATCGAAACGAGCCTACCGCGTGAGAGATAGTCTCTCATGCAAACCACTGTCCTACGAGGACTTTATCGATATACAGAAAATGACAAGAATGAAATTATTCATACCTTATTTGTAAACTGAGGCTTCTAACATTGAAAAAGTATTTGAATTCAAATATCAAATCACTGTATGTAGTGAGTTCAAAATTCCTTATTTCATCTATTTTGCATTTCTATTTCCGTACATAGGAATTGAATGCGTTGACATGTAATTCTGACAGGACCAAGTTTAGTAGTCACACATCTCGTATATAATAGAAAAGAGAGGAGAGAGAGAGAGAGAGAGAGAGAGAGAAAGTTGCATGGATGGGGCATAACGCTTTTCTTACGTTAAATTTTTCACCGCAAGCGCCCAAAGGAACCTGTTCCAAAAATAGAATACATAACACTGCACAGACACCTCGACATGAGATGTAAATGAGAATTTCCCAAAGTACTCGCCACAAGATTTCGCAGAGATCTCGCCGGAGGTATTGTTCGAGAATTTCCACGTGGGATATCGCTAAGACCTCGCTGAGAATATCCGGCGGCGGACATTTGACGGAGATATACAGTGCCCTCAAAAGTCCCCTTCCCCTTATTTTGGAACGATTATACATAAACAAGGAAATTTGAAACTGAATATTAAGGTTGTAAACTTCCTGCTAGTGATGATAGATGACGGAATCGTCAAAGATGACGTCACAAGGCCATTGTGACCAATATTTCAAATGGAACCCTACGGCAAGCGACACCCTTTTAAAAGGTATCGGAAAACCTATTCAATGATACTAATTTTGTTTGTGTTTATGGCAGTTTCAATGGCTCATTAGTAAACATTAAAATTGAAATTCTATTCATTATGATATTAATTACAGATTTAAGAATCAGTATCTACTTGGAGAAATTGTTCGAAGTGAGCTCCATTTACTTCCTGACAGTGGAATATCCTATTTTCAAACTCTTCTCGTACTTTGCAAATGTGTCTGCGGAAACAGCCTCACATTCTGCAACAATACGTTGTTTTAAAACGTCAATATTGTCAGGTTCAGTGGCGTAAACCTTCGATTCAAGGTACCCCGACAGAAAAAATCCAAAGGTGTGAGGTCCGGTGGTCGAGCTGGTCATTCAACCCGTCGTCCAATCCATCTACCACGATACCCCATCCAAATACCGTCTTACTGCACCGTTTTAGTGTGGAGGGCACCATCCTGTTGGAATGTTATTTAAAATTCCGAATTATCTGGATTACCATCCAAAATTTAAGGATTAACGGTTCATTGGTTTTTCAAAGCTCCAGATAAACCCCACCATAAAATTAGTATTTAAAAAAAAGGGGGCCCCAAAGTTGGTTTTAGGAACCTCCCAAACTTCCCCCTTGGGGAAAAATTTGGGATGTGTTTCCGAAACAGGTGAGGATTTGGTCACTCCAATATATCCTTTTCCCTTTGTGATTTACATTTCCATTCAGACAGGTCCCTAAAAAAAATTTGTTTTGGCTTTAGTCGGGCCCTGTTGGTTAATTTTATTTTCCCAAAATTTTTTCCAAAAAATTTTAGTCATCGGTCGGGTCGTCGTCTAATTTGAGGGAACCTTTTTTAATTTGTATGGATGTTTTTTTTTTAAAAACCCCGTGGACCGACTGATTTTACGGGTAGATGCAACGTGATTGGGTTGGGGTGGGTTTTAACATTATTTCGGGCCAGTATATAAATTTTTTCCATCGGGAAATTTTTGGGTCTGCCAGATCTTTTTGCATCATTAATACTCCCCGTTGTTCCAAACTTCGAAGAAGCCCCCTTTTTAAATAAGTCCTCGAAACGGGGCGTTTGGCCCCCTTTTAAAAAAAAGGGTTTTCTAACAGAATATTTTGTCCAGTTTCCCAAAGTTTTCGCTGCTATTCGCACATAAAGCAGTACCATTTGTTTTTGGGGAACCCTTTTAAAACGTTCGGCTCATAACAGTTTAACAAATTATTAAAAATGAAAAAAACTTGGACAATTACAAAACGTCAATTGGGGGAAAACTAAAAAAAAACGTCATCCATTTGAAAACCCATCCAGAAAGGCGGAGTTGAATTTGGGGTTTGGGGGATTAACTGAAATTTCAAAGTTTTGCTTTTTTTTGAAAGCGAGTTGCCAAAACCCCAAGGGGAAACAAACAAAATTAGTAAAAATTTGAATGGGTTTTTTTCGATCCCCTTTTATTTATTTATTTATTTATTTATTTTTTTTATTTTTCCCCATTAAAAAACCCCCATTGGTAATAACAAGTAATGGTAGTGGGGAAGAAATTATATATATATATATATATATATATATATATATATATTTTTGTACATCTAAAAAAAAAAAAAATAAAAAAATGTAGCAAAAAAAAAAATAACAAAAAACCCAAAATACTAACCCAAAAAAAGAAAAACATAGCTTTTTGTGTTTTTTCCCATTTTTGGCCGTTAAACCCATGTGTGCTTGCTTTGGAGATTATTCTTTATCAATAACTTTCTTTATTGGGGATATAATGCCTGGATCTGTTTTTAATACATCATAATTTAAAACTCCTAAATTGATTTTAGGGGCGTTTATGTATATGTAATTTTAAATTTGGGTCACAGTCTTTTTATTTTTGAAAAAAAATTGGTATACAAATAACACCGCCTGTTTATTTCTTCTCTTTAAAAAAAGGGTTTTCGCTTGCCGTGGGGTTTCCCTTTAGAAAATTTTTTGGTCACAATGGCCTTGTAACCCCTCATCTTTGACGATTTTTGTCATCTAACAAAATAGTAGGGGAAATTTTCAACCCGATATTTAGTTTTCCCAAACCCCCTTGTTTTTTTTAAAAACGTTCCAGAAATAAGGGGGGGACCTTTTAGAAGCACTGTGAGCCTCAACAACCTTTGGGGAAGTAAAAAAAGGCGTCACAATTTCCGGGAAATTGGTTTCCCATATATCTTCAGGGCCTTTTTTGTGTTGCCGGAAATTTTTGGTTCCCACGAGTATTGGAGCGGTTCCCAAAAAATAACAGGCGTAAATCAACCTGTGGGGAAATCAATTTTTCCACGAGGTCGATGTTAAGCGTGGGTGGAAAAAAATGGGAAAAAAAGGTTTTGTTTGGAGCATCTAACCCATTATGTTCAAGATGCAAAAAGAACCTTATTTTGGGAAAAAGAATAACTACTTTTGGTTTTTTTTCCCCCAAAACCCTTCGGTAATAAAATATAAGTCAATTGTTTTTCCTTTTTAAAAGAAGTTTATATTTTCGTATTTTTCAACTATCTCGTATATGGGTAAAAAAGAAGGGAGGGAGGGGAAAGGGATTTCAAAACGCCCCTTTTCTGGCCCAAGTTTCGCAAAGGAACTCCCCAAAAAAAGATACATAACACTGCACAGACACCCCGACATGGGTGTAGAGGGGAAAAATTTAAAGATCCCACAAGATTTCGTAGGATCCCCAAAGTGTATTGTTCGGGAAATTTTTCCCCGGGGAAAGGCTTTAAAACCTCGCTGAGAATATCCGGGGGCGGACATTTTACGGAGATATAGAGTTTTTCCCCAAAAACCCTCTCAGAGAAGGGGGAAAAAAGTCACAATTTTTTGGGGAAGAGTTTGCCGATTTTCCCCCGGGACCTCTTTGTGTTTCCTGAGAAAAATTGTTTTTAACAGGTTTCCTACGAGATTGGGTTTGGTCCAAGAAATAACAGGCGTACAATCAACCGCTGGGGTAATATTCCACGAGCCTTTGTTTTTCCTTTGAGTTTATGCCTGTGAATCTGCCCGCTTTCCGTTATCCCTTTATCCAGTTCTTCCACTACCCCGTTATCTCATTATCCCGCTATCCCGTTATCCCGCAATCCCTTTACATCGCTATTCCGTTTCCCATCATCCTGCTATCCCGTTTTCGATTATCCCGTTATGGATAGCGCGAAAATATTCTCCGTTCTCAAATATCTGTGATTTTGATGGCGATAGGATGAACGGTATAAAAGTTGATGCGCTGCAGCTCCAACTAGTTAAAGTAAAACGGATAGCATAAAAGGAGGAAACACTTACTTTCAAAAATATAATCAAACAAAATAAACAACATATTTGTCGTTCCTAACAGTACTTATGATCGAGAGTGCATATAAAAATTATGAGTTCTGAAGTTTGTCCGAATTTTCCGACTTTCCTTTGTAATTGTCCCATTTTTTTCCTGAAAACTTTTCCAGGACCATAACGAATAAAACAAACTGAAAATTACGCATTTCCGTCGTTCGAATCGTGAGTTATGGTCTTGAGTTCATACAAAGTGCCCCAAATGTAGTCGTAAATGCGTCAAAGGCTTGAAATGTAGTATGTGTTTTGTCAAACTCCATTTCTCATGTTCATCCATTGATGAAAAATGTGTTGATCCTAATTTTAAATGAGAACAATGTGCCAGTCCTGACGCCGCATTCTCTGATGCTGTTGAGTTATCTGATAAGTTAGAACCTAAATTTTTTATTCACATAATCAAGCAAAAATATGCCATCATCAATGAGCTCCAGGATAAAATTTGCATACTAAAAAGGCAAATTGATTTACTGAATCAGATGAACTGCATCTCGCCAACAATAAGTTCAGTAAAAAATGTACCCATGAAGCAGGTGTTAAATTGTGACAAAAACTCTGTAAACACTTTTTGCGATAAAAAAGTACGGTGCCACAAAAAGTGATTTCTAGTTCCAACACACTATCACAAGGGGATTCCTTGGGTGACTTCCTGCAAAACAATAGAAATTCCTTCACTAAAAAAAATGTTACCACGGAAATTCTGTAACTTGAAACTTAGAATGAATAACATGCCATCAAAATCGATGATTTCCGTTGGACCAGTCCTATTCATAGTCAAGGTATACTGAAATTACGATCCC
Organism: Gonioctena quinquepunctata; assembly: GCA_018342105.1. Taxonomy (NCBI): domain Eukaryota; kingdom Metazoa; phylum Arthropoda; class Insecta; order Coleoptera; family Chrysomelidae; genus Gonioctena; species Gonioctena quinquepunctata. The sequence continues at coordinate 493,205 of JAFIRS010000829.1, forward strand.
AACTGAAGCTCTTGACTGGTTCCTTTGGAATTGATTTTTCAACCCCCTGATTTAAAATCGTATTTCTAGGTTTTTGAAATAAAGTAGCAGTATTCCTTTTAAAAAAAATGCAAAAATTTGGGTAATAAACAACCAGTCCATTGGATGAAGATGAACTGAAAAAAATGCAGAAAAACCTCAAATGCCATAAAACCATGATGATATTGATAAATATGTTTTTTCCCTTGAATGCCTCAATAGACTAGTATTGACTAGAAGTTCAGTTAAATTGTACGGAACAAAACAACTATTTAAATCTCACAACTTTTGGGGGAAGTTAAGATAAACCAGAAAGTAATAAGAAACAAAAAAAAGCCACTGTAAAAAAGTTCAGGTAAAAATTAAATTACTTTTTTCTAAAATTTGAAAAGTTGTAACCACTCCCCAACATACATGAACCTATAAAAAACATTAAAAACTCTGGTTTACTCGTTCATCCAAACCTGTTTCTAGATGATGGATATGGTTTATCATGGTCAAAAAAATTAAAATTTTATGCCCCCTTAAATTAAATAGCGGTGGTTCAATGCCCAGCGTGGTTTTTTCCCGGGGAAGTAGTTTTTTTCTTTTAAAATTTCACAAAAATAACTTCATTTCAATCGTGGATTTTAAATTACAAAAAAATTTTTCTATAAAATTTCAATTGAGATTTTTTCCCCCTTTTCAACATAAATAAAAATTTTAAATCACTTTTTTTTGTGGGAATTTTCCCTTCGAAATTTTTCCGTTGTGATACCTGCATTGAAAAAGGCCGACGATGTCACTAATTTTGCCCAATATCTTTTTTCCAAAATAGGTGAAAATTAAATCATACAAAAACATCTCTACAACCAGGGAAAACTCCCTTTTTCCCAGGTCAATTTGTTTTCAAAAAAAGGATGTCTACATCGAAACCTTCTGCAATAGTGTCGGACATGACGAGGGCCCAAAGGGAGGCAAACACTCAAAACTTTTTTAAAGTAGGGAAAAGGTTCTGGCTTCCCCACCATATGACGTCCCTGGACCTTGAATGGTGCAGGGGGAATTTGTGTTTTGACCAGTTTGACTTTGAGATTTGTCATTGAGTTTTTTAAAAAGGGGGTTTTTCGACTTTGAGATTTGACTTCAGTTTTTCCCTTTAGTTTGACCGAGATTCATAAATTAATTTTTCTTTGGGGAAATTGAGTTTTGATGTTGGGATTTTTTCGGCAACCAAGATTTGATCCGATGTTTGTTTGACCTTGATAAAGTTGTGGGGTAGGCCCCTATTTGTGACGACCTTCAGAATCCTTTATCTCCCCAACAGGAGGGGTTTGTCCTGGGGAGCTAAGAGTGAACTGAGTATTTTGGGCGTTGAATATCAAAAATCTCCCAAAATCCCTACAGATTGCGATGCATCGGACTTGTTGTATGGGGGTATTTCACTGAAATATTCCCGGAAAAGTATTTAATCATTTTCCTCCAGTGAGCTTTGAAAACAAGTTTTTGAAATTTTGGTATTTTTAGAGCTTTTACCCGTGGAAACTTTCCCACATCAACGGGGAAAAATTGCCAGGAGGTCCTTCAGTGAAACGAGTTAAATTGAACAATGGGATGACTCACCACCTGCACCACTCTATACATGAATTTTGTAATGTGACATTTTCCCTTTTCCAAAACAACTCTCACAATAGAACACTCACCGGACAATTATGTGTTCACTTGTGGGGTAAACCCATTAAAAATGCATTCAAGGTGCTTTCCAGCTACAGGTATCGGAGAATATGTACAGGTATGCACCTTTTTTTAACGATATCGCCCAAAGTACTGAGTTTTGGAAAAAAAACAAACTACAACTCCATCAATCAAATGGAAAATTTTTAAATTTGTCATTCAAACACAGGAATTTACAGATATAAAATCATTCAACTCCCAATCTATACAGATCGATCAACTGATTTGAATGGATTATTTGATGCGTTTCTGATTATGATTCCCCAAAAAGAGGGTTTGGGGAGCGTGATTCAGGTTTGTATTTATAATTTCAAGATGAAAGGTTTAATAAAAGAAATTTTCAGGATGGATTTTAAAAAAAATTATTTTCCCTTGGGGTGAACATAAACAAATACAGTCCATGGGGATCATCATACATGAAACTTTGAATTCATTGAGAAAAAAAAAGGGTTGTAAAATAAAAAATGAAACCAATGCTGTTTTTATGGGCCGTGACATCTGATTATTCCCCACTAATAAAATTTTCGGAGGTTCATCCATCCCCATTATAGGCTTGAATGAACGGTATGGATTTTCCCGTAAAATTTCGTGATATAAAAAAGTTTGAGTATTTGTGATATTTCAGTCAATGTTTATGGTTTAACAAAATTGAGAATAAGAGAGTCAAAAATGAGGGGGGATTGGGCCCCGATTCTAAAAAAACCCAGAAGAAAAAAAATTTATTGCTTTTCCAGATGAGGTGGGAAAAGTCATTATTGTTGATAAAGATTCTCAAGATTGGTGTCAAATTTCAGCTCGAACACAAAAAAAATTTCTGTGATGGATGTTTATTTTTTTGAAGGGATTACTGTTGGTCACCAGATGCACGATTTGTAAACATGTATGTACAACATACCGAAACTGATTTCAGAATCAATAAATATGGGAAAATGGTGGCCGGTAATACATTAATGTTTGAAAATTTCGAAAGACAAATGAATGTACCTTTTTTAGTATAGGATTTTGAATCGATTCGAACCAACAAACCACCGAACCGAATCCGAATCGGTAAAAGAATAGCCTTCAAGAAGCTTACTCATTTGCTTATCTGATAAAATGTTCCTTTGATGATAAATTAACGAAATTTTTTTTCATATAGAGGGCTGATGGGAAAAGTTTTCCAAAAGCGAATAAAAAATTTAAAGAATATATATAAAATCTTTGAGGTATTCAAACCAATGACAAACAAACCCCAGAAGAGGTAAGGGGAAATTTCATAATGCCACCATTGTGGTATATTAAAAAACCTTTTGAAGGGGGTGTTGTCAGAGAAATGTCCCGGGGGGGAAAAGTATCCCGCAGGGACTCTGCCTGTAATTTGTTTTTCCAAATTTTATCCCCCTTATATGCCATAATATGAGTGGGATTGCCATATGTTCAAAAAAAAATTGTATGAGGAAAAGGGGTATTGATGTTATTCCCCCCAAAATGGAAAAATAATTTCTTTACAAAACCACACAAACTATCAAAGGAAAAAAATTAAGAAAATTTTTGAAAAAAGAGATTTATAGATAGCTTTAAGTTCATGTCAAGTTCATTAGAAAAGTAGTGCAAATTTGAGTGATAAGCAGTGTATAGAGATGTTAAAATGTTTTCCCGATAAAGAAAAAATTCAATTTAATGAGGCAGAAAGGTGTTTTCCATATAGTTTTGTGGACAACATCAATAAATTGATCATCCTAATTTACCGACAAAAATCAGTTTTATGACAATTTGAATGAGGAACATGTATCAGAGAAAGATTATATGAGAGCCGAACGTGTTTAGCAATTTGAATGTAAGAGTCTTGGAGAATATTCGGATTTATATTTTAAAATCTGATGTCCTACTACTATGTGATATTTTCGAGAATTTTAGACGGATTTGTTTAGATACTATAAGTTGATCCAGCTCAATATTATACTGCACCTGGATTATCTTGGGATGCAATGTTGAAATATACAAATATTGAACTTGAACTGCTAACTGACATTGATATGATAAATTTTTCAAAAAGGTATCCGTGGAGGTATTAGTCAATGTAGCGATAGGAAGCATATAGCAAATAATAAGTTTATGCCTGATTTCGATCCCAATGAGCAATCATCATTCATTTCATATTTGGATGCTACAAATTTATATGGGTCATAGTATGTAACAACCATTACCTACATCTGATTTCACCTTGGCTAACTCTGAGAAGAAATCACAAATTTAGACATTATGGCTGTGGCAGACAATGATCCATATGGATATGTCCCTGAAGTTGACATACATTACCCCTCGAATTGAAGATAAACTTTCCGCCCTTTCCCTTTTTCTGGTAGAAAGTATATGCCCCCAAAATTTCCAAAAGCAAAATTCCAAAATTGACCAAATTTGAATGAAAAGGGAAAGTATGTGGTTCATTAAAAAAAACTTAAAAACAGGCTGTCAATAATGGTTTGATTGTTATGATACTCATAGAACCTAAGTTTCCAAGCAGTCATGTTGATAAGTTTTTTAACATCGATCTCAACACTAAAAATGCGAATAGATCTAATAATAAGTCTGAGAAAGATTTCTATAACCCAATAAAACAATGCAGTTTATGGAAAAACGAGGGAAAAAAATGTTGACAATAGGATTAGGGTTTGTCACACATTGGCAGAATGCTCACGGGAAGTATGGGAGCGGGGGCCTTGATTGCACGACCAAACTTCAAAAGTTGAAAAATTTTAATAAAAATTTTCCGTTGCGATTCAAATGGGTAAAGTAAAAGGAAGATAAACCATTGTATTTGGGATTCGGGTTTTTTGGGGAATTTTATCCAAGACTGTAATTTTGTTTTTTCCCATGGATGTATAAAAAAAAGAATTTGGTCAGAATGCTTCGCTCTACACCGATAAAATTTTTAATTTGAAAGTAAATAGGGAAAATTTTTTATGATTTCATCAGCAACAATATAAGCAGTTTTGGGACAATCTAATTACATTGAACATAATAAATTCGGCATACCGGGTAACAAATTAAAGTTTTGGGGCAATTTCAAAGATGATTTTCCCAATGATCCAATAATTGTTTTTATGGTACTGGTGCAAAAAGCTTTCCCATGTTCAATCTCTAGCAACAGAAGAAAGAGACCCAAAAGGGGAAAGAGATCTGGTGAAAAAAGAATAAATTTGGGACTTTGGGAGGTTTAAACAAGAAAAAAGCTTGGGGAATGGTGGAAAAATTTTTTTAGGAAGATGAATTCCCCAGAAGCATCTCACATGATATGTTTACGGAATTAAAAAAATAAAGAGATTTATCATATGATGATGATAAAAGACCAAAATTTCCCCCAAAAAACAAAAAACCCCCCTTTTGGGGTCACAATGACATTGAGTTCTATCGGGACCCAAGAAACTATTCGTATATGTAATAACATAGTTAAATCTTTTCTCAAGAATTTTGGCTTTGAATTCCAAAAAGAGATTGGATTATTTAACGCATTTTTGGGAGTGCGGGAAATAATTTAAAATATCTTTCCACCCCTCAAATTAACGGGAAAAAATGCATAGTTGAGTTGTTAAAAAAATTTAAATAATAAAAGTACTGACATAAGTAATGAGAAAAAAAAAAGTATTGAGGCATCCCATTGTGTTTCATTTTGAATAGAAGTAGTGAACCCCAAAATAATTAAATTTTCGCCCGGCGCCCGCGAATCAAATTTTGGAAAATTATCTTTTTCGCGGATGAAAAAACTGGAAAAAAAATTTATTCCAGAGATCGCAGATTAATTTTTTTTTTCCGGGTCACCAAAAACTACCCCGGAAAAACCGCGGAAACTGCAAAACCCGGAACCGGGGGGGAAAAACCGCGGTCTTGCCCCTCCCCTGGGGCAAGGCCCCCCTTTACCCAAAAAATTTTGGGGCTGGGGCCAAGATTCCCGGTCGAATAAAAAAATGTTTTGGGAGGCTTATTTTCTTTAGATCTTTGTCACAATGATCGGAATTTATCCTTTTAGTGGAAAGATGAGTAATGTTATGATAAATTTGGTCGCAAGAGGAAATTAATCATACTTCAATCATACATAGATCTACTGGTGGGTTTTAAAGCACACAAAGATGGGGGACTATGATAGGGAAAGGGAAAAACGATTGGGGAAAAATGTTGGGATCCAATTGATGCGAGCGATTGTGTAACCCTCTTTATCTCGACAATCAAATAACGGGACACGAAGGAAGTTCCCTTTTTGCTGCGGGCCAAGCATCCGTTAATCGGGGGTTTTGTTTTAAAAAAAAGAATTGAATCTTTGGGAAAAAAAAAAAAATTCATCCACTATGGAAAGACATCTTGATCAAGCATTTTGATTGCTCCCACCGCCTGTTGCCAACCCAACATGTCATTGAAGATCCTCAGTATATGAAAAAATATATAATGTAGTTAAAAACATCTGTTTTTTTGGTGTTATTTGGAAGAAAAAAAATTGGAAAAGATGCTTAATTGGTGTTTTATTTAGAATTTGATGGAATACACTCAAACTTTGAGGACAACTTTCAGAACATTAATCGATATTTCGTCGGGCCCAAAAAAAAAATGCCATAAAAAAAATAAATTACAAGTAAACCATTCACCATCTCAATACCAACAATATTTGACCCAATGATCTGTAAAAAAATATTAGTGATATTAGATATTTTTCCAAATATGTTTAAAAAAGACTTCATGAAGAGAAGATGGCGCCCCCCTACGCCCCCCACCCCGTGGACCAACCAATAATTAAAAATGTACACCCAACCCGTTTTTATGGTCGGGAAAAATCAACCCCATTCAAATTTAAATAACCCAAAACATTATTAGATATTATTTGGAGATATTTATCAAATGTTTTTAAACCCTAAAGGAAATTTTAAACATTGCAAAATTTTCCCGGGTTGATATTGACCCTTTCGCGTTTGGGCATTAAATTTTTTCCCAAATTCTTCCATTCGTTTTTTAAATTTTGGGAAGCCTGTCGAAGGTATTCATCATATTCTGATTGAATTTTGTCCCCAATTCGGTCATAAGATGGACGAGAAGGGTTCGACCCCCTGTTAACCTTATCCATTATCTCCTTCAACTCTCGATTAATGGACGATGCAATGTCGGGAAATTTGGGACGATGATGGATTGACTTTTCCAACTTTTTTCCCACCTTCGCCCTTTTGGACGATTTTGGGATAGGTTCAGCTGAAGCAACAGAGGGTCTACAAAAAAACCATCGATCGATTTAGCCGCCACCGGTGCTAGGATTCCACCACGATGGCTGTGGGGGTATTTTACTTTCGCTGCTGCCTATTATTGGGGGGCCCGGGCAGTTGGGGGTTTTTAGGGGTTGGTTTTCACACCATCCTTAAACTTCTGCAGTCCCGAACATTTTGGCGATCCTCTTTTGAGATTTTGGGCCTTTATAGGAGCCTGTTTTTTTGGTTAGTTGCTTCACCGAAGGAGGTCTCGTGGGGGAACCCCGTCATCGGAATCCGAACCCCTCCGCTTCATGCTCAACCTCGATGGTCCAGCGTCGTTCGGGGATGGTACGGGGGGAAAAAAAGAGCGGGCAATGGATTATTCCATCTGAAAAAGATAATCTATCATCCTGAATCACTCCACCTTCCTTTTGGGGGATGGTCCTGCCACAGGGGGTTTTCACGACTATCACCATTTTACTCCAGGGCGAGCCAAAGCCATGATGTTCATAATTGTCAGTGCAGCGGAAGAAATCCTGCGAGGGGGTGGATTTTTCATGATGAAAATCTGAAACAAAGCAAAAAATGTTGATGGTTTCCGGAAACGAAGGAATGATTTTTTCTGATCCAGCACTCGTAGTTTTATGCCTTTTCCCCACCTTGGGAGGAGGAGCCCATAGGCATGCGCTGGCAATATGCAGGAGGGGTGATGTTTTAAAACGCCCAAATATGTTTTGGGGGGTATTAAGCTATTTCTAGGGCCCATATTCTTTTTCTGGTATGTGTGAGTTTCGGGGGGGATTAAGATCGAAATCATATAAATTAAATCCTGCAAGGGTAGGATTCATTCAAAAAATTTTATTTTGTTTAGAATTATCAAAATGTGTTTCAAACGTGCCGTTGAAGAATTTGGGTCAACATGAGGGGGAAGGGAAATCTGAATATTCAAGAGGAAGCAGGTTTCTTTTGGAAGAAGCAGAAGCAGATGCGGGGTGGAGCAGATGCTGCAGAGGTAGAACCAGCAGCAGCAGGGGGACCCCGCCAACGATGGGGGAATTTGGTAGGACCAAGACGAAGACGATCTTTTTATTGCCGATGATGAGGGGCTGGGTGAAGACGTCTTCAACGACCTGGATGAGGTGTTGTCCGGGAGGCGGGGTGATCAATACCGCATCGATTGCTCCCCAAAGGATATCCGGGTACTGGTCAACTACAGAAATTACAGAGGTGATGACGAGGGAGGGGAGGGGAATCTGTGTTTTGAATGTTTCTCCACCAGCGGAATGATCAATTTCCATCAACGGTGTTGGGCATTTTGATACCACGGAGGGAAAGGGGAAAACATTGAGATAAAATTTTTGGATCGTTGCCCCAATTATTTTTAAGGTGAAATTGGCAGATATATGTTCCCATTGCAAAGGGGGGTTTTATTTGAAATAATGGAATGATTGTTATATATAATATTTTTTATTTTTTAAATATAAATTTATTTTGATGTTGCCCTTTTTTTTTGAATAAATTACCTTCCTAATAACAGTCCTAAAATTTTTTTTCTACTTCCAAACAATAAACATTTCTGCATATGGGAAATTGGTTACAAAAAAAAAAACAGTTTTTTTTTTCTGGGGTCTTTCCAAATAATTCTAACATGTCTGAGCTGAATTAATTTTCCTTTTTTAAAGGGACTACATCAATGGGGAAATAATATATCATTTAGTCTAAAATAAAAAAAAATATTCTTATAAATTGGGAGACTTGGGAATTTTTTGAAACTAAAAATAACACATTCCTACTACGCACTTCATTCCCACTCCTGACATCCCTCCACCCTCTGAATGATATAAATTGAGTCGCACATCGATCATCTCTCACTTCTGATCATCATGTCAGATGTAACTAAAGCTTCTGCTGACTCGAGGAATATGTTTTGGGAGCGTGGTGATTCACCACCTCCAAGTTTGTTACCAGTGGATGATGGTCCCATCCAAGTCGGGAGATTAGTCACTAGTGGCCATAGGGGATATGGAAGCATCAACTTCAGGACCTCCAGGGGAGGGATCGGATTTCTGATTCAGAGTCATCTTCGACACCGAGTCATCTTCGCTGGGGACGACCTTTGGGGGTGGGGGACGAGGAAGGTTGCGGGATGACCACATTTGCACCGAAAATTTGCGAGTGTGGGAGCGACGCGGAGGGCGAAGAAACTACCATAAGGGGACTATATGCGATACGCAGACCACCACGCAGACGGCCGGCCGTACTGAAAACCGGTGGAGGACGAATGTTGGTGGTTAGTGATGATGATGATGATGTCATCATGATAGACTGGGACGATGATGATGATGATGTCATCATGATAGACCCCGGACGATGATGTCATTGTTATAGATTAGAGGTGGAGAAGCTATTGAGGGTAAATTTTGAAGGTAGTACTCACAGGATGATGCGATGGTTGGGGCATCTTTAAAGGGGGGGGGGCCCCCACCCCTCAAATTCCACCAAAAATTTAAATTTTTTTGAATAAAAAAATAGTTATACATCAGAATGATGAAAGTTGAAGAACATCGGTGCGCACACAATGATTTTGTCAAATTTTTTTTTTTTTTTTCCCAAGCATTCAATATCATTTGGGGAACAGAGAACATAATGTTATAAAGTTAAGAATAAGAAAAAAAACTTATATCTTAGTGAAATCACATTCGGGATTTAAAAAAAAAAAATATTCTTAAATTACTTATGGAAATAAGTCTATTCAAAACTTGAATGATCACTACATTTTACCCCACGCTTTATCCCCATTTCCTGACATACCCCCCTCCACTTTTTGAATGATATAAATACAATAAACCGTCGATCTTTTCCCTCACTTCTAAAACATCATGTCAAAAGAAACCAAACCCCGGCCGATTCCACTAGAAAATATTTTGGGAACGTGGTGATTCACCACAACCAAGTTTTTTGGGAGTTGCCATTGGTGGTTTCCATTCAAGTGAATGAAGTGAGCCTTTTTTCCCAATTAATCATATGAGTCAGATTAAACCTCAGACTATCCATTTCGTTTTCGGGACGAATCTGAAGTTTCCATCGATTGGGATTTTGCTGAAAACGTCCACGAATGAAACGAAAATTGTGGTTGTGCTCCTAACGTCGTTTTCCCTATGGGATTTATATGATTTTTTTGGAGGGGTAAAATAGATATTGGGGTGTACTTTCTCATGGGTGGGGAAACACAAGGATGGTGCGGGGTTTAAAAGCACCATCCACGGGAAAGGGGCGGGGGCCCCTTTACTTTTAACTTTTTAAATTTTTTGGAAAAAAATAATTTAAATATAAAAATAAAAATATATATATATTAATTTAAAAAATACGATCTCACTTGGGAAAATGAAACATGATGTTATATAGCCCACCCCTACATTTTTTTTAACAATCAAAAAAATTTTTGATTGAATATTTTCAGTTTTGGAACAGCATTCAATGTTGATCAATAATGTTCCCTTTCTTTTATTCTTCTTGGGAATCTCATTCGATCTGTTTTAAATTTTTAAACCCCTTTTCGGCTTTTTTATATGCATAACCTGGCCAAAAAGTGGGTTTTCCCATTATTATTTTCATTTATCATTACTCTTTCATAGTGGGGGTGTTGGGGTGATGCGGGTGCGACTTATTCAAACTTCCAAAATTAAAATGAAGTGATTATATTGAATATTACATATTAAATATATATATTTCTGTTGTGGATTATCTGACACAATAAAGAAAAAAAAAGTTTTTTTTAATTTTTTTATTTCTATTTATACTATGGATATAAAAAAACTATAGATTCATCCGAGTGACCCCCCTTCATCCATTGCAGATATATTGTTTCGTCCGAGTCATAGTTTGAATCTTCTTTTCAGGTATATTGGGTTCTAAGATCTTCTTTTTTTCAAAGGGGACCCATCGCTCCAAATTATTCCCAAAGACGGCGGAGGAGGTAGGGGTTTTTGTCGTCTCCTCTCTATAGCCAAAGTTGGGGAAATACCTTTTTTGTTTCCGGGGTAATTTTTTTTATCCGAAGGATTTTGTAACTTCCTGGGGTTGTAAAGGGACCATGGTAGAGTTTTCCTTTACATATAACCTTTTTAATTTTGGATGCTAGTGTGAAGGGGAAAGAATCAGGGAAAACCCTTCAATTTTTTAGATATCGAATGATTGTGAGAATAGGGGTAGAAGAAAGGGGGGTACCCTCCTACACATGGGGTGTAGATGGAAGGGAGTGTCGAAAATATTTTTAAAAAAGAAAACCTGTCTACTAACAACAAAAGTTTTAACCCCTTTATTCCTTTTTGAGTTTGAAAATTTTAAAGTTATTGGGAAAAGAATACCCCCAAAGTTACCTTTTATCAACCTTTTTTGGGGATGGGGCCGAGAAGTATTTGTCAAATGATGGGGATTGCAGAATTGGGCCAAAACCCGAACATTCCAACACTACAACAACCCCGATGATTTGCGGGATTTTGATATGGCCGAGTTTATCATGATGACTGATGAAACCAAAACAGCAGCAGCAAAAAATAATTGATTTTTTTGGAGCGTGATATTGAAATATCTTGGGAAATTTTTGCCAACCCGTTCTTTTGCCCCCCAAAAGGGAGGAAGAGAAAGAAGACGGGGGGAAAAATTTGGAGGGAAAAACACCCCGATGTTTGACCTTTGGGGGTTCCAAAGCCCCGGGTTCTTCCAAGGCCAAAGGAAGGTCGGGCAATTCAAGGAGAGGCATCATCATCATCTCTACCCCAGATTCCATATCAACGTCAATTTTGAATTTCATTGATCTTTTCATCGTAGCCCCCGCAGAAATGTGTTGGAATTCAAAAATTGGTGAAAAAAGGCATCCCGATGGGAAAACTGTCCTTGCTCAGTGTGAGAAAAGGGTCAAAGTTTCGAAAAGGATGGAAAAACCCCGGGGAAACTTCTGGACCTTTTAATCATGAAGAAAGATTTGGCAAAAGTTGAAAATCAATATGATTTCTGCTAGCCAAAAATTGATGTGGAGCGGGGAAATAACGATGATTTGGGCAAGAATGCAGAGAAGGAGCTAAAAGAATTCCACAACACCCGGGGGAAGCTTCCTGATGACATACGGCATTAAAAAACTTGAACAATGTATTTCACAGTGATAGTGAAAAAGTTTTTAAATTTTAAAAAATGTATTGACGGGGATATTGAATTTGAATGTGCAAATGTAATTTGTGGTTGTAATTAAAAAAAAAAAATACTTTAAACCCTAAACTAGTTTATTATTTTAAAACATTATATCATATAGAAATATTACAAAATGGTTCTTTGAGATCCATGAAGTTTCTTGGAAAAAAACCTTTTTTCCATTTTTACAAACACTTTTTTTGGGCCCTTTTCTTCAATATCTTTCGACAAGGTACACGTCCGGGTTTTGAGTTTCCCGCAATTTCCCAAAAGAAGCAGCCTTGAATAGGATTCTTATCCATGTTTTTCGAGAATGTATGTTGGGGGGATAGTACATTGGCTTTGACGACCCTTTTTAAAAATTTCCGGGGGAAGTTTTTCATAGCCCTTTTTGAATAAATTTTTTTACTTTCTTTTACGAACTATGTCATTTTTTTGATATTTTTGGGTTTGATTTTTTTTATCTTCTTTTTTTTTTTTTTGGGTGATTTTCAACTTTGTAGTGGTTTTAACTTCGATGGGTTTCCATACCTATTGTGCGATGTTTCTATGGTTAATCTTTTTGTTTGGAAATTTGGGAAAGGGTTTTAACCATTTATGATTTCCATTCATTGAAAACTCCTTATAGATCCAAGTTTTTATTGTTCGAATTACTCTTTTTAGCCATAGATGCTTTTTTCGTAAAAAAAAGTGGAATAATGTTTAATATTTTTTTCGCTCCATCAATGATGAAAAAATTGCTATTGTAAAATTCCCTTTTCCCTTTATCGCTTTTCACTTTCGCGGAATATTTGGCATCTTCCAAAAAAACGCCATGGCATCAGTTTATATCTTCACCAGTTTTTTTTTCTGACTGGTTTTTCCACAAAATTTAGGGGTAAAGCCCATGACCACCAAAATGTATCGGGTAACCTTTTTTAAATTTGGCATAAGGTTGAAATTCTGCCAGATCTATTTTGCCAAAATTTTTCCTTTCCTTTGACGACAGTTGATCTTCTCTGGGAAATTACGACGAGCTGGCTTTATGTAACTCGTCCACAATATGACGTTTGATATTATTAGCCATTTTTTTCTTCTTGTTCTCTGATTATTTTCACAATGATGAAGGATTGTTCAATAAAATTGTATCAATATATAATACCTTCTTCACGTAGTCCTTTTATTATTGATATGATCCCCATTTTCATGTCCCGGGGACCAGATGCTTTCGAAGAATTAACAACGCAAAAAATCCAATTTAAATCTTTAGGTTTATTCCAGATACATAATTCTTCGGCTTTGATGAAACACTTTCTGTAACTTTAATTTTTTATTCCCTTTACCGCTTTGATTCACAAAAAGTATTGGAATTATTTTCGATTTCAAAATGGTCCGGGGCTTTTTGATATTTTTTTGATTTTCATATCTTATTCCATTTTTTACTTTTTATACTTTTTGTACAGTGTTTTAAAATCCAAAATTTTTGATATATACTTGGGAAATTTTTCATCACCAACTCCAGGTGGCTTCTTGAGGAATATCAAGGTATAAATCTTTAAGTGCCAAAGGGCGTAATTGCATAGTGCCACCCAAAAAGGGAAAAATTTCCCTCATCAAAACGGACTTCTAGATTCCCATTTTTAGTGTTTGTGTTGAAGGATCACCCTCACACCATAATTCACATCATATTCACTATTTCCATTTCTAATATTTTGCAAATGTTGTTTTAGTCTCAAACCATTGCTGGAAGATTTTAAATCTCGTGAACCCCGCCATTGATGAAGTGGGTGTTTTGAATAGGGGAGTTGTAGCTATTTTCTCGTCATCCACATCTTTTATGGTTTCATTATCAATACCTGAAAAAAGATGTATCGCTGCTGAAAAATTGTTTTTTTTTAATTGGGGGTGCTGGTTCGAGGATCGAGAAGGTGGGGACGGGGTTTTACAATAAACAGCAGAAGAAAGAGCATTGAGGGTTTTTATTTGGATCAAAAGTTTTCGAGGGCAATCTTTTCTTCCAATTTTCCCCTTTTGATGGAATTGAATTTTTTTTCCCAACAGCTTCGGTCGCTTGAACTAGTTGACGTTTCAAATCCATTTTGTTTCTACAATTCATCTCGCAAAGATTCATTATTTCGATGACGAGTTTATTGTAGTGACCTTTTACGGAGTTCGGGTGAATGAAATTTAAATTCCCTTTTTGAATTGAGATATCAAGGATATATGAAACTATCAAATCCTTTTTCGATATCGTCCATCACATACTTTTCATCTTTTTTCAATGACAAGGAATCCATATTGATCATCCCAGCAATTCACACACATCATTTGAAATTCTTTTAATGGAAAATCGGGCGAGACGTGATCAGAGAAAAAAATGATGTAAGTTCATCTCGTCTTTTTTTTAAATGACGATGAAGTTGGATTGTCACGCAATTAGCTGTTTGGGGCTCCAAAAGGGTTTGCCAGATGGGGAACCCAAAATCTTTATGGCGTCCCATACAAAAAAAAATTGGGTCGGATAATATCCTGCTTTTCGCAAATCACATCATCAAAATGAACACTGAATTTTTTGGGTTTTGGGATCAGGGTTGCAATTGGCATTATTACCGAATGAAGAAACCCAATCCTTTTATTGGCGCTTTTAAAACATTGCGCAAGTATTCATATTTTTGGTTTATTCAACGACTTTTAAAAAGATAAACGTTTGCAAATCGCAATCCTTGTGGATGTCCGAGAGATATCATGGCATTTTTTCTTTTCCCCAATTTGAGGGCCGATGATTAATGAGCGAACAGGGTGATGGAAGGAAAAAATGTCCAAAGAGCCCCCCTCCATTTAATCCAGTCCCGATTTTCTCATCCAAATTATCTACTGAAACTCTTCTTTTGCTTGACAATGCGCATTGTTTGACGGTTCGACACTTATTAACTTATTAGTGCAAGATGTGTGAGGGTATGTTTTTATTTAAATGTCTACCACCACACGGGAAACAGACGTAAAAGCAAGAGATCGAATAATAAAAAAAAAGGGCGAGGATTTGTGAATTCTTTAAAAATAAATTGCCGTTTGAATTGCATTTTTTCCTGGGGGATATCAATATTGTGGACCCGGAACTAAATTACAAAAAAAGATTGGCACGCAACGATCCAGGCATCAATAAATTAGATAGGGCCTGTAAAAAACACGACATTCAATACCGGAGAATCCCGACGATATTGAAGCTTTGGGCATAAAGCAGACAAACAACTTGAATACAGTTTTGGGATAGGGTCAAACGAAGGGACGCAAGCATTCGTGAGAAAAGCCGCCTACTCGTCACCAACATAATGAAGGCGAAAAAGGGGTTTCGGTATTTGGGGGATGTGAACAAAAGTCAAACAACGAAGGAGAAAAAAAAAGCATTGAAGAAAAAAGGGGAAAAAAATCAGGAAAAATAGATTTTGAGCAGGAATTGTACGAAAAGTTCGGGATGAATTACAAAAGCTGGGGGTAATAACCCCTGACAAACAATAGAAAGATGGCCCAAAAATGGCATTGAAAGCAGCACGTAAAATTTGAAGGCAGCAGGCGGAAAGAAAAAATTTGCACACCTCGCATAAAAACCTATTCCTAAAGTTGGTGGAATTTTTTCCATTGATACCAATTCTGGGCCCGGGTTATCTGCATTGGGTAGTTTGGCTTTTGGGGCTGCTGCAGGATAAGCAGAGCTATAAATTCGGCAAGTGCGAGCAGAAATGATCTGAAAGAGGTAAAACATCATAACAGAAAAATGGAGGCGATAGCTTTAGGAAAAAGGGGAAAATGGCTTCATTCTTGAAACCATATCGCAAAGGCCTCGGATCTATCTCAAACCCCAAAACATCAAAAATAATTGATGCCCTACCTCTTTAAAACCCCTCACAGATATAGATCTTACATATTATGCCACACAAGAAAATTCCCCACTTTCGTGGTGTGTTCATGCGTGATAAATTTTTCCAACCTCAGGACCACGTAATCATGAAACAGCCATCAAAAATTTGGATGGATTCAGCGGTCGAGGAACACATTGGGTGGCATACAGGGAAAAATTTGGGAAAAGTTGCAACATATTTATTTGGGTTTTGGGGATTTACCCCCCCCCAGTGGAGTTTCCATTACCCGGGAAAAGGGACGCATGCAGTCGAAAAAATTTTGTATAATTATGAAGGAGCAGAAAAAACAATACAGTTGTGTGTGGACACTTATGCTTGAAGTTTTTCTCTTCCAATCAACCCCAAAAAAACTAAAAAAGGGTTTCACGCCAGAAATGGATCGAGAGGCTATTAAGAGAATGGGGGATTCCCCCATCGCATATTTCCCAAAATTACGCAGCTTGAAAAAAAAGGGGTAGTTTCAATTTGCGGATATGCCCAAAGAGGTCAATGATTACTTGTGCAGCTAATGAAAATTTCATCGGTTTGGGAAATCTTAAACACCTTCCCGGAGGAATTTTTGATATTTTAAAATAAAATATTGCTATGGGGCATCATATGGACAAGCAAGGTTTGGGAAAATCAAATTCCGTGGGTGTGAATGATGGACCCATACCTCGAAAAAAATATTTTGTTGTTATTGCACCATCGATGATTGTAATATTGGCGCCAAAACAATCAAATTGAATTGGGACAAACAATGGGTGAGGGAAAAGAAGAAAAAATTTCGCATGTGGGTTTTGAACAACAATAAAATGATTTGTTATCATATGAATGCAATCAGTCATGTCAAGAAAGTTCGAGCTACAAGCCGTTAACCAGTGTCTTGAGTGACTTCTACCCACCCATTGAGCTGGATGAATAGCTGCTATGGATTGGGGCTTTTGGGATTCTATGGATGCAACACAACTACGTCATGGAAACAAACAACTTGATCACTTTCTTCATTCCCGCAAATAAAGCCGCCACAGTCAGTCTTTCTAAACGTGTTATAAAAAATACCAAGTGGCGCATATGAGATAGAAGAAATAAATGCTGTTATCCAACGAGAACTTGAATTCCATGTATTTTCATGGCGCGAAACATGATGACACCATTAATAATAAATTGTTCAGCCTCCGAGCAAACAATAATACATTCAAATGTATGATGCAATCAAAGTATGGTGAACCTGAAACATGAAAACTCAATAGCATCCCTGTTGATCTGAGAAGAAAGAATTCAGTGCAAATCGCATGCATGAATCTACATCTCCTGTGAATATTGTACCCGTGACTCATTCGATTGGATTTCGTAATATCATTTCAGGATCATACATAAATGACGAAGAGAATCATATTCTCTTTTCATTTGACGTTGATGTTGAGCCGGGTTATAATATAACAAAAGAGCCAAACAACATTATTTATATGCCCATCAGTCCGGAAGGACGTCAGTTCATCGACAACATTACCTGCGCATATTGATCATCGAAATAATCTCATTGATTTCGGTAGTGGAAGAAATAGTTGTCATATTGGAATTGAAGAAATTACAATAACGAATGTAATGGGCTTTGCTACAACAAATTGACAAACAGTGAATACGAAATATTTTCACCAAACAAAGATCGTCATTCATCAAATATCGTCAAAAAAAGAAAAGCTTTTAAGGTCATTCCACAAGTATGCTGAACGACAAAGACATACATTGTCAGCGAAAAGATCTTAATTTTCTAAAATCGATTGGACTCCGAATTGACAATAAAAATGGTACTCGAAGCAAACAACAGTGACAAGTTGAATATTTTCAATGAAACTCATGGCTCTATTCATTCTCTCATAAAGTCTGCACGAGCATACCTATAAGCCGTATGGATCACCATTGTTCAAGAATTCAGATGAAACTTTCGAATTGCAACAACAATCAAGATAAAAATACTGACATTGCCGAAGGGAAGCCTTCATTTACATTGAGGGAAAAATTCATTCCAAAAGAAGTGAACAACAAAGTATGCTATCTTTCCAACAATGCTTTGGTGCATTCCTCTTCGATGAGATCCGCTATGAAATGGGTGGTGAGCAAGTTGCCCGCTGTTCGAAAAAAACCAGGCATAACATCCACAATGAAGAATATGGTTTCATTTGGTCAATCACACTCTCACATGCTTTTGACAACTGGATAATTCTCCGACACAAAACAACACATCATTGATGCACCCAGTCATTTATTCAGTGGAAAACTTCCTCCTCAAATATTTGATGGTTTTGCTGAGGATTACAAGAAGAGCATTCTTAATGCAAAACAAGTTGAACTGATTTTGATTATAGCTCGTTCATTCAAGAATTCATATATTGAGACGTGTTATTTTGGAAAAAATTACAAAGATTGAATGGAAAATAAAACATACAGCCCGATGACAAGCAGAAGCCTGCCAAATTATTCAGTAGAATAAATAAAGAGTGGTCTGAATTCAAAACTGCCATTTATCGTATGGGATCTTTATGAATTACCCTCATTATGTAGCACACATCTTCAGACATATGGGCAATAAGTGAACCAACACTTTGGAAACACCTCGCTTCATAATTAGTTGGTTTTCAAAGTACCACTGCATCCGAAAACAGAGCACTGGATGACAAAATTCATAAATGCTGACATTAATAACATCCGAGTGTATTTGAACCTGAAGTCTACCCATATGATGTTGGAACCCGGACTTGATAAAAAACTATTCTCTTCAGCTTACTATGCATATGAGGACTTTCAACGTAGTTATTATGACAAAGATATGAGTGAACCTCTTATGGACTCCTTTGAAAAAAATATTTCAACAGAACTCTGTTCATCATTGATTGTTTACATCAACCGAATGCTACAAAATCATCTACAGTGGATATCAAGCTGGAGTTCGAAACAAGAAAAAAATAAATCTCCAGCCAACACCAAAGTCTATGCACTCATTATACACGATACCTTCTTGACTTACAATACCGGATGGCTCTGTTCGTGGAATTCACTTTGAAATGTTCAATACTTTATTTTGGTAATTATATCTGAATATTTTTTAAGTATGTCAATAATGTTTATGCGTAATGGAAAATAAATAAACAAGATTTTGTAAATATATACTTTATTTCATATCAAATATCTACATGATCATATTCATCATCATATTCATCATATAGTTGATATTTCTCGATGATGTCATCAGGTAGGAATGGTAAAAGGGTGTGGAGAACTTTCCAGATCCAATTCTTGATCATTTCTTCACAGAATTGTTGCAAGTTTAATTTTGGTTGAATTCCTCACAAAGTATTGTACCCTTTGACGTACTTCTCGGATACAAATGTGCACATCTTTTCTGATTTCATTCATCGAAGTAAACATTCAAATCATAGACTGTAGCATTGATATTGACCTCAGCATTTTCAAGTAGGAAAGTTCAATCTCTCGATGGCTGTATTGATGTCCACGGCTTCCGTCCAACATTGACTCGGTAATGCATCCACATATTGAAAAACTGAAACGAAAAAAAAAAAAGAATTGTTAATATATATTCCATTGATATTCAAATAATTTTACTATGAGAAAATGTGATGCCCAAATATAGTACTTCCTACACTGAATGTTATTTTTAATGGAGAAATATCTATATTCAACATAAAATCA
Organism: Gonioctena quinquepunctata; assembly: GCA_018342105.1. Lineage (NCBI taxonomy): Eukaryota > Metazoa > Arthropoda > Insecta > Coleoptera > Chrysomelidae > Gonioctena > Gonioctena quinquepunctata. The sequence goes on from JAFIRS010000829.1 coordinate 512,916, forward strand.
CTATATCCTAACCATTAACATATAAACAATATTATCATTTAATGTTGAATTCTACTAGAGGTCGAGTTCTCAAACTCCCCTGCTACTTGTGGACTCTGACCCAAATATGTTATTGTATATTTGAAATCTGAAGCATTTATGCAACTGACATCGTCCGCATTGAATTCATCCGAAATACTTTTGACAACCATGATTTGAATAAAGCATCATTATCATCACGTAATGTCATTAGAATAGATCTCCCATATCGGGCTATACAAATCGTCATCCAAGTATGTTAAAAGTTTACCGATGGGAAATATGATTTGGTCTTTGTTAAAAAGCTCCCCCCCTTTTTTCCATTATTGAAGTTGATTCTCTTCAAATCTAACTTTTGGAAAAAAAGACTAGTAAGACTGTATGAAAAATGTTTTTACCTTAAAAAAAATCCCTCCTAAATTTGGGTTTCTGCTCTGTTTCCTTATGATATTATCTAACATGCCCATCAACGACTCCAAAATTTTATAAAGACATCCCCACCCCTTTTCCCAGTAGATAGGGGAAGGTCAGTCCCCTTGAACATCAGAAATTCACCCCAATATCAGTTCACTCCACCCTCCGGGAGGGCCCCTCCCCTTGAGGAAAAGGATTCATGAAGGTCTGACCACAGAATATGTACCCCCCCAAAATTTTAGTAAGGTCAAAAAAATCGAGATCAAATTTTAAAGGTTGCCGAAACAACCCCAAACATCAAAACTCAATAAACCCAACTAAAAAACTTAATTTATGAATCTCGGTAAAACTCAAGGTCAAAACTGAAGTCGAACCCAAATCGCAAACCCCCCATTAAAACTAATGAAAAATCTCAAATAAATTCGGTAAAAAACACACAATTCCCCGGGGGCCCATTCGGCCCTTTGCGTCATGGGGGGGGGGGAGACCAGAACCCAAACCCCTTATCTGCCTTTGTTTCTTTTCATTTTGGGAAACCGTTTGTCTTGAAAGGGAAAATATTCTGAAATTTGAAATCTTTCTTCTCATTATTCCCCCGACAAAGCTCTAGAAATAATTTGAAATTCCCTCCCTTCGTCCTTTTAATCAAGATTCATTTATTTATAACGGTTTAAAATGTATAATCTTTGCCAATCGAAGTCAAAAAATTCAATGTAGAAATGGAGTTTTGAAAAAATAAAAAAGACTACAGTAAAGACCGATTTATTTTTCAGGGAATTTTTTTTTACGATAATCACAATGAATAATTTTTTTGATTTTTTTTTCTATTTTTTTAAAAAAGTGCATTTCTGGTATTTTCTAATATTTGATATAATACTCTTTAAAATTTCCGAAACTTGGGTGAACCTCAAAAGGGGTTTTCTTTTTTCATTGCTACTCATCCCTATATCCCTAGTTTTTATGGTTTATATTCGATTTTGAAAAAAACAAAAGGAAAATTAAATTTTTTTTAGACTTTTCCCCCTTTTGTTCGGGGATTTTTAGTAAAAAAAAAAAAAAATTTTTCTCTCGTTTTCTAATCAATCAAAAAACCCAAAAATACAATCCCAAGATTAAAGAAAAATATATATATATATATATAAAATTATATATATATATATATATATATATATTTTTAGCTAGACAGACGTTTCCTGTCCTTTTCTATGTTCAAAAAATTTTTTTTTCCCAAAAAACCCTTTCCCGGGTAAATTTTTTTTTGTTTTTTCCCTTTTATGTTGTTCCATCAAACTTCTTTTGTCCTTCCGCTTCCTTTTTTCCCGTTATCCCGTTTTCCTGTTACCCCTTTTTTTTATTTACCCGTTATCTTATCCGTCACCCCATTATCCCATTTTTTTTACCCCGTTTTTCCCCGTTTCCCTTTTCCTGTCTCCCCCGTTTTCTTTATCCGTTTCCGTTTCCCGTTACCCCCTATCCTTCATCCCGTTACCCCTTTTTTTTTCGTTATCCGTTTTTTTTCCCCAAAATTTTTCTTATCCCGTTACCCCGTTTTTATCCTTTCACCCCCGTTTTCCTTTTTTCGTTACCCCGTTTTCCCCGTTACCCCTTTTTCCCTTTTATCCCTTTTTTTGGGTTATCCGTTACCCCGTTGTCCTTTACCTTTTTTTCTTTTTTATCCGTTTTTTTATCCCCGTTTTTAAACCCTTTATCGAAAAAAAAAAAACCAAAAAATTTGTTTAAAAATTTTTAGGGTTTTTTTTAAGCATCATAAAAAAAAAAAAAAAAATTTTTATCTAAAAAAAAAAAAAATAAAATTAAGGGTGGACCACCCTTAACTTTGGGGGGATAAAAAAATAGATGTTTCAGTTTCCCAGACCTAACCATATCCCAAAAATTTCCCGAGAAGCGGTCGAGCCTTTCGGAGGATTTTAAATTACAAACACCGTTTCACGGTTTTTTTATATATTAGATTCTATTTTAAATTGTTTTGTCAACAAGTTTTATTTTTTGGACAATAAATATTTTTATCATTATTATTTTTTCAAAATTGCACAAGAAACCCCCTTCCCCCTCCCCTCATTACAACATTTTTGGCATTTCGGTTATCATCTGGTAAATACACTAAATAAAATTGTTACAAGTTTTACAAAAAATAACCTTGTTTCTTTGGGTTATTTTATCTTATTACTGTTTAGATCCAATGGAATCTTAATGGTTCTATGGGGATTAAAGTAACAAGGTGAAATCAACCTTTTTAGCGTCATTGAATAAATTTTAAAGGGGTTTTTGGATAAATCCTTGGGTAATTTTCTATTTCGTTACACTTTATCTTTTCAAATATCAATAAATTTCGTCCCGATTCGATCATATGGTCCGCCAGTTTATTCTCTTTCGGTAGATGGGCCAAATTAACGTTTTGTCGACCAAATTTCATAAATTCTCGACTTATCTAGCATGTCAGTTTGTCCTTCGGTTTCCCCAAAAACGTTTGAAAAAGTTATTTCTGTTGCTATAAACAAATATAGTCTGAGACCCCCGTAAGTTTTGGATTAAAAGGTTCCCCATGAATCTTTTTTTTCTTTTCCCTCGTTTTTCTCAGGGGCGGTTTCATTCACAAAACGTGTGAAAACCCCTTTTTTCTTAAGAGATATCGATAATCCCGGTGTATATCAATTGATTTTGCTATTTCCTTGATCTTTTGATTTCATTTTGAAAACATCACATTCATTTGGCACTGTATACCAGCGATTTTGTGTTGAATATGGCATTTTTTAATCGACTGGGATTAACCTGTTTTTGTTTGGGCCCCGAGATGTTCGAACGCTCTTTTTCTGATGACCAGAGACTCAAGGAAAAGGGAAATTAATGGACCGAAAATTTTTAAATTTGTTATCAAAATATGAAAAGTCTTTATGGGCAAAAAAGTTAAATTTTTCCTCCGAAGGAGAATAAGTCTATGTAAAACCATTTGATCGAATCGGTCAAAGTCGGGTAGCGGACCTATGATCGAATCTGGTCAAAAATTAATATTCATAATTTGAAAATGATAAATTGGTCAATGACATATCATAATAAAATTTACTTAATGACGATAAAGGGTCTTTTTTATCAACTATCAAGATCTCATTAGGGTTTGAAGAACAGTAATAATATAAAATACAATTAAGATGGGTGGTGTTTTTGTAATAACTTTAACAATTTTTTAGTATATTTTAACAACTGTTGTGTATATAGGTGTGAAGGGGTGATTTTTGGGAAGGGGTTACTCTTATTTTCGGAGATTCATGTCGAAAAAATTTTCCCATTGAAAGTTCCATACATATTTTCCCTCGGAAAATTTTTTTTTTTTGTAACGACTGAGCCAATTCTCTCGCTTTTAGTGCTATATTATTGTATACGGATTTAAGGTTTTCCCTGATAATAATTTCGTATAAAACACTTTTTTGGAGGGAAAGAAATCCAAATAATTATTTCAGTTAAAAAAATGATGTTTGCATTTTGTTTTTATTGAAGTTTGTACCATTCAAAAATTCACAATTTCCCCGGGTATTTCCCCCCTCCCCCAAAAATAACTTTTATGGGGTCTTCAGTCCCCCCTCAAAGTTCATGATTGCCGTGATGACGTGCCCTTTTTGTCTATTTTGGTCATTTTTTTTATCAATTGAAAACTTCGAAATCTTTACCCCAAAAATTTTTTACTCAATTTTTTTTGCCCAATAACATAGAATTTGAGAGGTGCTTTTTTATGATGTCCCTGTAACCCTCAATTTCTTAGTTTTTTTATATATAATTTTCTATTTCCGATTATGCATTTGGTTAATAAGAGGTCGGAGTGCTAAAACCTTTCCGAATAATATTTCACAGTTTGTTTTCTCAGACGGTTCTGATTATTTTAAAATTTTTCGATTTTTGGGAAATTCGATCGGTCTTTTCCCCCCTTTTTTTTTTCATGTTTTTTTTATTGAAAAAAAAATTTTTTTTATTCAATTACTTGTTTATGAAATTTAAATTTTTTTGTTTGTTTATGGTTCCCCCATTCTTTTACGATTTTTTTTTTATTCTTACTACTGATGCTGCTGTTTCGCTTACAGTTATAGTGGCTTTCCCTTTAGTCTACGATTTTCCTTTTTTTAACCAGAAACCAAAAAGGAGGGGGTTCTTGACGGAATATATTTTTTTTTATGTAGACCCGCAAAATTTTTTTTGGCGTCCCATTCCGATAATTCTTTTCAGTGGATGAGTTACTTGGTTTGGGTCCCTTCGCATTCAAAATATGAAACCCACCTAAGGGTAAAATGGGGATATTAATCCTCACCCTCTGAATTCTGGCCCAACCGATTCTATCAGGAAAATTTTGCTGGGTTCTTCATTTGGATGATTTTTTTTTTTATTAGATGGGGTATCCCCTTTTAGTTGATCAAATTTTTTTTGGAATGGAATTACCCACCCTTCGTAGAAAAAAAAGGAATAATTGATTTTCCTTGTGAACAATGGCCCCATTTGTTTACAATGACAGATCCTTTTTTCATTATTTTTTTTTCCCCATCTAAAACATTATATTCTATGGAGGGTGGAATATTCAAATAATGAAATAAATAAAGAACAACAAAATAATTTATATTACAACAAATAGTAAAGAGATAATCATATTTTTAACTGGTAATAGTTGAAGAAGGTGGGTAAATTTTTTGGAAGTAATCAAAAAAAATAGGTAGTAATTGGGAGATTTCAATACTTTAAAAATTAAAACTTTTTAAAAATAAAAACCCCAAAAAAAGGTGAAGAGAAAAATAAAAAAAACCTTCTTTTCAATTGCCTAAAAAAGTAAATAAATTTTGAATCCCCCAAACGTCAATCAACGATCTTAAATTTTTACCCCAACTCGATGCCATCATTTTACGCCTTTATCTAATTCATTTTGCGTTTGTTTGGCGCCGACTCAAAATTAATTTTTGTTTGAATTTGTTTTAAGGCTAAAATTTATTTTTTTTACTTTTTCTTCTTTAATTTTTAAAAAATTTTTTTTTCAATTTTTGTTCACACTCCTCCTATCAATTTAAAAAATATGCGGGTTTAAAAATACAACTTTGTGGGGTTTTAATCTAATCATTAGCCCCTTTGGGAAAACTATTTTTCAGTATAAAATTTAATTTCTCATCGACATTTTAAAATTTGGTGGCAGATTATAATGACGTGTTGTTCTTTTAAATAATCATTATTTCAACTATAACTGTTAAATATGACGAAGACATCGTCTGAAGTTTAAAAAAAAAACTTATAATTTTTCCCTCCGTTTTGAATGCACCCTAGTTCTGGAAGACTTAGGCAAATCTGAATCGTTTTCCCTCATTTCAAATGAAAAACAATAATTAATTCAAAAAAAAGATTTCACAACTATTATGGATTTTTTTCCCTTCCCCCCGTTTTTCATTTTAACTCCCTTATTTAATTTTCTTCCATGAATACTGGCCCCATCATCTCTTGTGTAAAAAGTTTACGGAGAAATAAAAAAAATTTGTTATGCAAATAGGAAAAACATTAAACTAACAACCAAAAAACCGCCATTTAACGATTTTTTTTCTGAAAGTGGGGTTTTTTGGGAAACCTTCTTTTTGTTATTAATTTTTTGTTTTTTTTATTTTTAAGGGGGGGTTCCCTGAAATTTTGTAGGAGAACGATCCCAAAATATAAAACAAATTAAATAAAGCAAGAAACCCCAAAAAACAACTCACAAAAACAACAAAAAAAACCCCCTCCCGGGTTTAGAAAATCTCCTAAAAACTCGTACTGAATCGGAAACTCAAAATAAATGCAACGAATCATTTCTTCTTTTTAATCATAGTAATTTTTCTTTACGGACCTTTTTTTAAACAGAATAAAAAAAAAACTTCAAAAATTAAAAATCATGCTTCATTCATTTTGGCATCTAAATAATATTTTTCTAACGGTTAATGTTTGGAAGGTTGAACTGAATGTAAAGAATGGCTCACTTTGCTTTTTTTGTCCAAAAGTTTTTAACATTGGTTCACCACCCTATCTAAAAAACCAGTTGGTCCCCCTTTAATAAAAGCTTGTATATAAGACTTTAAAATACCCCCCCTTTTCCCAAAGATTTTTAAACGTTTTTTTAAAAGGGTTTCAGCAAAATGCGCCGAAAGTAAACAAACTTTCGGATAATATAAAAGATGTAGTAAATACATTTAAAAAAAATTGACTCAAATTTCTGCTTGATCAATATCCTAAATTTTCTTTCAATATTCTCTTGATGATACCCTCTGCAGCAGTTTAACGCCCGCAATCATAATTTCCCCAAACCATTGTTCCTTTTATTATTATTTTTTGTATTGTATTTTATTTTTTTAGGATATAATTTTTTTGTATCATATTTCATGTTTGAGGTCATATTCTTAGATTATTGAACGGGGACACATATTATTTGTATTCTGTTGATATATTCCCCGGAAGGACCTGTTAAATAATTAATAGGTTAAACTCCCAATCTATATAGAGGTTAAATGTGAGTAGCTTAAACTAAACTGATTCTTTATTTAAATTTTAGGATTAAAACAGGCCAATACCGAAATTAACTGTATAAATTGTGTGTTTTGTGTAGAATCTTCAATTCGATTTTGGTTGAAGAAAAAAAAAAGAAAGGATTATGGTTTCCTCCAGAAAAAAAAAATTTTAATGTTTGTTCAGAATTGGTAGTGACCCTTTTAAATCTCCATCCAGACTAATCGGTACTCTGACTTTCCATGACGTCACCAAATCATCGAGATGAAGCCGGAGGGTTTCCCGGAAATTCGGAAATTTAGACTATTTTTTTGAATTGTATCGGATCGCACGGGGATTCAGTTTAATTTATTGATGTTGTTTGACTCGTGCGGGAGTAAAAAAGCGGTAATTGGGAACATGTTTGATATTTTTGGGTTTGTGTTTAAAGGGAAATAAACGTACACTAAAATAATTCAGATTGTTTTAATAAATTGAACGAATCAGTTTCATAAAAAACCCATAATGAAAACCTAGAATACTCTTTTTAATTTGGGGAGCCAGCATTATTTTTTTAAATTATTCCACTTCGAAGTGAAGCCTACCTACGTTCATTGTTTTTATGTTTCATATTAAATACTCATTAAATGTTCATTAAAACACGTCATACCCCATAAAATCGTGTGATTGAACAAAAATCTTTAATCAAAAAAAATATGGTTCCTAAAAAAATTTTTAAAGATGGGATATTTTTATCCAAAAATTTTTTGGGAAAACATTTAAAAAAGGATTTTGGTTTCAGGAGGAATTTATTTTTTTATTTTTCCAACCCGGGCTGATTTTCCCCAAAAAAAGAAATTTCTTAAAGGGGTTCTATTAGAAAAAAAATGGTTTTTTGGGTTCAACATCCACCCTCCATGGAACATAATTTCTGTGAAAGTGTTTTGGTTTTTGGGGAAAGGACTGGCTGAAATGATTAAAACATTCTTTTTTTAAATTTTCTGGAGAACAACTATAGTATGAAAAAAAGAAAAAAAAAAAGAGGTATTTTTTAATAGAATTAAAAATTCTTACTACCAAAAAAAAGTTTTTAGATAAAACCCCGGGCAGGGTTTTCATCTTCAATATCTTTAAAAAAAGGGAGTTTTTTGCGTCTTTTTCAATGGAAAAAAAAACCCCTTGGGTTTCCTACTACGTGTTTTTGCCCCCCGTTTTTTAATCATAATAAAAATAAACTTGATTCTTTCGATGAAAATTCCAACCTGTCGAGAAATTTTCCTATTATCCTCCAAGGCGGAATTGGTTTTTTTAAATAAAAGCACATCAAATTTAGTTTTTGCAATCAACTGGCGACTGGCATCAAAATATGCGCTGTACAAAATCAACAACATGGTTTCCCCGGGATTTTTTTTATCAATTTTCCCTTTTCTAAATTATGAATTCTCCCAAATTAACCCATAAATACAATCCGTCCATCAGTAAACCTTGTTACTCCTGCCCTTCATCTATTTTTTCTGTTCCCAAAACTTCCCAATCACTCGGGCAAAAGGGGATTTATAAGGAAAGAAAGGGGTTGAATTCACGAAGTCTTCCTCCACAATATATGGAAAAAGGTTATACCCAAACCCAGATGTACAGTTCGAAGACAGCTGTCTTCATCTTCGTTCAAAAAGCTACGTAGGAGAAAGTTGATGGTTGTGCTAAAAATATGGTTGAATAAAAAAAAATTTAAAGGCACATTCCATGTGGAAAAACATATTTCCCTTTGGAAAGTTAAAACATTATACGTTTTATAATCATGGGAAAATCCCATTTACAGTAAGGGGGTGAAAAAAAATTGAAGGATTTATGTTAACGGAAAAATATTTATTCTTATTTGCGACACTTTTTTATATATATATATATATATATATATATATATATATATGGGAATGAGGGTTCAACCGAAACCACAAATGGGTGGGCCCGTTTTGACTCCATTGATTTGTTTTTTCAAGGTTGTTCTCCTTGCCCTTTTTCACCGTACTGATGAGGGCCGAGAGCCCGAAAAAATTTTTTGGTATAAAAAAATTATTTGTTTTGTTTAAATCCCCCCGATATTCTTCCCATTCAAAATATATATATATATATATATATATATATATATATGAAAGAGAGTAATATCGAGGGGCTTTTAAAAAAAAAAATGGAAATAATTTAACGGGCCTGTATATATATATATATATATATATATATATATATATATATATATATATAAAAAAAATAATTTTCTTGACTGGAAAAATGTTTTAAAAAAGGATTTTTTTTTTATCTTTTATTTAGGTTGAAATCATTTTTAAAGAAAGGTGATTTTCCTTTTTGAAAAAAATTTGAAATTTTTTTTTTATTTTTCAAAAATTTAGAAAAAAAGAAAAAATTTTTAAAACCAAAAAACCCTTGGAAAAAAAAAGAAATTTTCCCCTTAAAGTTCCCCAAAAAAATTGAAAAAAAATTTTTTAATTAAAAAAATTCCCCCAAAAAAATTTTTCGAAATTTTTTTTTTTCAAAAAATAACCCCGCGCTTTGATAAAAGAAATTTTGGGAGAATTTACCTTTTTTTCAAATTTTTTTCTCATATAAAAAGAAGAGATATTTTTTCAATTTTTTCCTTTGAAATAAAAATTATGTTTAAAACCCTTTTTAAAAAAAGGTTTTTGGATAATTCTTTAAATTTTTAATATTATTGGGGTCTCCTTTTTTTTTTTTAACAATTTACGTTTTAAAATTTTATATATTTTTCCCGGGTTTCCCGGGTTTCAATTGCTTTTTTAAATTCTTGAAAATGAAATAAAAAATTTTCCCTTTACAAAAACAGAAAATACTAAATTAATTCCTCCTAATGACCCAACCCCCAGGAAAAAGAAAAAAAAAATCCATAACCCCCTCTAATTCCCTTTTTATATATATATATAATATTAATAAATATATAAAAAACTCAGAGGATCTCCACCTTGTAAAATCTGATCGATTTACTGCGCGATACTAGGGAAAAAATGTATCAATAATTCTTTCACGAAAATTGAGGGCCCCTAAAAACACCGGTGAATTTTTTGGGGTTTTACGTCTCTTCTTCAGCCCAAAATATGTTTTCCCCGATTGAATTTTCATAAAAGATATTTTTTGTATGAAAAATTTTTGATAACGGTAATTTGAAAAAAACAAAAATACAGGGTTTTTTGTTAAAAAAAAACTATCAAAGGCAATAGTTTTTTTAAATGAAAGTGTACTTAATGCATTGCAGCTAAAGAGAAGATTGTATCAGTGAGTTTTTCATTTTGTCAAATACCAGGGAAATAGTATATTGTTTTCAGTGACGAAAGAAACATTTTTTTGAAGCGGGGAGAATTTTTTTTTTTAAATTAACAATAACAAATTTCTTTTTAAAAATTTCTTATGATTTAAAATTTGGTTACATTCGAGCAATTATTAAAAAATTTTGATTTACAATAATTTTTTATGTATTGTGTAGACGATGCCACATCTGTTATTTTTTAACTGATGTCCTCCCGATGAAGATGGGCGTAATCGGATGCTTTATTTTTTTATGGTTGTGAAATTTTGGTTTTTTATTTGTTTTGCTGCTAACGATTGATCAACAAAACCCCCCGCAACGTTACTAGATTTCCAGCCTCCATGCTTTTCAATTGAAGTAAATCACCTTCCACTAATAGTGTTGGGGAAATTCTACGCAAACAATCCCAGTATATTTTTTTGGGGAAAACCCAAATTCAAATATTGACTATTTGCGGGGGTTTTCTGTTTTTTTATTCCCCAAAAAGTCTATACCTTTTTTTTTTTGGTAGTTAATAAAGAATCTTGAATTTATTTTGTCCATATCAGTGGGCGGGTTTTAGAAATCTCGTAAAGAACCCCGAAATGTGGAAGGAACAAGGTACTTTTGTTTTTTTTTACGTATTGTAACTAAAAATATACTGCTGGTATCTTTTAACACGTCAAATCTTTTTTTAACTTGGGGGAAATTTATGATATCGATATTATTTTAATCGATAAAGTGGTTCTCAACATCGAATACATGGATCATAGCGTCGATGACTTTTTTTTACAACCATCCAAAAAACCAAACGCACGATTATCAATTCTCCAATCCATAAATTTTTGCGTATATTTCTTCACATCTCTTTTTTGATTTTACTGGTAATAAACCCAAAGGGTTTCCTCAACGATTTGCTATATCTGGTGGTGTATTTGGGGAAAACTAAATCACTTTCCCAATCAGAAATCATGATAACTTAGAAAACTAACAATGCTTTCAGTGCAAACTGAAAGTCCCAAACAATTAACGAGGAACGTCAAAATGAAACCAGGCAACTAGATATAAATAGCTTTTGAATTCACGGTATTTTCACAATTCTATTTTGCTTTTAATTAAACAAAAGTAAAAAATGCATTCTAATTATAGAAATGATTCCTGTCTTTGTTTATTAATAATTTAAAGTCATCAAAAAATTCTTTACGAGGGCGGAAATGATTGAAAATATAAATGTTTACTTTCGTCACTAGAAACGAAAGTTAAAGGTATGAAATTTTCTCTCACTTGCGACGGAAATCACGTTTTTGCTGAAGGTATTCTATTACAGAATGACGTCTTTTCGTAAAGGGTTGTAGAAAAAAATCATTTATTCGTTTACATTAGAGATCAAGTAGAACTGAAAATTCGAAAAGAAGAACAATTTGGGAAAAAGTTCCCCTTGAATTCCCGAGAATGGACACGATAATTCTGGAAACTAAACCCCGGTATTAATATTCGAAGTACTCGCAATATAATGGGTGCCTTGTTGCGGAACTGCCATGAAAATCGATTCATTTTGTGTAAAATTCATTCAAGGATGAAACTGGGTTTTAGTCTAATGGAATTTCGGTTTTCGTTTTAAACATGTGTTCGGATGAATATCAGGATACTTTGTTCGAAACAAACATCAATAAATATTATTATCATTGTATGGGTGGGCTATCTTGGAGAAAATCTCATATGATCTCATCTTCACTTGCATGTGAAAGATATCTGCCATCCTTGCAGAATATATCAACAGATTTATTAGACGTCATACCATAACAAACAAAAATTCCATGTGGTTTTGTACAATGGGCTGCTCAGCATGGTTCGACAGCACTTGACGAACCTACTCATGATGGTGGATAAGTCAGGGAAACCAATGCTTCCTTGAATTATTCTTAAGATACTCCGTCCCTTTTCAGCGTTATTGATCCCAAAAAAAAATCAGAAACAGATGCTTCCGTACAAAGCAAATTTCAATATTGTCGCGGATATTATCTCTGAATCGCCCTGTTAGCCCATTTTTATATCTCTGAAAATTTAGAGGGTTTTTTCGGTAACCATCTTTGGGGAAGTGAAGGAAATAAAAACCCCATTAAAGAATTCAACACCTTCAACAGTTGGCGATAAGGGGGACCTGGGATATTTTTCGATTTGCAGAAAAAATTGAGAAATGTATCTACTGCACGATTTGAATTTACCTTTACTTTTGCAAAAGAATGGAATACGTTCCCATTATAATATCTACGCCAAATCAAATCATAGTGATCATTCTGGTAGCACTTTGGTTACCCAAATAGACATCACTCAATGAGCAAATATTCTTTTTTTAATTTTTATATATGTTGAATTCTAGGGGTGCTGTATAATTTTTCTATTCTTTTCTTTTAATTTTATATGATCAAAATTGCATGAACTTTTACTCGAAGTTGAGACTGTGAAGCAAATAAAACAAACACATTCTATTTTTTTTTCAAATCTTGTCTGTGCTTGATGTATAAACTGCTTGAATATCTCAGAGTTCTAGTTGACAACCCACAACGATGGGTTTGCGAAACTTTCTCAATATGTTTAGAGTTCGGAACTTTTTTCGCAATATGATTATTTTTCACGGGACAATCGCAATATATTTTCAATGTTTCGGTGCGTTTTGAACAGACGTTCTTTCTTGTAGACTATGCGACGAAAACGTTAGACAGAGGGGTCATAGAGGCATTGGAATGATACTTCAATGGCTCCGTCATGGGCTTTCCCGGTAACGTGAAGTTCGATGTTCCCGACTCATTTGCATTCAAATAGTGATTTCTCACAGGATTCAACCAGATTGTGGAACACAGTTTCCATTGAATAGCGTAATTAATTATTGGAACTATGAATCAGTTCATCGTCGAAAGATAGAGTTGAACGTAAAGAGCGTGCTTGGAATAATAAATTAAGTATCCATTATCCCAATGGTAATTGGGGAGTGGGGAAGGGTAAATTTGTTGCGGTCTCTTCTACGAAGAGACGTATCAACACTTCTAAGTTCATTATGATTCGCTTCAATTCCATTAGTAATGTCATTCACTATGATGTATCTTCCAAACTAAAATTTCCGTCGAAAGATGTCAGATACCACCGGCCTATTCCACATGAAATTTTGTTTGTTTCGAAGAAATTTCAATCGTTTGTTCTAGATAGAATGAGAATCAAATTGATATGAATACCTGCCAAGGAAAGGGTTCTCTTTCTTTCAATATCATTTGATAATTGAATTTTATATTTATGACCGAGAATATGCATACGTAGATATAACAAATTTATATATGAAGAATGTAGCCACCTCAAATATGAAAAATATTTTAACGAATCTAATAATTTCGAAAAATGCATCGCTACCATATGGAACTTGAAATCACATCATGAAGTGATGAAAATACCAACAAGATATAGGGTTGAACAAAAAAAAATATATTTATGAAGTTGAACCTTCACCATATATGAAAATTGCCTGCGTGTGAAAGTCATATTATCAGATAATACATACAACTTTGAGAAGTTTATGACGCTATAAAAAATAAAAATGGTGGACGTCTTTCGCTAAGATATAATAAACCTTCGATTTAATGTATAAAATTTAATTACGGGCGCGATAAAATAACTCTTAAAACACTGCAGCTGAGTAAAATAATTTTTTTACAATGTTGTTACTCTATCTGAACCGCTGAAAAAAAAATATGGGCGGGGTAATAAATTATTTTTTTTACCCCTCCCGAGAATCTAACATAAATTAACGAAATAAAACCTGTCATCATTACCCCTCGTGGAGACTAATAAAAAAACTAACGCGTAAACGTCATCCACTAGAAGGATATAAAAAAGCCAGAAAATTTTCAATGCCCCTCATTCACAGCTTTTCTTTCCCAGTCAGTACACAGCTAGATATACCTAATATTTTGGGTACTAAACATTCGATGTAATCGATTAAAAATTCAGTTAACGATAAAATAGAAATAATTGAATTGTATAACAAACAGTATTAGAAAATTATCGAAACGAGAAATGTTTATCTAGAATCAGTCGTCAGGAAAGATTCGGTATTTAATCACTTAAAATAATAACTAAAGAAAATATTAAAGAAATTAATAATTAATAATCAGAATTTAGACATCATTTGATAAAAATATTGTTTGTGATATCCAGAATCTGTGGCAACAGGGTGAGCTTTTTTTTTGTTTTGTATTACTTTATAAACTTGGTAACAACATCTCAACAAAAAACAAAGTTGGATTAGGTTCTGTCTAAAAATTCATTGATATGCATGCCAGTGTCTGTGGTTGAAAATCATTTACATTGCAAACCATTTTAAAATAACGAAATTCCATTAGGAAGGAGGAGCACAAAAAACAAAAACTACAGATATTTCAAAGATTTGAGGAACTTTTTTTTAAAAAAAAAAAAAATCAATCGAAAATTTGAAGAAACCCTTTCAAAAAATTTCTTTCAAATTGTTAAAAATGATTTTTTGATCATATTTTAATTGCGTTCATGTTTTTATTTTCAGATGTCTTTGATGGAACTTTTCACATATTGAAAACATTGATTTGTTTTTTTTTAACGTGGATTTGGAAAATTTCCCCCATTTAAAATAAAAAATGACAATCTAAAACTATTTTTAGGGGTATTCGGTTCTCCAAGCCACAAGATGATTGTGTAATACCTTAAAACTTTGAAAAAGTTACGAATGATACAAAATTCTTGCAATCGTCAACAAAAAATCTTCTTGAGAGTCTCTCTATTGAGAGTTTTCATGAATGTTCATTAAAATGCTCTTACGTGACTTGGCAGTCTGAAATAAGTAAACGATAGAAATATCTACAATTATGAGTGGCCAATATTCCAATTTGTTATTATTCTAATTTCTTTTGCAATTTGTCAAACTTTTCCTGGGTTTCTAGCCCCCTAATCGTTGGGCTTTTCCTCCTGATTCTGTTGCGATTTTCCAAAAAAGAAAAGGTTGTTTTGTTATAAGATTTTTGCTTCTTCTTCCTTTTGGACCTAGATAAGCACCCACGGTTTTGGCGGTTTTCTTTTTTTTTGTTCATGATTATGAATCTTATAAATTTTCACTTGGCGTATTTTCTTACATTTTTTTTATGATGATTGAAAGAATACTTTTTTAGCAAAAAACCGGGTAAAACAAAAAAAAAATTTTGATTTAACCCTTTAAAAAATTTTACCCAAAACCCATACCAAAATTTTAATAGAATCGGACGATAATCCAAAACTCGTCACCATTTGGGTCCCCATTTAATTTTCCCGTTTGACGAAAGAATCTAATCTCTGAACGAAAAACCCACAATTCCATTTAAAAGAATAGGCCATTCACAAAACTCTCGCCATATTGGAGCCGCCATTTTGTTTTTTTTAAACAAAAAATTTTTTGATGCATTGTCACCGGAATCATTACACCTGCCAAACAAATCATTCGTCTCTGGGAAATGGGTCAAAAACCCCAAAGGAGTCGGTTACCAAACATACGGTCACAAACATACAAGGAAGCTAATATAAATAATGTTTAAAAAACAAAACACCTTTTGAAACAGACTAAATAAATAGAAAATAAGAAAAAATTTATTTTATTTAAAAAAAAGGGGTGCATGGTATCAATTTTATATGGACATTAACACCGGGGGCAGTAAAGAAAAATGTCTCAGACCCGGTTTGTTGGCGAGGCGATACCTACTTGTTTTTTTTTTAAATAAAATATTTTTTTTCAATTGGTTTTTTTAAAAATTTTTTGTTTCAATTTAAAACCAGTTTGTTTCTATTAACGCGTGTTTTGTTTTAAAAACTCGTACGCCATATTGGACCGCCATTTTGTTTTTTTTTTCAAACAAAATTTTTAATCATTTCCCCGGAATTATGTCCCCCCAAATTTCAAATCATTCGGAGTCTGGGGGGTCAAAATCCCCCCAAAGGGTCGGTTACAAACAAACAAAAAAACAAGGAAGCTAATATAAAGGGTGAAAAAAAAAGAATTTTATACCACCTTAAATATTTTGAATAAGAATATTAAAAGTTGGAAAAGGTGCTTTTTTCCTTTTTATTTTCAATAAGTTTTGGAAAATCGCAATATATTTTCTTAAAAGTTTAAATTCCCTATGTTAGTTTGGAAAAGCGGGATCTTAAATTTATGGGATATGTACTTTAGTTTAGTTTTTTAACGAAAAATGATTTTCATGATAACGAATAATCATTTCCCAGAAAAAAATATAGCTTAAATTGTTTAATTCAGAACGGCTGTGAAAAATACAAAAAAACTCTTTTCCCGTTTAACTTTTTCAGATCGGCATTTTTGCTAATCAGGGCAGAAATTGTATCGGCGAGAAAACGTATCCAACCTATTCTGGGCGGCGCTCCGGGGTTTTTTTTTTTGGGAAAACGGTTGGTTCGTCCCGAAAACCAGCTATCTTCGAACTTCTTTGGGGTATGGTGTGCCAAGGTGCGCGTATGGGTGGCGGGGTGCCACTCGATGTTCAATTTGGGTTTTTCCCCGGTGGGGAAAGGAGACGGGGTTCATCTGAAAAAGAAAAGGAAAACTCTATAAATGTGTATTTATTTATTTGAGAACGAAGGGCACAAGCCACAGTAAATTAAAAAGATAGTGAACGTGATAATTTCGGGAAAATGTTCTTGAATGTGGACCCCTTTTCACTTTTTATTAACTCTCCCTAGTATATACCATAGACAAATAAAAAAAAAAAAGGACTTTTAAACATTGGCGATCTTTCCCCAAGTTTTTTTACGGCCAGTCGCGCATGGACGCGCTCCCCCCAATCGATTGACGACTGATTCAGTAATTTTTTAATTTCGACATTTGTCGAAAAAGACAAACCACTTTAAAATTAGAATAATACTCGTCTCGAAAATTAAAATTTAAAATTATCTATGGTTGAATTCGGGAACCCCCCGTCGAAAAAAAGAAAGTTTTGTTATTCGGTAGACGCTGAAATTCGAAACATGTTTAAAAGGGAAAATATAAGCTGCTTTTAAAAAAGATACTTATTTCCATCCCTCGTAAATTTTCCCCCAAAATTTTACTATTTCCCTCCATCGTTTCCATTTCCTATCCTGTTTGAGGAATGAAGTAATGGTCACATTATCAAACTGGGCTATTTGTTATACCTACTGTTCTCCTTTGTTAATAAATTAACAAAATTATTAATCAATTAAAATTTTTTTTTGTTTGATGATAAACTGGGAAAAATTTTTTTTAATTTTGTTGTTTTCAGAGTTTTAATTTTTTGTCTGTAAAATTTTTACCTTGTCCCAATAAAATAAAATTGTTGTTTTAGTGTTTAATTATTATTCTTGTTTTAAAAACTTTTAATTTTGTTCTTGTATTGAAAAAAAAGATTTTTTTGAAACTTTATTTTAACCCGAAATAACATTCTGCGAATCGATTACTGTATATAGTTTTTTGGGGATCGATTTACCCTTTTTTCCTGATACAACCATTCAAAGAAAAAAGGAATGGGTAAATATAAATTTTATTATTAAAAATATAAGTGGATAAAAAGGGGTTTAAACACGGGATTTTTCGAGCACAGGCGGCCGGATCTCAAATAAAAATGTTTTGAATTTTCCACGAATACTTTTCGATTTTTTTTTTTTGGTGCACTTTGAAATCATATACTGATATTATTACACAAAAAAATGAAATAAGAACTAATAATTAAGGGGTTAAACCCGTTTTTTGGGACATCAGTATACCTTTCTTGTGTAGGAAATGAAAAAACTTTAATTTGTAATGTGTTAAAATAATTTTGTTGCCCCAAACTCAAAATAATTATTCTAATATCTTTTTTTTTTTAATATGAGGCAAAAATCCAGTGATATATAAAAAATAAAAAAGTTCATCAAAAAATGGAGGGCCAAAATAAAGAACGTGGGAGTAATATTTTATTTTACGTTAAAAGGGACTCCTGTCAGATCAATTATAAAAAAATTTTTCATTTAGACCACTTTTTCATTTTTTATTTGTTTTACCTTTAAAAAACGCGTTTTAAGTTCATTCCCCTGAAGAGCTTTAAATAGGTAAAAGGGGGAAATAAAAAAAAAAATTTCCAAAAAATTTATAAAAAAATAATTTAAAAAAAACCCCCCTTATTTTAGGTAACTGAAGAAATCTGTTTCACCAACTGTACCAACTTGTTGGGGGCGAATATTTGCCACTGTTTTAAAATGGGGTTTAACTTTCCGGGTTTGACCTCTCTTTATTTTTTTGTTTCTCTATGGTATATACAAGTTTGTTGTACTATCGGAAAATTTAAAATGTTTCTGAGAAAAATTGGGATATATAATATATTTTAAAAACCCTTTAATTTTCGGTAAAATAAGAAATAACGTACCCGGGGTAGTCTTTTTAAAGAGAAACTAACGAAAAAAAAAAAACAAAGGGGGAAATGCCCTGGGTATTTGTTTTTTTTACTTCACGGGAAAAAAAGTCAAATATGGTTATAAGAACCCTAAATCAGATTAATACATCTTAAGATGACATAGTTGTTTTCATTAAAAATTTTTTTTGGAAATAGCGAACATGAAAAAAAAAATTTCAGAACCTATTTAAAATTTTTTTTTTCTTATGGAAGTTCCTTATGTGAAATAAAAAAAACTTATTCCAATTCTAAAAGCAAAACATTCATTTTCAAAATAAACTTTTAACAAGCTTTTATTTTTTTCCCCTTTCCCCGGTGAATTGTAATCAAACCTTGCAAGAAAATTTGACCCATTTCTAGACCCCGTTGAGGGAAATTTGGCGGTGTTCATATTTCCCCTGACAATGCATTATGGAATTTTGTTAGAAAAAATAAAAAGGCGGCCCGATGGCCGACGATCTCGTGATTATGGTCAGTTCTTTCAAAAAGGGTTTTTGGGGTTTCGGGGGCGGAGATTATAATTTTTTTTAAAAATTCAAAATCAAGATTGTCCGTGGGGGGAGTTTTTAATTAGGGCGATTCGATTCAAAATTGGGATAGGGTTTTGGGGTCAAAATTAAATTTTTTTCAAAAAAAAAATCAAAATTGGGTACAAGATGGCGGACGATATTTGGATTATGGTCCGATGTTATTCAAAAGATTTGGGGGTTTTTTCGGAGATTATAATTTACCCCAAATTAAAATTTTGGACAAGTTTTGTGATAATGGGGTTTCTACAAAAAGGGATTTAGGGTTTTGGGGGCGGATTTAGTCGAAGATTATTGATTTTTTTTTCAAATTCATTTGAAAAAAGCGCTCCCCGGTTCGGATGAGTTAATCTTTAGATGGTCTCCTCATTGAAAACTAGATAGCTCAGACTTCAGAAAAAACTTTTTAATGACGATGCATTAACGAAAATGCATGATTGGGCGTACTTAATTTTCCAAAAAAAAATAATTAATAAAAAAAACCCTTTCCCCAGTCTGAAAATGAAAATATAATCGGAAAATCTATAAAAATGTAGAAAGGGCAAATAATTTGTTCACCCCGATAAATTATTGGTTCACCAAATTATTTTCCTATAAAAAGTTCAATTAGTCAATAACTTTTGTCTTCCCCATCATAATTTTAAATGCTCTTTTGAAGTACAGTAAAAATTTGATGCTCTTGAATATAAAAACCCCAAATTTTTCTGAAATAAAAACCAAAATTCCCCAAGATGTAATACAAATTTCAATCTTTGTTACCAAACCCCAAAATTTTCAAAGTGGACAAATGTTTTAAAAACCCCC